>CM024578.1:33525793-34089889 GCA_014182395.1 Eucalyptus sp. ANBG9806169
TCAACGATGGAATTCTTCATCAGCCGCGATGTCATTTTTCATGAAGATGTTTTTCCCTTCAAGGAAATGGATTCTTCAAAGGAAGCATCGCATACTTCCGGTACGTCATTATCTGTAGAAGAATCATCCCATGCTACTGAATATTTTGTGACAGGAACTCATGCACCCATTGCTCCACTGGCTCCTGAGATTTCCACACCAATTGCTCCACTGGCTCCTGAGATTTCCACACCAGAAATTGCTGAAAATGCCAGTGATGAAGTTCCCGGAAATTTCTTAATGATGGAAGAATCTTCTAATGAAATTGGTAGTCCAGATATATCCTCAACTACGGCTCCAATAGATCCTCCTCGACGATCCGGCGATCTACACGACCGCCAACTTGGACACAGGACTATGTGTGTGCATCTCTCAACTCACCAGGTATTAATTATCCCATATCATCTTATGTTTCGTTTCATAGACTATCACCGGAACATAGATGTTGTGTGAGTCGCCTCTCGGAGGATATAGAACCGTCTACTTATGGAGAAGCAGCTAAAGATCCACGATGGCAAGCAGCCATGGGAGCTGAATTACAGGCTCTAACTGCAAATGGGACCTGGGATTTAGTCACTCTACCACCAAGTAAGAAGCCCATCGGATGCAAATGGGTTTACAAAATTAAATACCGCGCTGATGGATCTATTGAACGATACAAAGCTCGATTGGTGGCCAAAGGATTTACTCAACGGGAAGGGTTTGACTATCATGAAACCTTTTCCCCTGTTGCAAAAACGTCACCGTAAGATCATTCTTATACATTGCAGCTATTAATGATTGGTCCTTACATCAAATGGACGTACATAATGCCTTTCTACATGGCGATCTAGAAGAGGAAATCTACATGGATGTTCCTCAAGGATTACGGAGACAGGGGGAGAATAGAGTATGTCGTCTCCGTAAATCTATTTATGGTCTCAAACAAGCCTCTAGACAATGGTATGCCAAATTTGCCGATGCTCTCACCTCTACAGGTTTCAAGCAATCCAGATATGATTACGCCTTGTTCACATGGAATCAAGGTACGTCATTTATTTATCTGATGATATATGTAGATGATATCCTTATCATGGGAAATGATGGAACTGCAATAAAGAGATTCAAGGAGTATTTGCATTTTACTTTCCGCATTAAAGACTTGGGAGCACCCAAATACTTCCTTGGAATAGAAATTGCTAGATCTGATCGAGGAATTTCTCTTAGTCAACGGAAATTTGTGCTAGAGATTATATCGAGGCGAGGCTTGTCGGGATGTAAACCATCAATTATTCCAATTGAGCAAAATGTGAAGCTGACCACCAAGGATTTTGATGCCGGAACACCTGAGAATCATGATCCCGTCCTCAAAGATCCTTCAGGATATCAGAAACTCGTTGGGAAGCTTATATACTTGATTATGACTAGACCCGACATATCATATGCAGTACAGACTCTTAGTCAGTTCATGCATAGTCCAAAGTTATCTCACTTAAATGCTGCCTTGAAAGTCGTGAAATATTTGAAGAAGTGTCCAGGACTAGGGATTTTTTTTGTCTAGGGAATGCAACATGGAGATGTTAGCATATTGTGATGCGAGATTATGCGACTGTCTTATGAGTCGACAATCCATTACAGGTTTTTGTATTAAACTTGGAAATTCTCTTCTTCCATGGAAAACCAAGAAGCAAGCTACTGTATCATTGTCTTCAGCCGAAGCAGAGTATCGAGCTATGGCAAAGACTACCTGTGAGATCATATGGTTACGAGGACTACTTGGGGATCTTGGGATAAAATTGAAGGGCCCAACTAAGTTGTTCTGTGACAACGATGCTGCACTCAAACTTGCAACAAATCCCATAGTACATGAAAGAACGAAACATATAGAAGTGGATTGTCATTTCACTCGAGACAAAATTCAAGAAGGAATAATTGAGACAAGGGGAATTGGAACGGCAGAGCAACCAGCTGATATTTTTACCAAGCCTCTATGTCAAAGACAGCATGCATATCTACTAAGCAAGCTGGGTGTCTTAGATATCTACCAACCACCAGCTTGAGGGGGAGTGTTGGAAGATATGCGTCAATCCTGAAGATTCGGTCACAATTCTCGATCGATTCTATGTATATAATAGAACTAGAAATCTTAGATTGAGATTAGATTTCGATCTCTAATTATTTCCTTGCCTTTATTATTTCATTCTTGTATTATAATTACGAAGCTTTGTACATCATAATCAATAGAATACACAGAATTTACAAAATCTCTTTAGTATTCTTCATCTTCTTTCATAATGTGCAAAAACAAGGCTGCACGTGTTGATTATATCAACACAAACTATAGTGTTCTTCGATGAACGAAATCCTCCAATGATGAATGCTCCATGAAATATAACTTGGAAATAACCCTTAGCTCAAAGGCTTTCCGCTGTGCAGCAAAGCAAAACGGAGCGCGTCTAGAGTTCTTTAAAGATGAGGCCAGCCATGACGATGAATGGCTACGAGCGGATGGTGTTCGGGAGGTAGCTGACGTATTTTAGAATAATATAAAATAGATTTTTGAAGAAATGAGCATACTAGTTACTGAGCTCTAGGCTTGATTGTTGGTATTCTTCAAAATGCCTTGATTTTGATGGGCGTACGAAGAAGAACGAAAACAAAAATGGTGAAACATGATGAAGAAGTTTGAAAACAAAAAAGGCTACAAAGCATTTAATGAAGAAAAACCTCATGCAGCGTGAAGACAAAGAAGGCTAGATTTGGTCACCCGCTTGTTCGTCACCGACGAACTTGCGAAGTCTGTTGCCTACCTTTTCTCACCGCTCCCTGCTTTATTTTCAGTGGAGCTCCCGATAGAGAGAAGGAAAAGGGCCGGATTGAAGGCTTGGGCTGGCAGATCATGCCTTGGGCCACACAATAAAGGACCGCAAAGTGAATACCGGACTGGACCTTTTCTTTCATTTATTATTGTTGTATATTTCTTTATTTTGGTTTTTTTAATATATTTTTACAAAAAAATGGACACTTGGATAGTCAACAAAATTATAGGTGTTAACCAATATGCTTTGTCTATTCTTAAACATACTTTGAATCCTATAATATATCAAAGTATCATTGAAACTCTCCACTATCTTACCACCACAAGGTTAGATATTTCATTTGTAATCAATTTTGTTCATCAATGCATCCATCAACTTGCTATGAGTCATTTTCAAATTGCTAAAAGTGCATTTTATATCATATCGGCGGCATAGAAGATCAAGGAATGCGAATCTTGTCCAAGTTAAATTTGGACTAGTTTTTTCGTCTCTCTTTAATAAAGCTTTCGGAACCGTTTTCGGATCGGGGGATTTCACGAGACGAACTCAGCTTTTTTCCCCTAAATTGACGAGCGCTTTTGGAGGAGATCAAGTCGATGGCGGTGTGAGGAATTATCTGGTCCACCACCAGAGGAATCATTAGGCATAAGAAAAATGAAGTTTTTGTAATGACACAACGATAGGTCCCCCACCCTCTCTTCTTTACACGTCATCGGGAGATATGGCCAGTGTTCGAACATTAGGCGACGTCGTGGGGAAAGATTGTCTTGCGTTTTCTGGTCATGCCCTACGCAGTTTTGTGATGTAAATCGAGCCAATCACCGCTTGATTCGAGGAGCGACTACGGGACTTTGTACCTTCTTAGGTAGTAATTACATATTGGGGAGTGCAAAGAAGCAATTAACAATTGCTGATTTGGTGCTAAGATAGAGTGCGTGCAATGACGTTGACAATTACATATAATACTTGGATTTTATTCCTTTTGAGAGATTTATGTATTCATTTCTCAAAGCCACCAAGTTTATTTTGTGATAAAATCAATACATTTTCTATGTTAATCAATCCTTTGTTTTATGCAAAAACTAAGCATATCAAATTAGATTATCATAATGTGCGAGAAAAAAAGTGGCTCTCGAAATACTTGTGACTAAGTATGTATTGTTTACACATCAAATTGTTGATTTCTTCACAAAGTCATTTTACACAGAAATACATTTGAAAAATTACGCACAAGCATTGATTTATCTATCATTGGAGAATAATCTGGACATGTCAATCAAAAACACAAACGAGTTTTGGAAATGCTAAAATTGAGGGATTGAGAATTGTTGTAATATAAAAGTATTGTTATTTGTGAGTTATATTATTGTGCTATATGCTTATGAAGTGTAACGCTTTGCAATATTTTTATATAATGAAAATCATCTCAATCATGGTGTGAAAAACGTGAGATCAAGAATTAAACACATATAGTCTTGTCCCGTTTGAGTCCTTTTCGATTGAAGCATGCAGAGAAGGCATGACCCCGGCTCAAGCTCGACTATGATAATGAAGAATGGAGAAACGCAGAAGGATTAAGAAGAGGAACAAATTGCCTTCATGGACAAAATCATAAATCTTCGAGACAATTTACGTATTTGGATTCTATGGAGGAGGATGATACATTTACAATGGAGGAATCATTCGTATTCTTCTTCTTCTCACTCCATCTTTGCTTTGCTAGAGCCATGAGAACCACAATATTTTTTCAATTTTTGAACAGAACCCGGTACCCAAACCAAAATGCACGAAATTCCTGCTCGGTTCTATTCGGTTTGGTTCTAACACCCCAAGAGATGCCAAGATGCAGACATGACAGTGAAAAGGACAATAGCTCAGCCAAAACGTTCTTGAACGATAATAAATCCTCGGTCTTTGATAGTAGAAAATATGTTCCAATTATACCTCTAATTCATGGATTACAAGTTATAGACATTATCCACATTCAGCCTCAACTGAAATTCATTTAACAAATATCCATATTTGTAATCAATTAAAGACATGATTAGAGGGAACTTTGTCTCGATAGGGATGGAGAAAACAGACCTATTTATTATTGTGAGGTGGACTATGAATAAATGAAAAATTGACACGTGACACGAAGATAAATGACAACCAATGTATAATGACTTGAATATGTAAAGATGTGTTATAACTTAAAAATGGAAATTTTCTTTTGGGTAAATTGCATCAATGATGTGAAAGATGTGTTAAAAATAGCAACTATAGATGTGTAATCCTTCACACTATCGTCAAACAAGTTATGTCATCCTACATTTTACTTTCACATGATAATTGGTTTTTGAGAAAAATTTATTAAATTCCTCGTTCTTGGATTTGATCGCACTCTGTTTATGGAAATATCAGCAACCTAAAATCGAAATGGAAAAGAAAAATTTGAACTCATCGATATCCATGAGTGCGGATAACGAAAGTTCGATGCCGAAAGATTTTCGCTTGATGCTGCATTTTTGGCATCGAGTAAACGGGTCTTGCTTGCCAATAGGCATGCGACTCCGCCGGTAGGAATTTGGGAGGGCGGGGAAGAAAGGTCCGGGATTCGACATCAGTCTTGCTTGCCGACAGGCATGTGACCCTTCTAGAAGGAATCGAGGGGTGGGTCCGAACAAAGATCCGGAATTTGACCTCAAACTATCTTTCGTTTATTCATAGTCCACCTCACAACAAAAAATGCAGCATCAAGCCAAAATCTTTCGTCCTAACCTATCTTTCCGCATCGAACTTTCGTTAACTTTCTTGGCTAACATGCATCATCTCTCAAAGTACATCTTGTTACTCCAATATCAAAGAATGTCAACATTTCTACTGATAATTAACAAGTTAACTGTAATTTGTAAGTCTGGAGAAAAGGGGCCATTCAAGGAGAAGATTTTTTTCTTTCCGCAAAGAAAATTTGCACAACTTAATAATTCATTGCATCAGAGAATTCGCTTTAGCAAGAAGTTGACTATTTTTAGGAAAAAAGTATATACTTAGAGACAGCTATCGGATAATAGCACGTTGTGGACAGAAAGGTCGAGAGGGAATTTTGTGAAGTCGTTGAAATTTGAAAGGAATTAAACTTTCTTTATTTAATGCAAAATACATTAACACGCAGCTTCCTGAACAATTTTCTCGATAAACCAATGATTAGTTGCGTTCTATCCTCGAGATTAATTACAGGTGCATTGCATGTTTCAGTTTAATTAAATGCTTAGGAGTTCTGTACTTGATATGTCGTCATGCTTTTCACATTGGGGGATATTCCTGGGGTATCATTAGGACATGACGGGCAAGCTTTTCTTTGTAGCAACATTTATTGCATCCTTATGTTTCCCCCATCAAGTGAAATCAAACTTGGATTATGGTATTATTGTTGTGGGATGAAACACTTTTTGGAAACATTAGTTAGCCTTCTTGCTGCTTTTGTTGACTTTGCATGACTTTGCGCTGTAAAAAAAGCAGCTAAAAGCATCCGATTGCTAAGTGAATTTGACGAGTGAACCGACTTGAGAGGCTGTGGATAATGAGGTGATGTGGCCATCATTGTGACGATAGATGGACCCCCAACGTATCCATTGCCATCGCCCGTTGCGACCGGCCCGATCTGTGTAAACACATGACAAATTCCACTTGAAGAATCGCTTTCAAGATTCTTCCTCTCCCAATTTTTTTTTTTTTTTTTTTTGTCTCTTTCACTTCTAGAGGGGAGGGATTTGACCTAAATCTCTACCTCCCATCCCTTCCTCTCCTCCCACTTCCCTTTCCTTCTATTTCCTTTCGTTTCTTTCCTAATTCTACTAATCTAGTTTTAGATTTGAGAGCTTTGCATTCCTAATCTTATATCTGAAAGCTTTTATCTTCGATCTAGTTCTAGATTTTAGAGTTTTAATAAACAAATATTCCACCTCTAGCTATAATGATGTTCACAGCAATTTTGGTGTCAAATCTGTAATTGTTCAATGTTTTTTCACTAAATTTTTTGGCACTTTGTGTTGACTACAGAGCTTGCTCTCACAGGTGTTAGATTTGAGATTTTTCAACACGTTTGTATTGTCTCCGTATGGCGATGGTGTTGGGAACGTCGAATTTAGGCACACATCGCTGAAAGATAAAGTCATAACTACAGATGAAGATCTCAGTGTGTCATTATCACTAATGATACTATGTGATTCAGTGATTGGCCATCGATCCTTTCGCTTGGATCTAGTTACAAATCTGTTCTTGAAAGAGGAGCTTATGCTAACCATGCTTTGATGAAATGCCTTGATTACTTGTTTTTTATTTTAGAGATCTATAGGTTTGTTTTGTTATTGTAACTTTTGAGATTCCCTTTTATGTATCAACTTGGTAATGAATGAAAATTTCTTTTTGACCAAAAAAAAAAAAAAAAAAAAAAAAAATTGCTTTCAAGATTCCGCACATATTAAAACTCTAATTTGCAAACTATTGATTGTTTTCCCTCCTTTTTTTATTGTCTGATCGGTAATCGTTCTTCTTTTAATAAGTCTGTTCTTATGCTCTTTATTCATTTTGCTTCCGATTAGGATTTATACTCTACCTCATTTGATATTACAACTTTTTTTCAATAACGGAAAACGTAAGTTTTTATCGGAAACTAATGGAATGGTTAATCTATCACAAATATACTAATTTAGGGTTTTTCGTGGTATTAATCCTTTTAAAAATATCACTTAGGCTGATTGCGAGTTGAGCAAAGATTGAGTAGTATATAGAAGTCCCAAAACACATTCTAAACCCCTAAAAAATGGATCCATATTGTCACGTGAATCAAATAATTAATTTCTAACCCCTGAGGACCGATTGCCTGTTGTTCACATTGTTAGGAAATTTGTGATTTCTTGATTCTAATTGCACATTTTGAATCTAGGTATCTCAAGTGTTCGAGCACAACAAAAATCGACTCTTAAGGTATTAGATGAGAAAGTAGTCGCCGGTCAAACTGCCGTTAAATCTTTCGATTCTTGTAGAAAAAAAAGGTTTTAGAGCTTGGAACCACACTTGCAGGTCTCGAAATCGCATGAAATTTTTTGGACCTTTAGATATGGTAAATGATGAATTTTTTAACAATGATTAGTCTCCAAACTAACACCCCTACCTAGCCTTAAGCCCCCCTGAGGGTTGATACCTCCGTTCCATAATTTCATGATTTTGCCTCGCAATATTGGGCGCGTTGGAAAGCTCTAGACACTAGCGTTCGAATGGCGCAAAAATCATGTGAATCAAATGTCAGATTGATGAGATATGACCATCTCTTTTGAAAGATCGCAAAGATAAATACACGGTCATTTTAAATTTCAACAAAGAATGAGTATGAACTTCTGGAAGGGAAGATAAGTCAACGGGCAACCTTAGAGCCAGAAAAGAAAGTCGCACTTCTCGAAACCCATATGCAGTTTTTGCTTCTAGAATGATGATGAAGTTTTAGATAGATTTCGATTTCTAGAGAACATGGATACATTTACATTTGCCATATAAGCCCCTGCCCTCTTTGACTTTTATATTTTCTTTTTCTTGAATCATGAAATTCAAATATGACACGAAGAACAGTTGACACTTTATTTGGCTACTCGAAATAGTTCTTTTAAGGGCTCGACCTAAGTGGATTGATCGGATCATTGCATTTCCGTTAGTGGGAATGAGCGTACATTTCATTCTTTC
This sequence comes from Eucalyptus sp. ANBG9806169, assembly GCA_014182395.1. Classification (NCBI taxonomy): domain Eukaryota; kingdom Viridiplantae; phylum Streptophyta; class Magnoliopsida; order Myrtales; family Myrtaceae; genus Eucalyptus; species Eucalyptus sp. ANBG9806169. The sequence goes on from CM024578.1 coordinate 33,534,352, forward strand.
ATCTCCAAAGACAAAAAATGAAGAAGGCGGATGCGGTTCTAATTTCTTAATTACACATCTCGTGTAACAAAAAGGACACATTTCAAATACTTTTGAATCCCCTTTCTATTTCATTGTTGAAAAGCTCTAGATCTTGAGCATTCAGGCAAGACCAGTTTTCTATTTGGCCTTCCTGCAAAGAAAAGAAAGGAAGTCAACTCATCAGCCCAAGTGAAAAAAAAAAAAAAAAGAAAAGGGGAAAATCAAAAGAAGAGATAGAAACCGCGACTTCCGGGCCCTCTCTCTCTCTCCCTCGGGTGCCCTCATCTCTTCCTTCGCCTTCGGTTCGCGAAATTGCTAGGTTTGTTCGTACATTTCCTTGCATCGTCCGTCTTTGATTCTCATCTGGATTCTTACGGTTTTGATGCAGCTCCGTGAGACCATGATCGCATGGTCGCAGCTGCGACAGCCTTTTCCGACATATCGGATATGGTGATTGCGCGATTGAAGGGCGAGGCTCTGTCGTTATGGCTGCGCATCGGAAAGAAGGCACGGTGGCCCCGAAAATCGCGCTGGAAGCCCGGATACAAATCACGCACTTAATTATTGTTGACGTCCGCGCACGCCCGAGTTATCTTCATTGATACTCTTTTTCTTTCTTTGTATCGAGTCTCGACTTTATTGACATACTTGTGATGAAATGGACTAAACGCGTGATGTTTAATATAAATCTTCTAAGATTGCTGTACTAATTAATACTGAAGTAGCTGAACTTCTGTACACGGTATCTGTAAAAGATGGGGGATCGCTCAACGTTAAATGGTCTTCGAATTTTGGTTGGGGGGGAGAGAGAGAGTATTTTGATAAGTTCATTGGAAAAAAAATGAGTGTTTTAGTTAAATGGTCTTCAAATTTTGATCCAATGTATAACGTATAAACATTAAATTTATTCAATGTGGGCAATGTTGTACCTAAATTTTTAATTGATTTAATATGGTACTTGAGTCTCTAGTATATGTTCAATTTAGTCTTTAAGTTGTATGAAAATATTTAATATTATTCGTGAATTTGAATTAATGGAAGAACAATATTGAACATTTTTATATAGTTCGAGAATTAAATTGAATATGCACAAAATGTTAAGGAATCACATCGAACCAATTGAAAGCGTAGGGAAAATTGTATATTAGACTTGCACCTTGAGTCAAAGTTTAGAGACTATTTGTGTCATACTCACAATGATGAGTGGTGGATGTTCCAAACACTTGATAGCAAATAGGGTAGCTCTTGAACTTGGAATTTGTTCAATGTGATTTTTGAATTTTAACCCAATGCACAATACCGTTCTTAGATTTTTTAATTCTTTTAATGTGATCATTGAACTTTTGATTATTCTTACCCCTTACCATAAACTGTATAAAAATATTCATAGTTGTCCTTTTAGTAATTCAAGTTTAGGGATAACATTGGACATTTTCATATCGTTAAGAGATTATATTGAATATGTACTAAAAGTTTAATGATAATATTAAATAAATTGTGCATTGAGCTTAAGTTTATGAGTCATTTATCTAATTATCCCATCACAGTAATACTCATTATAGACAGCTTTTTTTTTTTTTTTGCTTTTTTTTCACTTACTTTGTTTTGTTGACGAGTCTAATTATTTCACTGAAAGGTTCCATTCACTCAACTTTCCCAACTGGCATTTCTACAGGACCCAAAAAAAAAAAAAATTATGCTAAATATCCCAAGTCCGATTTTTACGGCTTGTAGCACACACACCAAGAAGTAAAAGGGGTGAGGCTAGTCAAATCAATGCCAAGAAGTAAAAGGTATGAGGCTAGTCAAATCAATGGAAAGAACACTCTGCTCACGTCTCCCTCGTCTCTCTCGTCTCAATGCAACGCATACAGCTCGACTTAATCCCTACCAACAACCGAAGCGCAAAGCCGCGGCCAAAAACAAAAAAAAGCCGCGGCCATCATTAGAGAGAGAGAGAGAGAGAGAGAGAACAGTACACTGAGGGAGAGGCGGTTCCAAAATTTTTATGCCGACTCTCGAATCTTTTATCCGGTTGCTCCATTCCCCATTCGCTTTTCCAGAGACCACCCCTTGCCCCTCTCCCTCAATCCTTTTTCCTTCCCTCGCTCTCCAGAAACGCCCGACCAGTCCTCAGCCTCGCGCGCCGCCCAGATAGCGGAAGAGGTCGGAGCAGTTCGCGTACCTCGTCGCCTCCGTGATGTCCAGCTTCGGGATTACGTTCATGGCCGTCATGGCCTTCTGTTACGGATTCGCGCGGGGAATGGAGGTAAAAACCAACCGTGATCAGATTGTTTTCTTCATTTTCTCCTTTCCCCATAGAAATCCATTCTAATGCAAAGCTTGGCCTTTTCCTCCCACTTTTATTTTGCAGGGAGGACAGGGTACATTCGCTCTCTCTGTGGGCGCTGCTGTGAGTTTCATCTTCAAGTTTGAATAAAAAACGAGAATTTAAAATTTGCTTATGGTATAAAAAAGTTGGGATTTTTTTATTAATGTGCTGAAATCGAGGATTGAGCTTCTGGCATTCTGACTTTCAGGTGGGCATGGAGTTCTGGAAAAGATGGGCTCCCAGAGCTCTTTGGCATGCTTCTCTGTCGCACACGCATGAGGTCTCTCTCTCTCTCTCTCTCTCCCTGTCTTCCTGTCTCTTCTCCGTCTGTCTGTCTGTCTGTCTCTGTCTCTGTCTCTGTCTTTCTTGCGCCAGCTCTCGCTCCTTTGCCGAAAGAAATTGATCCAAGTTTCGAAGGCAATTCAATTGAATGCAGTCTCACCATCGACCAAGAGAAGGCGAGCTCAATGACGTTTTCGCCATAATCATCGCCGTTCCTACGATCGCTCTTCTCTCCTACGGCTTCTTCCACGAGGGCCTCGTTCCCGGTCTCTGCTTCCGTGCTGTAAGTACCAGAATCTCATTTACCTCCTCCTGCTGCTGCTGAAACTGTTTTGACTGTTTGTCGTTGTCATGCGTTGGGATTTTTTCCTTTTTTTTCTTCTTTTATGCCTTGTTCTTTCGCATAAGTCATGAGTTTCACGCTAAAAACAAGAAGGCGCGCCCTAATCATATGCTTTTTTCACCGATATTGACCCCCCCCTGATTTCGCTCGCTTGCTTGCTCGATCGATCAGGGCCTCGGGATCACGGTGTTCAGGATGGCGGACGTGTTCGTCCACAGTAGATTCCACTTGGGCCCCATCGCCAATGTCAGAAGAGTCGCTGCAAGTGCAGCCCACCAGGTAAACGGCATTTACCTGATGAAGAAGCTTGGGACTTATTTGATCTTAGAAACTATCAACGTGAGACTCTTTAGTATGTTCCTGTCATCACTACACCTTTTTTCCGTGATGTAGGAACTTTTAGGACTTATTTGATTATAGAAAAGAATTTCGGTATCCACTTTTTGTATATGAGAATGTCTCTATGGTAAGTGAGAATGCAAATCAAAAGTCTCATATCTTTAATTCCACTGTAATTCGTGAAAGAGTCTTTTCTTTGGTATTCCCTACCTGTTTCGTTCGAAAAGGAGAAGACCGGAAATATCAACAATTCATTTTCAGTTTGTAACTTTAACTCAGAAAACAATTACCTTTTTGTTGTTTAAGAATTGCTTTCCGAGCGTTATTAAAGCATTTCTTGGCTTTTGTTCTCAACTGGAGTTGAAAACATAAAACTTCGAGTTCTAAGGAATAAAATGTGCCTAAATTTTTGGAAAACTTTGAGGGTATTTAACCAGATGACACACCTCAATTTTTTTCTTAACCAAAAGATCCATTGCCTGCTGATTTTGATATAAGGTATTGAAAAATCATACTTTTAAGTTCTCTTTACAATGACAGTGGTACCTTTATATCTTTATTATGCCATTAAGGTATCTCAATGTGGATTTGAAAATGTTTACTTGATCATACAAATCAGAATTTCTAGGAAGAAGAGAGATATTTTGTGAAATCAAAACATAATTGGTACCTGATTAGCGAGGTTATTATTCTAGCGGAGTACCTAATAGATTCTTGAACAATTTAATCTGTTGTTCATCTCATCAACATTTGCTCTGTTTGGCATAAAAAAAAAAAAAATTACGTGGCCTTACCATTGTTTCGGTAACTCATGAAATTTTTTCAGATGGCTACTGGAGAAGGAAAGTTTCAGCGAGTCAAATTATTGGTTTTACTAGCCTTACTTGGTGAGACTCTGATTAGCTAACCATCTTCCTCTGATGTAGTTTTTTTGGTTCTTCTAGGGGATAAGGGTGCTTTTAATGTTCTTACTGGATTTGATCCTGATACCATTTGGGAAACTACCTGGCATTGAACCACTTCTTCTTTTTTTCCTTCCTTGTTGTTCTGTAATCGCTTTGTCATGAGGTGATCCCATTGATAGATCTGATCGAGTGGTGAAATTTGAGAGTTAGTAATGAACTCTTGTTGTCCTTTGCAACCAATTTTCAGATAGAAAAACACAGCATGGCCACCAAAGGGGTGGCAATCTGTCATCTATATATTGAAACATAATACATGCCCTAGAGTGTTAGCAACGATCAAGAAATCATTTAGCTGAAAACCTCTGCTTTTACTATGTTGCAATTTGCATTGTGGTTCCATCATCTGTTGGTTAAAATAGAAGATTTTTCCTCCACATCAAAGTTAAATTTCAGATAGATTGAAAAAGTAGCAAGTAACATCTGCACATTTTTCTTTATCTACTCTCCGGCAATACTAGCACTCTATTTAGAAAAACACAGCATGGGCACCAAATGGTTGTCCTGTGGCCTGGCACAAGTGCCCGATTGGTGGTTTCGTCTTCTTTTTTAGAGACGATATAATATATTTTGAATGTCCAAAGTAGATTCCTTCCCAAATAGCAATGGCAAAGAAAGGTTGATGATGGGAAAAAGGTTGTGGGAACACCAGAACTGAAATCAACTTCTGCTTGTTCCTGGATCCCAGCTAATAGCTATATCTTCTTTCTGTGGAGCTTGATGTGAGGATGCAGCAGTGAATTATTACTGTTTCAGTCGGATGTGGTGTCTCCATATAGTCCAGAGAGCGTACTCACAGTTCTCAATAGCTTCGTAGATATGCTGATTTAAATTTTGGCTATATCTGTGCATCTAGCAGAATTTGAACATGTCTAGTTACTCTGAGTTTGCAATAGTTCACTACTGTCATGTTGGTGAGGTTTTTTCTTTCCCATCTGACAGCACCCTAATTTTAGATGATCTGTCTAGGAATGTCTGATCGAATGTGTGACCTCATAGTGCTAACTTTGCTTTATCTTGTTCTTTTACTTGTGACCTGGACAAGTAGGAGGACGATTTGATGTTGCTTCAGCGCGCTCTACACTAGTCTTCAAAAATAATTGCTCGATACCAATATCTCCATCGCTGATTCCTACGGATGGTTCTCCGAAGATAAACCACAGCACCAGTCTCAGTACAATCAGTCCAAATCAGGAGCTGCCAGTCCCTTTGCCAGATGGGTGGTCAGGCATTGCCATTTTCGGTACTGGATGCACTTCAAATGGATTGGGCACTCGCAATTGCACTACTGGTAATTGCGAAGGAAGAGACTGCACTGCAGAGGACAGTCCGGTTGCGACAAGTCTTGGCATTTCCAATGACAGTTACACTATGTCCACATGGATGGGGTATAATGTTGGACTTACTGTTAGTCCCATGTGGATTGACTGCCCGTCTGCAAGCTGCAAAGCGCAGTTGGGGAGCTGCCTGCATGATCAGAGGGTATCCAACGAAGGAACTGTGGTTGCATGCAAGCCAGGTAGCGGCCTAAATTGCTCTGAGAACCAGTGCACTGTGCCAGGTGATGACTATAGTTCCAACGTGAGCATAACTTGTCCATTGGAGAATATCATTGTGAAGATTGAGGTATCGTGCTAATATTTTTAAAACACAAACATTTGTGGAATGATGTGTGTGAGATGACATTCTGTATTCGGAATTTTGTTGACAAAGGCAGCTTTGTCATTTCGAGGTGCAACTGGGGTCTGCAGCATACTTAAACTGCTTATGAAGGTTTTACAGGAACACAATTAGGAGACTTAAAACACCATGGCTCCTGCGTGCAAATCGCCTCCTTACCTGTTAGTCCTGGGCTATGCTCTATGCTTTCGAACTTGAACCTCTTGGACCTACAAGAAACTTAGCATCCTTTGTAATAAAGAGCGATATTGCTATGAATACTTAAACTAGTCCAGAAAATTGATATTCTAAACAATGGAGTAGACAATAATTAAAATTTGAAATAGTGGGTTACTTATAATATTTGATAAGAGTCTGCGACATGATAGGTCAATTTTGCATATCAACGTTAGATTGATGTGGCTAACTTCTGAGAATTGCAGTCAACTTTACGTAAAAAGAGAAGAAAATACAACTATAAAACCCAGCGGAAACCTCCACTATGCTTGTGCAACTGTGAAAACTCTGAGAGCAATATAAGGTAACATTTTTGTTACGAAAAGAATTTCTATTGAGAAATTTTTTTTTTCTATTTTTATTTCATGAATGAGTTTTTGAATAGAGTAACATGTTTGGCAACTATACAAAAAAGTTTCTATTATCGAAATAGAAAAAGAACTCTGCCCTTTGCGTAAATTTGCAGCCTAGTCCCGTAAATATGCTGCCTAGTCAGCAAAATCATTCGCAAAAGTTGACTAAGTTGTCTAGTTTTCGAGGTATTTTGGCCAAAAAAGAAGAATCTATTTTTCAAGGTAATGGGTGACAATTTCAAATGAGATCTTTATCCCTGAGCACTATCGCGAGAGTAACATCGTTAACTACTCAACATGCGTGGGGAAACGCCTTGTAACTCACTGAATGTTTTAGATGCAAAGCGATCAGCAGATGGTCGGAAAATCTACGGCTGGTCACGGGTCTTCAAGGAACAATCATGCATGTAGAGAGGCACTCTCAATTAACAGGAACAAAGAAACTCCCAAATGAAAAGCAAGCAAGATGCATCATATATGCACGGTCTGAACGAAGCAATCGATGCGAGAGAGAGAGAGAGAGCTTACAGGCAAAAAGCTGGTGTCGCCAATCCTGCACGGAGGTCAAAGTGAATCCAAGGGGTGTGTATTTCGTAAAGATAGAGAAAGGGTCGATGCAAAATGTCTTGGTCAGGTCTCCCGTTTATTATTATTTTTCTCCCACCATGCATTATTTTATTTTAGCACAACAACTCCAATTTAATAAAGATTTTTAAACGGATCTCGTCGAGGCGGCATTTTTTCTGTCCCGATATGATGGTTTTTCTATTTCCTTGTTTTATCTAACAATCTTTTATTTAAAAACAACTCCCATAGGTTTTATCGACTTATTATATTTTATTGTGATCTTGTGAACACGTCACCTACAATATTTTAGCGCACCCTCTTACATCTTAATGCGAAATTTACCAAAAAAATATTAAACCAATTATATTGATATCAATTCAGTTTTAATTTTTCAATTTTGATCAATTTAATCCTGTATATTTTCATATTGATATTTGGGTCAAAAATCGATGACATGAACGTCAGCCGTCCAACGTTGCATGACTAGCACTTACATAGACATTTTTCTACATTATTTTATGTATATATTTATATAATTTTCTTTTTTCTTTCTTTTTCCTATTGGCCACCGGCAAAAAGAAAAGGGAAAGGAAAAAAGAAAAATTATAAAAATATTTAAAAATGTCCATATAGGAAGATCAATGTCCACATCAATGATTTCTAACCTAAATTTGCCAGATGAATTGAATTAATACCAATTTGAAAATTTTTAAGACTAGATTGGTTTAATCAGAAGGTTTAGGACTAAATTGGCATCAATACAATAAGTTAAAAATTTTTTGTTACTTTTCCCATCTACAATGAATGAAGAACGAGACATACGCTGAATAGACAAACCTCACTTTGATATTATGCTAGAAATTTCGTCCAAAAAAATTATAAATTACCGGGTGAAGGGACATTATGTAAGACGTGGACGACACACTTACCCCCTAGAGATAAGCCAGTGTCATATTTTAGAACAGAAAATTTTGTGGGATTCGTACAAACTGTTCTAAAATTGAGTCGTTCGATTAGGTGTGGTTATTTCGTATATAAATAGTTATAACATCCCACTCATGAAAAAGCTAGAGTCGAACCTAAGAGACATAATCCCGCGAATAGATGCGTGGCCTTCGCATCTCATACCATGAAATTTTCGTGGAATCATTATAAAGTGTCTTAAAAATCCAGGGACGACGCACGGGAAGCTAGTTATATGCTACCTTCAAATAAAGAGTAAGATGAGCATTTGAATTGACTAATTAAGGAAAACCATGCATGCAAGCATGTGAACATTCATGAAATTTTGTAATCATTAGTCGCTACTCACCGTGAGGTATACTTTTGGCATTTTCCCCTATTTATATTTATTTTTATCTTCATGTAACCATAGAGGCAATTAATCATTTTGCAATTATATGGGAAAATCATCATGAAAGTTCTAAACCTATTGCATTTGTGGCAATGTAGTTCTAAACTTTTTAATTATACCAATTTAATCTAAATATTTTGACGATTTACTAATTTAGTCATAAATCAATTGATAGTTTGCATTTAATCATTCCTATCAATTTTTGCTGGAAAACATTGACGTGGTGGTCTAGTTGGCATCAACCATCTTACGTAGCATGGTTGGCATAGACATGAATAATTTTTTTTGGCATTTTTCAAAACTTTTTTCTGAATTTTTTCTTCCTTTTCTTTTTCTTTCCCTTTTGTTTTCCAACTCTTGGCTGGTGAGGGCTTGTAGGTCCCCAGCCACAAGTAAGGGCTAAGTTGCCCTCGTCTTAGACTAGACGAGGGTTGTGAACCCTCGCCGGCCAAGACTTTGAAAAAAAATGAAAAGAAAAAGGAAAAAAAAAAATTGTCTACATTAGCTCTACTCGTGCTACATTGGATGGTTAGAACTAACAAGACTACCAAGTTTGCATTTTTTGGCTAGAGTTTAGGATTAAATTGGTGAATCGTCAAAAGGTTTAAGACTAAATTGGTACAATTGAAATGTTTATAACTCAATTAGCAAATCTTTAAAATGTTTATGACTAAATTGACACAATTGAAAGATGTATGATTCAATTGAAAAATTGTCAAAAAGTTAAGATTGAATTGACACAATTAAAAGGTTTAAGACTGAATTGTCACAAATCCAATAAATTTAGAACTTTTGTAATAATTTCTCATTTGGAAAAAAGTTAGTATTATGAAAAACCTAAAACTAGTACACTTGTTACAAAATTACCCAGGACTAATTTTTTGACACCAAAAATCTCAAATTGGTATACCTATGATCAATTTACTTTCAGTTAGTTTTTGTTAAATTTATCGTCAAATTACTGAGTAAAGATGATATGTGGTAGTTGATAGGTGTACTAGGTTGGGGTTTTATCCTCCGTTTATCACATGTGTACCGATTTATGATTTCCGTGGTATTAATCAAATTTAACGAAAACTAATAGAAGGTAAATTTGTCGCAAATATACTAGTTTATGGTATTGGTGATCAAAAAATTAGTTTATGGTAAATTTGTCACAAGTGTATCAATTTAGGGCATTTCATGGTATTAACCCTAAAAATAAAATAAAATAAATCCTTATAGTGGAGACAATTCATTCACGCACAAATAATATCAAATGATATTGTCTTCTATGCATTAGCTCAATTATTATGTTTTTTTTTTTTTTTTTCAGTTTTAGTGATAAAAATTCCCAGAAGATGCATTGAGATTCATTAAAACTTATTAGTGTGGACCATGGATGCTATTTTGTAAAATGATATAAATCGATTTCATAATTATAGTTCATGTAATTAAATAATGATGTCGCATATTATTCCATGAAATGTTTTATTGATGATATGAAATGAGACATATTTTGAGAACATGCATGATCGTAATTACATGTCATAAATTATTAATCTTTACAAGATTTAAGTACAATAATATTGCATTGATATGAAAGTGTATTGGCCATGACTGTTAAGGCTTTTTATTTAGTTAAGCGTAATCTAAGACTTTATAACCTTCTAGAAGTTAATATAGTGTTTCAAAAGGTCACAACTTCTTTGGGACCGGAAGAGCAAGTTACCTGGTTCCTAAGCAATAGTTCCATGGTCAATAGCAAATGATCACTCTGCAAAACGTGATGGGATCATCTTTCTTGAATAACGTATAAAAGATTATAAAAAAAAAAATTGCAGATTTGGTATGACCTTCGTCAAATACAATTATATTTAACACACAATCGAATGGATAACATTATTATATTAATGATTCAATATATGTAAACCTAATAAAATTCTTCGATGATTAAGATTATAAGTAAAATATAATGGAGACCTTGTCAATGAAATCAGTTTTTTTAGTCAGGCTTCTGATGAATATGCTCGTATTGTTTTATATTGAAAAAATTATAAAAACAATCATAAATCTATTGCAATCATGCTAATTTAGTCCAAAATCCTTTTTTTTTTTGGGCAAATTGAATCCTAAATATTTTGCATTTGTGTCAATTTAGTTTATCTGGCTAATTTTGCTTAATTAGTAGCTGATCAGGATTGATATAGGCATTGGCCATATTAAGTGACATCACTGGCATTAACGTGAACAATTTTTAATAATATTAATATATATTATATATAATATATAATATATTTATTTCTTATTCTTATTCTTATTATTTTTTTTTTCTTAACTTCTTCCTCCAACTGGCCTCGGGGAAGCTTGCCTATGGTTGGGTGAGGCTCGATCTTGCTAGATTCAGTGAGGTAGTGCCTCGCCTAGCCTTTGGCCTTGCCTAGGCCACCCTTATGGCCTCTGGCGAGATTGAGCCTTGCCCATCCATGGCTAGGCTCTCGTCAACCCACCTATAGCTGGTAACCAGAGACGACCAGTTAAAGGAAGAAGGAAGTGAAGAAAGAAAAAGAAAAATATTAAAAAATTATAAAAAATTATCTACATTATTGCCGGTAGTGTCACATAGGATAATCGAGTGTCTATGTTAGTGCCGATTGGCCAAAATTGGATGGATAAACTGAATTGACATAAATACAAAAGGTTTAGGACTCAATTAACCAAAAAAATGTTTATGACTGAATTTGTACAATTGAAATAGGTTTAAGACTTTTTTGGTAATTTTCCGTTTATATTAAAGTGTCATCTTTTTAACACGGGTTGATTAAATATGTTTTAATATGTTTAGTACTCATATTGAAAGACTTTTTAATTGTTGACAGTTCACAAACATAACACATATATTAAAAACAACAAAGCGTAAATAAAAAACATATTTAGTATTACCAAAGTCATATATCATATGGAAAAACACCGACTCAGTAACACTTTCTAAATGTAATATATACTCTCTGAAATAAGTGTCAAACATATTAATACAACTTATCGCATATGAACGTAATATTCTTGTTTTCTGGTGCGAAAATGAAACATCTCTTCCCCCAATCCTCATGTCGCTTTCGCCCATTAATTGTTGGACACGACCTACGAACTATCCACCCGGTTAAAACCAGAATTCTTTATTACAAGGCTACATAGTTTTTTTAGGTTGTCGTATGAGTCCAAATATCATCAAGAAAAGAGTCTTTGGATTCCGCATTTGCTTCATATATAACTCTTCACTTTACTATTGTTAGTACTTTAAACAAGAGAAAAGTGCCAAAAAAGTCATAAATTTTATTTTTTTTCCCGATTTAATTCTAAACTTTTTTATGTTATACCAATTCAATCCTTTCCGGCCAATTTTGGCCGGATTTTGCTGACTGGACGCCGGCCGGCCGACGTGGTTTGATCGGCGCTAACGTGGATAACTTTTAATAATATTTTAGTATATTTGAATTTTTTTTCTTTATTTTTTTTTCTTCTTCTCTTCTTCCTCTAGCCGGTCGCCAGACCTCGGCAACCAGCCAGAGGCAATGGTCGGCGAGGTCGAGGTCGACCTTGCTGGCCACCTCGCTAGTGGCCGCGAGGGCGGCCTCGTGTCGGGCGGGCAAGGCTCGCCCTCGCCGAATATGGTGAGGGTCGAGCCTCGCCCATGATCGACAAGGGCGAGCCTCGCCCGCCCGACACGAGGCCGCCCTCGAGGCCGGGCGGCAAGGCTCGCCCTCGCCGGATTTGGCGAGGGTTGAGCCTCGCCCATGGCGGGCGAGGGAGAGCCCCGCCGGATCCGGCGAGGGTGAGCCTCACCCCCTAGGCCTCGAGGACGGCGAAGGGCGGCCACGTGCCGGGCGGCGAGGCTCGACCCTCGCCGCCTAGCCCGAGGCCGCCCTCGCGGCCCGGCGAGGTGGCCAACGAGGTCAAGATCAACCTCGTTGGCTGTAGGAAGAAGAGGAGAAGAAAAAAAAAATCAAAAATATTAAAATATTATTAAAAGTTATCCACATCAATGCCGATTAGGCTACACCAGCCGGCCGACATCCAGTCAGCAAAATTTGGCCAAAATTGGCCGGAAATAACTGAATTGACACAACATAAAGAGATTTAGGATTAAATCGGCACAAAAAAAAAGATTTATGACTAAATTGAGACAAAAGGTTTAGAATCTTTTCGGCACTTTTCCCCTTTAAATAATCATAATCGAAAGCGGCCTGAATCTCATCACGAGTGGCATGGTAAGGTCGAATTCCTGCTGACAAACCCAATTATGCCCTGTAAAGTTGGGGAACAGTTTCATGGTTATGCCTCTTTGCCATGCTTTATTGGTCAATAAGTATCTAGAAGTGATGTCTTTTCATTAGTGACCCGTCTCTTTCCTTGAGTGCTCTTAATGATTTTTATCTTGTCTTTAACCCTAGACCGCCTGATACATCCAAATTTACCCTAGCATAGCTCCTAGTACAAAATTCGTCTTCGACGGATACTAATGATGCGAATCTTCAGCAGATAAATTGTCATAAAAAAGCTGAAGACAAGATAGCCCGCCCCATGCAATATGAAATGGAAGTCGGTAATGATTCCACCACATGCTTTGTCATCAAATACGACTCTTGTTGATGTGCACCGTCGCGCTAAAAACAAAGAACGGCGAAATCTAATTTAGTGCCTGTAGTAATAAGACAACTAAATAAAAGTAGAGGCAAAAGTAATCCAATTTATTTATGGTGATTAGTGTTTTGTATTGGCATGTTTGACAATGTAATAATAAATAATTGGAAGGGCAATATGATTTGATCCGTTTCTAGGTGGGGGTGGATTCTCTAACCAATATTTTGATTGGTGAGTTACACACATCAACAATGCTCATTTTTACTTTTAGACTTTTGTTTAAGTCCATATGTGGATGATGATTATAACTTGCTATTCATCCATTAAAGACAAGGTCGACGGAAAATAGAACCCTTACTTAAGTAGCAAAGATGGTAGTAACTTCAAAGTTTCTTACAACAAGTTGCCACTTTAATTCCTATAGCAAATGATTCGTGTTTTAGTCAGTTTTCATTTAGTTGTGATTTTGTTGTTAGGGTTGACCATGTGGAAATTCGCTTTAGTATGCCATAATTTTATCTGTAATTTGTGTCAACTTAATTTTTATCAAATACCAGCATCATAATTTTTTGCTTTATTAGCTAAATAACTAACTTAAAATGAAAACGTGTTTAACTCAAGTTAATATACAGATTATACATGTGCGTCATAATCCATTTTATATTAGGTTGTTTTCCCATGATTGGGTCACGTCCATCATTGTTAGAACTAGAGGTCGGCGTGATACGATTTGGTTTAACAGGATTTCTGTGTCGGCCTTGAAGCGTGCGAACCCTTTTCTCAGTTTTCTAAAGGCGATTATATTTTCCCCTAAAACCACATACAACAGAAGAATGCACAATATTTGAAACGAAGCAAGAATAGCGAACATTTTCCTCCAAATTCTTTGCGGAATAAGATTCACGTTGAATCACTAAACATCCAAAACTTTCTTAATTTGACTGATTGATTGATGGAAGGGGCAGTTGGGTGCTCAACTTTTCAACTTAGGCTCGAAAGCAACAGCATTAGGCAATGGATAATAACTTGTAGGATCCGCCAGACATCCCACGAAATAATTGCACCATTGGGCTCTTCTCCCCTCCCCCCACCCACAAAAAAAAAACCAAACCGTTAATTTTGGTTGGTCAATTCCTCATAGGCAACAGTATTTTCCAAAGATTCAACATATTCGGTGCCTTACATCCTGCAACGATATATCGTTGATCTCCATAATGGTTTCTTGTACAAGACTGCCAAATAATTCATCGGTGACCGAAACGTGAATTTTTTGAAGATGATCCCAAGTCGTGAGAAAAGACCGGCCTTAAAGGACCCAATGATTAGGATGGAGGTCCATAAAACATCCTACAAATCTCATTAAAAGGTTGAGTCAAGATGCTTGGTCTTTATCAGTGCCTTAGCATAGGATTGCACTGCACGCAGTTGGTGGAATTTGATTGGTTCTTGAGTTGAGACTCCCCCAAGACCTCAACTAACTATGTCAACTCAAGGGGCTTCATAAGTTGATATCTATGACACACTAATGGATGCCGATCATCCTACATGACACCACCGATACCGACGTGGATAGTTTTTAATACTTTTTTTCATTTTTTTATTTCTTTCTTGACTTCCTTTTTTCCTCTAGCTGGTCGCTGCTGGTGAACTATTGGCACAAGCCTGGCCATGGCTAGACGAGGCTTCCCTATGGGAGGCGAGGTCTTGCCGGTTGCAAGCCGACATTCGGCTGGAGGAAGAAGGAAGTGAAAATAAATACATAAATAAATAACAAAATATTAAAATATTGTTAAAAATTGTTCACGTTAGCCTCGGTGGTGCCATGTAGGATGGCCATCATCCATGTCAACACCGATCAACCAAAATTGGCTAGATATAAATGCAAAGTGTTTATAATTCAATTATATATATAAAAAAAAAGATTTTGGACTAAATTAGGACAATTGTAATATATTTATGACTTTTTTTGGTAATTTTCCTATTTTATATGAGGATATACTTGTTAATAGTGAAAAACTTTGCGACCGGATGAGACAGTCATCCGATTTTTTGAGAAATGAGTTTGTGGTCCATAAAGGCCCATCATTCTTCTGTAAAATAACGGATGGTCAAGCAAGCATTTTCCTATATTTAATGAATGAAAGTAACTATTTATAGATAAAAAAAAAATAATGATTGGAAATTAATTAGGCATTCGATCGATTCAAAATTTGATACAAAATGCTAGATAAAAAATAATAATTTAACAAATGCGTAGGTCGGTGCATTATATCTTTAGAAGCAAGGAGGGTGTTAGCAGGTTGTAAATTTCCTACTAAGGTTGAGAGACGTTCAGTGCGATATTCGAGAGCTAAAAAACGGGGTTTTAGCGTAACTGGGGCGTTGGATTTGAGAAATTACTTCAATCCTGTTCCTTAGTACTTAGAATCCAATTAAATCCCCATCAAACCCTTACCCCTAGCTCAAACCTCCCACTCCTCTCTTCCCCCTTAGCGACAACCCATCGCAGCATCTCCCTCCATCGTCGCCACCGACAAATTTGCCTTGCGGCCTACAGGCCGAGCCACGGCCCGCCTACTTCTTGATCTTCCCCCACTTCTATCTCTATATATCTATGTTTCGTCGGGTTCATGCTGGCAATTCTTCATGGCCGTCGAGATCTCAATGGCTATGGAGGTGCTGCCTGCAGAGCCATTGAAATGGGCCCTCCAGATCCGGAGGCAGCATTGCTTGTCGAGAGGGGGCTTGACGCCAAGCGCAGGGAGGGATGGATGCAACCAAAAATACAATTCGATTTAATGTCCAACTTACATTTGGAATTTGACAAAATAGCAGCGTCTTTTCCCATTCAGGCGTGATTTAATTGCGCATTTTCCTCCCCCACCCAAAATAAATAAATAAAAAACCTACTCCAGTTGCAGAATCCAAAATTGAGAAAAATGATTATTTTTAAAATTTATAACTCACGATTGAAGAAAAAGAGTTTTTGAAATTATAACTACGTGAACGAAACAAAGACCGTGATAAAGAAGCCTCTCGATCTCAAAGAAATATTGCAACCAAAACCGTACTTAGAAAATGTTTTTATTTTCCCAAATAAAATATGTTTTCAAGCATCAGAAAGCTTAAAACAGAATAATCTTCGCTTTTTATTTTCACAAAAAGCAAATCCCAAAATAAGTGCAATACAAGCAAGATGACTAATGACTTATCACGACAATGCCATCAGCATAATAACATGCCCTCTCGTACTCAACCCGAAACCTACGGTGATGGAAGTCAATAGCGGGGAAAAAGCAGGGCCGCAAGGGGAAGTCCTGCCTCATCAGCCAACACGAGCACCCGAACTACCTTCTCAACTTGGCGAGCAGTCCATGGAGTCGTTTATTCTTCAGAGGTAACAATTTAAAGAGGAAAAATTGTCAAGAATTCTAGTCCATGAGTTGGGTGATTGTAATGCATAAAAATGAGTCAATTTGAGTTAAAGTTTTCAATCCGACCAGACTCATCTATTTGATGGGCCTACCTAACTACGATGATGCTCTTGCTACACATATAGGATTTGTTTACATCACATTATATTATATTCAATCTGTCATTGTTTTATTCCTAATCTCCTATTTCTCCCATTTCATTTGTCAAGTTGCTTGACGGTAATTGTTAGGGATATAGTTAGGATATTCTATGATTTTGTATATTATTATGTATTTCGGTGTAATCTCTTTGATTGATCCTAATGTATATAGGCACATGTACTATTTATTAGTTAATGAACATAATATAATATCTCTTCATTCATATTTCTTCACTTGATATTGGAGTCATCGGGCTACACGGTGGCCAGTCGATGTAGCAGCCACATGTGACGCCACTTGCCGCCACACAATGATCTCACAAAATCTCATAGTAATGATGATGTTGCTCCACATACAGGATCCATTTATTTGACATCAACCCTCTAGCTTTTGTTCCATCGTTTGGCTTCAATTTATTATGTATAAGTAAATTGACATCAACTCGTCCCGTTTCTATTATTTATTATTTAGACACTAGCACTTTTCAAGACCATTCGCAGAATATGACGATTGGAGCAGCTAAGCAGCACAAAGATGTCAACTATTTGTCACCTGAATCCTCAACGATCTTGACTACAACTTCTCATGCTTGCAATTTTGATTTATGGCATTGAAGTTTAGGTCATTTGTCCAATTGTTGACTACTTTCGTTGATGACGCTTCTAGCTCCGTTAATTGTCTTTGTGATGCCTGTGTCAGTGCTAAACAAAACTCGTTTGCCATTTCAGTCTAGTTCCATCAATACGACTGCCCATTTCTTTTTGTTCTAGCAAATCCATTTCTTTTTGTTGGTCTGAAAACTTTTTTTGAATTTTGAAACTGGGCTAAACGCCAGAACACGACACGCCATCATCTAGGTGGTCTAAGGTACGAGGAAGGTCCAAAAGAACTTGGGGAGGAGAGAAAAGCCCATTTCCGTGAAGGGTCGGTCTCCTATGGGCTTTGCACTAACCAATCTGCCACCAAGTTAGCCTTCCTACAACAGTGGGCCAGCCTGATTTTAGGAAAAGAAAGCAACAAAGCATGACACTCATGGATAAAAACCCGGAGCTCCAAAGAAACGCGATCTGTACTTTGTAAGTGTTCTTATCAGATCAAAACAGCCTGACTCAACTTTTAAGGCTTCGTGACTTCTGGTACAGAAGTGTCTTCAGGGTTTGGAGAAAGCAAGGGTTTCAATCTCAGCTGTAGAGGTAACGGCTTGAGCCAATCTCGCAAGTCCATTAAGACTGTACCTTTTGAGTTTGTATGTTGTGATACCTGATGTGGTTAGGACACTCCCTCTCGCACTAATGCACGATATTTTCCTGACAATTTTGGTTGATTTTACCTAGTAATTGGAGATATGGAAATCCTATATTTAATGATTTTAAATGAAAAGGGTTATTAACCAAATGCGCATTATTAATGCTCAAAGACCCTCTTTTAAAGAACATATTTATGATAACAAGGAGACTATTTGAAAAATGAAATATCTATCTTTTCAGCTATTGGGCGAGCAATGCTCTTTGATCCCCCAGCGTGAAGCATCTTTTGTTTGGCACGGTTGCTCCTATTAATCAGGCTCCGTCTCTATCATTGAAAGTAGAGCCTTTAAAGTCATAACAGTCATATAAGGAAAGAGAGTCTCGACAGGATGAGGATCATGCCCTACTTTTTCCCGAGTTCCAATAGGAGACAAGAGTAGTCCATCCGTCCCTAAGGATGTGTTCGAGTCGATTCCTTAGCACCTCTTCTATACTTCTAGTTCTAGATCACTCGAAATAGCCAAACCGTTAGTGGTTTCTGTGGTCTCTGCTCTTAGTTTCGAGTGACATTAGCACCCATTTTAGTTTACATCTTCCTCAGATTTTATAAGGAAAAGAAAACATATCAACAATTGTGTAAGGGGCAACCCAATTTAAATCGTTTCAATTATCACTCGTGCATTCCTTGCTTCATTAGATTCTATAAGGAAAATTACTTTTCCAATGCAAAGGTGTTATTTTGATGCAGATGACACATATGTAGAAAAAAAAACGGGGAAAAATAAATAAGAGACTTGAAAACAGCATCAGCCTTTATGAAAGATACATGTAATCATGCAAACGAGAAAAATCGAGAATTAGATAGAGAGAAAGAAAAGTGGAGAAGGGCAAAATTGTGTTACGAGATATCTCAAAATTAACTTCAGCCAATTAAGCTATGCGAAACTTTCCTTCAGTTGTAGAATTCTTTTATCTTGGAGAGTAATGAGAAGATGGGTTTGTTGTATATCAAGCCCCTGTTGGTTTGCAGTTTGGTTTGGATTAGTAGTTCTAGGTGGTCTAAGTTTTTAAGTGGGTTCTTGTGAACTTCGCAACATTCAAAATTCGGCAACATATTAAATGGCGCAGTCTTTTTGATGCAATAGTTTCTCTCTCGATCTCATGTTAAAATAATAATGCAGCCGCCACAGAATTGTGAAGGCCGTAGAGGGAAAGAACAAGATACGCACGGGGTGGCGTTTTAACTTTTAAGGGCTTAGGCACTGCTTTATAATTAGATTAATTAAGGATTAGTTGGTTATGCTGGAAAAGGTAACATTTGTATGATCTAGGATAACTCCTGATTAATGCAGCCGCATGAATTTGTTTATTACTTTATTTCGTTCTCACGTTATTCACTTGATGTCAGCACACATTTTCTGTTTTCACCATAAACGCCTGATGATGCTCCAACAGCGCGAGAGACTATTCGACGGAAATCGCTTGTCGGTGATTATGATGATTATTGATCACCACGATATATAGCTGTCGACGTAGGATGGCAATTTTTTACCATTATTACTAAGTATTGGACACGAAATGAAAGGAGACAAGTGAGGAGGCCAATTGAATGTGAATATATGATTGGTAGTTAATTCTAGTGATATTTAAGGAGTTGTAACCGCTTGTGAATATAGTGACGAGCCATCATGGGGTATAAAGTTTAATGATTGCAATTGTAACTATTTGTAATCACATGAAAAATTTTAGCTGCTTATTAGCAATTACGTTGAGTAGACTATAAAAGTCAGCGCCATTGTAGAGCATCACGATCATCAACAAAAATTTATGTCTTTCTTAATTTCAGTTATCAATTTATTTTAGGTTTTAGAATTCGTATTTCTTTTCCTTTATTATTCCTGATCCTTGTTACTTAATTCAATTCTGGTCTTGTTACTTAATTATATTCCGGTCTGAATTACCACTTAACCCAATTTTCAAAAAAATTAAAGATCAACTTTTGGTGAAAGGTATCTTACTAATTTCTAAGGAAAAAGTTGGTAATGAAAAAGTTCGAACGCCATGAAAAAGAAGTATCAACCCGATGAATTATTGTAGAATGAAAAAGAAATTTCAATGCCCATGAGTTATTGGAGCTCGCACTACCGTGTGCCTTTGAAACCTAAACCCAGATCTTGAGCTTGGGCTCGGCTCTGCGGTGGAGCTCAAGGCAGTCCGACGTAGCCTCGATAAATTATATTTGAAAATGATTTTAGTCAGATAAATTACATTTGAAAATTGTCAAAAGTGTTAAATAGATTAACCAAATCGAAAAGTTAGAATTGAATAGTGATCCATATAATATATTTAGGACTTTTTAGGTAATTTTTTCTTAAAAAATATTATAGTTAAATTTATTTACTAGCTATGACCACTGAATTTAAAAGCATTATGGAATTAAAAACGTTATAGTCGAATTCATGTAATGGCTATAACCACTGAATTAAGAAAACACTCAGCATTTGTTTAATGGCCACCGAATTACCAAGATTCTTTTTCTTGGTTGAATTTATTATTGGACCTTGATTTACCGCACGGAAGTTTGTTAAGAGAAAGCATTAAGCAAAGACCTTTTTTGGTCCAATGCGTCTTGGAAGTAAGCTGAAAAAAACATTAAACCAAGGACTTCAATTGATCAAGTCGTTAGAGCCGGTCATTTCCAACTTTAGTACCAATTCTGCAATATGCTTTTCTTCTTTCTTTCCGATGATAGGAAGATAAGAACCATGCTCAAAATTGGTCAAGTCGTTGGAGCCGGTCAAGTCTTCAGCAATGCGATGCTAGGATGATAAGAACCGTGTTATATTTCTAGTTGTGTTCATACTGAATGTACTGCGTCAAACCCACCTAATTTTCTCCTTGTCTCGACCAACTCCAAAGATTCGTTTCCTTCTTTTCTGACTACATTAAAATTTTATTTACTTATTAGAAAGTAGAACTCCCAATGACTTGTTATACATGATGTAGAATTGTAGATTATTATATTATATGTGTTGGTCCTTTTCTTAGTCTATGATTTTTCTAGAGAAGCACGTCATAGCGGAAAAAACTAGAGCGACTACTTAAAGACGTGAATCAAACATTTCGTGATCAAAAGATTGGACAGTAATTTTGGCATATGAATTGACCTGTGTATATGGGTGCAAGCAAAACTGCAAACTAATCGAATTGCTTTAAGATGATGGCGTGTCGTGTACTGAAAAAAGTGAATTTTACAATTAAAATAGAGTATTTATAGTAGGCCTAATACCCTAAAAAAACCTCAATTTTAGTTTAGTTCCAATTCTACCCTAAAGTTTTTTTTTGTTTCATAAAAAACTTTAAACTTTTGGTCCCGTTTCAATTCTACCCTGAGTTTTTTTTTTTTGGTCTTATAAAAAATCAAAAGTTTTAGATTAAGTCTCAACTCCACTTTCAACTTTTTTTCCTCATAAAAAGTCATCAGCTTTTACTTGAGTGCATATTAGCTCCCGTTAACCTTGCATTCGAAATTACTTTTAGTAATGTGGCATTTTCAAGTTATTACTCTGGTATTTCCCCCCAAATTTCATATCCAAAAAAATATCTTTTAGAGATGAATTTCTATGTCAGCCCAAACAACATCTTATTGGATATGAAATATGAGTTAAAATTAGAGAAATTAGGGTTAGTTTTTTTCAATTGCTCTTACTTTTTAGAGAGTTTTCCTTCTATCTCACTTGGGGATCTTCGATTTGCACTCAGTTTTTAATCTTTTGTGGTCGAAGAGCTCACACTTGAGACACTTGGCTTGGGATTCTCAAACAACTCGCTTGGGAGTTTTTCATCTCTCGATTGTTGAGAAATTTTCAACAAAGAGTCAAAGTGGGCATATTTGAGATTCAATTAAAAGTTGGTGATTTTTTAATAAGAGGAAAAAATTTAGGGTAGGATTGAGACTAAACGTAAATTTGGTGATTTTTTTGGGCTAAAAAAGAGTTTATGGTAGAATTAGGATTATCCCTAAAATTGGATTTTTTATAAGAAATTTTTTTATTTTAGGATATAATTGGGATTTGACCTACAGTTATAGGATTTATAGGGTATTAGGCCATTTATAGCATAAGTTGTTGATGTAGTAAGAAGCCGTCTGAAACAACGTTTCCCACCCATGATTTGATGGTTAGTAAGAGATTAAGAAGTTGAACCTTTCAAATCAATGATAGATAAGATTGCTAGCGTAAAGAAAAAAATTACTAATTGTGTATGCCCTAATTTTCTTTCAAATGTTATTGGGTTAGTCAATATTACCATAAAAGAATGATATATGGGATCTAATAATGGATAACGGACCATTAAAGAACCTTGTATTGGGGTTCCATCAAAACGCCATTGACACTTCATATAAGCTTGTGCCTTTTCCATCCATTTGTTAGCTTCCGACACTCATATCACCTGAATTAACCCAATTATTTATTGTGAGTCACACTCTTTATTTAAGATTGTTTACTTTTTTTTCCTTCATTTCTTTTCTTTCAGATTTACTAAGAGACAAATCTACCATGTTCAACTCAAACAACAAAGATTAAGGTTGGATGTTGGGTTTACTCTTGATTTAAGATTACTTTTTACCTTCTTTTTTTCTTTTTTGATTTTCTCTTTTTTCTTTTGCTCCCATCTCGGATGAAATTAGTGTCCCTCTTTTCCCAAAATAAAAATAATATATATACATATACTTTATTTGGCAGATAACTAACAAGTTATTGTGTTAATGAGTTGTATAATTCTTTTCTTTTGATTGGAAACCATTAGTTTAAAAATAACCAGAGTACAATTAAAAGTGAAAAGAATCGTCTATTGATTTTGATGAATGCATTCGGTTTAATTATAACTTTAACATGTATAATAATGTTACAATCCGTGTATTTTAACTACTCGTTGTTTTATTCGGTGAATCTAATATTCTAACTTTTATTTATTTTTCATGCCATCACTGCACTGTTTTTTCCAAAGATTTTCAAACAAATTTAAGAATATGACAATAATAATTACATTCAAAATTCGAAACACCCCTTATGATCATGAATTCAAAAGAAAATGCTCCTTAAAACATTATATGGAATATTATATTTGCCTTGATTAAATGGAATAATTAGTTATTGACAAGAAAATTATGACAGTTATTATTGCATTATAAGACAGTCCATTCAAACCATTTGCAAATACATAGTTTTTATCAATCCTAAATGCATCGGAATTTCCGAAGAAAGAAAAGAAAAAAGATAAGAAATAATCTTAAATCTAGAAGATATATTTGTTGGACGCAAATTGTGCAACCCCAAGATCTCCATAACCAGAACAAGAATATGCATAATTGAGTAGAAAGATTAATACACCTGTTTTGGAATCCATCATTCATAAAGCGGAAGCAGAAAATGGATTTCCCACATATCAAGGGGATCCACGCATCAAGTCATTCTCCTCTATTGCCCTCCGTATCACTGGCTCAATGAGGCGGCCCCCCTCACGTTTAGCGTTAGGTAAACGCCCCTTAGGTGATGATACATGTGAGAATTAGGCTTAGAGGAGAGACTTGAGCACTATTTATAGAGTTTCCAATTAGGCCCCCTCATTACGGGCCAGGCTCAACTCGACCCGACCCACACTAAAAGCCCATATTAGACTAATTAAGAAACCTTCTATCTCACCTTAGACCAATCCCCGTAAAACGGTAAATGTTAAACGGTAAATTACAATATCAATTAATGTAGTTCACATTAGGAAAACTCTTACAATATTATGGTCAATTTAAGGTGATAGAGGGTGTCAAAAGTCACAAAAGAAGTGAAAAAAAGCGTGAGTCGTAAATTACCCATCTCATATTTTGAACCCAAAGTCTAAGTAGCATGTTGGTGAAGTAGTTGAGCAGTGCCTCGGAAGTCATATATGTTTTGAAAGTCTTCCCAAATCAGATTTATTATAATTTCATTTCTCTTTAAAAGAAAAAGAAAAAGAAAAAAAAAGAAGACAAAGACTATTTGATTTAATATGCCATGCCATCATGTCTTACGTCATACATAAGGATAATTATTAAAAGAAGTCATAAATTCATTATATGGATGTTAGTTCACTCCTAAACCTTTCAATTTGTTTAATTTAGTCTTAAACCTTAGATTTGTCAGTATAGTCTTTCCAACTAATTTTGACCAAAAATAGCTAATATAAATACTTGTTGTCCTATGTGGCGTGACCGGTACACCAATATTGACATTGACAATTTTTAAATTTTTTTGATAATTTTCTGATTTTTTTTTCTTTGTTGTTGTCTTTCCCTTTTTGTATTGTGGGCCCTCGCTATGGCTAATGAGTGCCATGACACCCAAGCTAAATCTAGGTCAGATGAGGGCACTACAGCCCTTGCCTATGGCCGGTGACGTCTACTAGCCATCATTGAGGCCATAGATTGGCAAAAGGAAATAAGGAAAAGGAAAAATAAACAAAGAAAAAAAAAAGAAAGAATCTCAATTATTTTAAGTACACTTTCAAAATACATAACATGGGTGAGTATATTGTTTAATAAATTTTGCTAGTCCAGCCTTTCAACATCTGGAACGAATGAGATGCTTTAAGAGATTCGCTTTAAATATTTTAGATCCTTGCGTTGAAGAAAATTTGATGTAAATATGCTGGTTACGCATATAATTAGGTCCTCCTCAAGAGTTAGTAAAATTTATATTAGAATTTAAAAAAAAAAAAAAAAGGGCTAGCACAATTATATGTATGTATGTATGTATGGATACACACACCCAGGCATTCAGTGATTGAGGTTTTGATACTCCTATGAATGAATATTATAGTAGATATTACTTCATTGGGTTTGTCTTTGTCAAAGTACAATTCAGATTTTATGTGAGGACCATACATTGACATTTTTCTAACTTTTTGTAGCGCAAATATTGAAAGAAGACATTGGCGCCGTTTGCAAAATTTTGAGAAGTATCGCATGGGATAGAACAAACTCTCTATGCCTCCGTCATGCTATCAACAATTCTCGTGCTCTTCTAACTTTTCCAAATCATATTGGTAATGTTTATATAAAAAAATAACACATAATTCAACTTTGTGGTTCACAACATGTTGAGTTGCATCCTATTGGGCTATATGTGTCTTTCTACCAATGCGATGGGCTGCCTAAGTGCTTTCATTATTTTAATATGCCCGTATCCGTACTCACACACCTTATCCCCTCTTGTTGGCATGGTATCTTTCTCGAGCCCTGTACCTGACTCTAATCTTTAGTTGCTTTACATACGAGGGATCACAAGATTCAAATGAGGCTAGCTATAGCCTTTTAATGTCATGCTAAAGACGGCGTTCAGTTTACTTCAATATCCAGCTAGCAACGAATTAAATTGGCTTGTCATCCACGTTTAGTCAACTCGAGTGGGGCGGGTTGAGGAACAGAGTGGGTCCTTTGAGTGTAAAATGGTGGTTGATTTTCAGCCACAAAGCGGGTCCTTTGAGTGTGAACCTGTTTGTCAACTCGAGTGGGGTCGAAATAATTTTCAAGAACAGATCGGGTCCCTTAAGTGTGAATTTGTCACCTTCAATCTTAAATTAAAGTTGCACGAAATATCTTGTGATTTTCTTGGTTTTTACCGATGTCTTTCCTCTGAGAACGATAAATTTTTGTTTCCAAATGAGTTAGTCTAGACAAGGTGGAAATATTGAAAATTGAGGGTCCATTTGTTTCTCCAGAAATGAATGATTTAGACAACATTTTTTTCTAAAAATGATCACTTTTATCACTTGCAAAAATAGATGAGTTAAAAATATATTCTTCGTGCACGAAGATATTTAAATATAAGTTGCATCGGTGATAAATACAATTTTTTATTGACTAATTGTTTTAAATGGTATAAGCGACCGTTCTTAGAAAATCATTTTCAAATTATTTATTTTTCACAAAATAATCAAAACCTAAGTTATCGAATGTTTTCTTTTCAAGTATCGTTCTTTTGATTTGATCCCTTTGCTGTAATGCACCCTTGGATTGTTGTTGCATATTCAGCTTTTGTTGGAACTGCTAAAACTGTTTTCTTTCCCGTTTCAAAAATGATCTAATCTCCAAGAAAAAATGGCAGGTGGCAACATTCACGTATATGAGAATTTTGTTAACCAGCCTTTAGTATATTTGTTAAGTAACTAACTTGAAAATTTTAGGATCTGTATGTTTAGGATTAAGTAAAAAAAAAAAGTATTATTTTTGTCGACATATCAAACATTTAGATTTGTAAAAAGAAAAAAGAAAATTAACATTAGTCAAAATAACGAAAAGAATAAAATATTAAAAATAAATAAATAAAAGAGAGTCCGGGTAAAAATAAATAAATAAAAGAGAGTCCGATTAGGACCCGACCCGTTCATTTTCAAAAGAAAATTCGCCAGGCCCAAGACTGTTGCACAAGCGCAGCCCGGAAAAAGGAAAAGAAAAAGGAAGCCTAAGTGATAATATTCCGTACAAAAAAAGTTCATTGAATGTTGCAAAAACACAAAAAAGATGATAATCGTAAACCCCATCTCAGCTGTGATGAGGAGCCTTCGTCGTCGTTGTTCATTAGAAAAATCGACACCGGCAACTCGGTTGCAAGCCAAAGAGCAACGTTGGAGACGGTAATAGGTGTGATCGTAGACATAATTCATGGGGCTGTTTCACAAATCACAAGTTAAGAGACTCGAAAGTTATCATGGGGGAAATATGACGAATGATCGGGAAGAACATTGAAGTTAAACTTTAATACGTGATATCACTTTTTTTAAGGGATTATTTGCCCCACAACGTTGTTAATGATCACTAGAAAATTTCCTCTAAGATACAACACAGTTTCGATTAAGAATACTAGATAGTAATTCTATTGTTTGTTCAGGATCTCTCAAGAGAAAATGATTGATGTATTTTTGGAAAGAAAAACTCAAAAAGACTTCATTTTCATTCATTCTAAAACTGACGTACTTATCTCAGTCTTAATGAGTCGAGACAACCCTTCAGAAAATGTTGCAAGTGAATAGGTATGTTTTTAAAGGTTATCTTGAAAATACATACAAAAATTCGAAAAAAAAAATAATTAATTTTTTAATAATTCCGAATTTTATCATTTCTGAATATACCGAATAAACAAATACAACCTTTCAATTAATAAAGATTACCTTTAAAAATAAAAATAATAATAATAAATGAGGATTAGTTGGTAATTATCTCTCGCGGAGGATCACCGTAGGATTAGTTGTATTCTTGACCCCGTCATGTTTGGTTAGTCGTCACCGTAGGAGTTGCTTCTTGGTGAAACACCTACTTTACATGCAACGGAGGGTCTTTGGATGTCTTTGTCATGCCAGTAACACCTCACCGTCTAAACATTAGCTTTTCGTCTATTACTCGTCAATGTATTTTCACTTGTCATCCTTCAGGGCATAGGGCTCATCGTGTTTGGATCTTCATATTCACCAAGCGTTCACTTTCCTAATCAAGTAATTGCGTCTACATATGCATCTTCTGTTCTACCTTTACCGATCAATGAACATGTTCCCAATTCCTCGCCTATTTCTAAGAATGCCGTTCCGGACCCCTCTCCCATTTCTTGATGATGCTCACATCCCTCCTAATGCCGCTTCTTTTGATCGCGCAATTTTTGCTTCCTGGATTATATCATTTGATCCTCAGCCACAACGTTATCGACGTCCGCCCTGACCTCCACCTTATCTTGGCACCCATTTTAGTTCCTATCTTTCTCAGATTCTATAAGGAAAATAAAACATATCGACAATTGTTTGAGGGAAAAACCAATTAAAATTCTTTCAATTATCACTCGTGATTTCCTTGCTTCATCAGATTGTATGAGGAAAATTACTTGATCCCATGCAAACGTTTATTTTGTTGCAGACGACACACGTATGTGAAAAATGACAAGGGCAAATAAACAAGAAGACTTGAAAACAGCATCAGCCTTCACGGAAGAATTATGCAAATGAGAGAAATCGAGAACGAGATACCGAGAGAGAAAAGTGAAAGGCCGATATTCTGCTATGGAATAACTAAAGCTAAGCTTTGGCCAATTAAGCTATGTGAAGCTTTCCCACAATTGTGGAATTCTTTTATCTTGGCGAGTAATGAGAAGATGGGTTTGTCGTATATCAAGTCCTAGTTAATTTATCGAAACTGTCTTAGAATGATTGTCATTGCCACGGCATACTAATGAATGGTATCTTCCCATTGGTAAGGTTTGCAGTTTGGTTTGGATTAGTAGTTCTGAGCGGTCTAAGTCTTTAAATGGGTGCTTGTGAACTTCGGCAACATTCCGACCAAAAAAAAATAAAGAACACTTCGGCAACAATAGTTTCTCTCTCGATCTCATTTGAATATAACAATGCAGCCGCGCCACAGAATTGTAAAGGCTGTAAAAGGAAAGGACAAGATACGCATGGGGTGGTGTTTCAACTTGTATGGGCTTGGGCACTGCTCTATAATTAGATTAATTAAGGATTAACTGGTTATGCTGAAAAAGGTAACATTTGACTGATCTGGGACAACTCCTGATTTATACAGCCGCATGAATTTGTTTATTACTTTCTTTTATTCTCACATTATTCACTCAATGTCAGCACACCTTTTCTGTTTTCATTATAAATGCCTGATGATGCTCCAACAGCGCGAGAGACTATTTGACGGAAATCGCTTGTTGGTGATTACGGTGATTAATGATGACCATGATATAGAGCTGTTGACGTAGGATGGCAATTTTTGACGATTATTACTAAGTGTTGGACACGAAATGAGAGGAGACAAGTGAGGAGGCCAATTGAATATGAATATATGATTGGTAGTTAAGTCCAGCGATATTTCAAGAGTTGCAATCGCTTGTGAATATGATGAGATGTGATCATAGAGCATAAAGTTCAATGATTGTAATTGTAACTGTTTGTAACTGCATGAAAAATATTATCTGCTTATTTGAAATTACTTTGTGTAGACAATAAAAGTTAGTGCGTGTGCATTATAGAGCATTCACGATCATCAACAAAAAATTATGTGTTTCTAATTTATCAATTTATGTTAGTTTTTAGTATTTGCATTTCTTTTCCTTTATTATTCTTGATCCTTGTTACTTAGTTCAATTCGTGTCTGAATTACCACTGAACCCAATTCATAAAGAAACTAAAGATCAACTTTTGGTAAATGTGTCTTATTAATTTCTAAGGAAAATGTTGGTAATGAAAAAGTTCAAACTCCACGAAAAGAAGTTTCGACCCCATGAATTATTGTAAAATGAAAAAGAAATTTCAACGCCCACTGAACCAAAAGCTAGATCTTGAGCTTGGGCACGACTCCGCGGCAGAGCTCAAGGTCGTATAGCGTGGCCTAGATCTTATTGTCGCCGGGCTCGACCGCAAATGGAGCAGGGCGGAGGGAACGTGGGACTGCGAAGAAGAAGAGCTGTCGATGGAGTACTTTAGTTTTTTTTTTTGTTGATTCGATGGAGTACTTTAGTTCATCACTAGGAAACTACAAAAAGTCAAAAGAAGAAAGAAATAAAAATAAATTTGACTACATCATATTGTTGGAAGTTTATTTATAAAACAAACTAAGTGTAAGTTTCCTTGTCCCACATAAGAAAATTGGGAGGAAGTGGGCTAATTAATAAGTGTGGGGTTTCTTTAGCGTACCTAAAGAAATGATCGGGTGTGGGCTAGACACCACCATACCAGCGTACGGGTGCATAGATAATTGCGTGATTATTAGGTGCACTTAGCACTTGGCGCACCCGCGGTTTAATTAGCACTAATCCTTTTGTTATTTTTTTCTTTACGGTTATCTTATTAACTTTAATCAATTCAAAGGTTGTTATTTGTTTATTGAGAATTTTTGGAAATTATCAAAAAAAAAAATTCGAAATTTTATTTATTAAAAAATAATAAGAATAATATATTTTTTTAATTATTCCGAATTTTATTTGTGTCTCTTCAAGACAAACTTTGAAAAGATACTTATTCAGTTTGCAACCTTTCCCGAAAGGTTGCATTTGTTCATTTTTTCAACTTCTTTCGAATGGACGCCTTTGTTCATCTAGGCAATTTTTTTTCGAAAGGATACATTTGTTTACTCTGCAATTTTTCATGAAGAGTTGCCTACTTTTTTAAAACTGATTTATATATACATGTCAGTTTTCTAGAAGAGAGTGTGTGATCATTTTTATTTTTTTGAGTATTCTTTCTGAAAAACTATAACAATCTTTTCAATTGTTTCCTAGAGAGATCTTGGAGAATTATTAAAATTGCTGAGACTTTGTTGTATCTTGGAGGATATTTGCCGGTGACCATTAGCAACTTTATTGAGCAAATAAATCTTTAAAGAAAGTGATATCACGCATCAAAGTTTGACTTGATTATTCTAAAGATCTGAATTCACTGTTCTACCTAATTTGAAGCCATATTTTCTCAACACATACGAAACATAATTAACTTGAATCGAAATCTTAGTTGATCCCACGAGTGAATAGAAAGTTGGATCTACATTGGTGTAAGATGAGCAAAGTTGACGCAATTTTTGTTTTTCTTCTAAACCGATATTGAGATTTTTTCCTCCATGTAAACGATTTTAGCTAGATAAACTAAATTTGAAAATCGTCAAAAATTTTAAGGTTATATTAACCAAATCAAAAAGTTAAAACTAAATAATGATATGTATAATATGTTTATGACTTTTTAGATAATTTTTTCTTAAAAATATTATAGTCAAATTTATTTAATGGCAATGACCACCGAATTCAAAAGCATTATGGAATTAAAAACGTTATAGTCAAATTCATGTAATGACTATGATCACCGAATTAAGAAAACACTCAAAAAGGTGGAATATGGGGATTTACTCTCGATTTAACATTATTTTTTACTTTTTTTTTCTTCTTTTTAAGTTTTCTCCTTTTTCTTTCGCTCCCTCTAGGACAAAATTGGTTTCCCTCTTTTCCAAACTATTAGTTTAAACATAACCAAAGTACAAGTAAAAATAAAAGAATTGTCTACTAGTTTTAATGAAAGCATTCGGTTTAATTTTTAACTTTAATGTGTATGATTACGTTGTAATCCATGTATTGTAACTATTCGAATTTTATTTTATTTGGTGAATCTAATATTCTAACTTTTTCTTTTCATGCCATCAATGCACTATTTTTTGTAAAGGTTTTTAAACAAATTTAAGAAAATTGACTAAATTCAATACACTAAAAATTCTAAACATCCCTTATTATCATGAAAATTCAAAAGAAAATGCTCCTAATTATGACAATTGTAATTGCATTATAAGACGCTCCATTCAAACCATTTGCAGATACATAGTTTTTCTCAATCCTAAATGCATCAAAATTTCCAAAGAAAGAGAAAAAAAAAAGGTAAGAAATAATCACAAATCTAGAACGTGCAAGGTCTATTATGGTCAACTTAAAGGTGATAGAGGGTGTCAAAAGTCACAAAAGAAATCGAAAAAGCATGAGTCATAAATAACCGGTTTGATATTCTGAACCTGGTGAAGTAGTTTTTTTTTTTTTTGTCATCCTACTCTATTCCTATTCTACACTCTCTCGGACTTTTGCCCGCTCTTGCAAGGGTGTGAAGTCCAAGCAGCGAAAATTACGCGTCCCCACCCCATCCCCCGAGGTGAAGTAGTTGAACGAAGTAGTGTGTTTTGGAAGTCATTTGCTTTGAAAGTCTTCCCCAATCAGATTTATTATTATTTCATTTTCTCTATCCAAAACAGAAAAAAGAAAAAGAAGACAATGACTATTTGATTTAACATGCCATGCCATCATGTCATATGTAGGGATCATTATTAAACGAAGTCATAAATATATTGTATGGATATCAATTCAATTCTAAATCTTTCAATTTGGTAATTTAGTCTTAAATCTTCGATTTGCCAATATAATCCTTATGCCCAATTGTGGTTAGAAATAGCTGATGTGGACGGACGTCGTTCTACGTGGCATGGCCGTTACATAAGCACACATGGAATTTTTTTATAATTCTTTAATAATTTTTTGATTTTTTGTTTTCTTACCTTTCTTTTTGTTGTGGACCGACGACCCCGTGGGCTTTCATTGTGGCTGATGAGGGCTATGACACCCTAGCTAAATTTGGGTCAGGTGAGGGCGATGTATCCCTCGCTTGTGGATAGTGACCTCTGCTAACTACTGCCGAGGCTGCAGATTAGCAAAAGGAAATAAGAAAAATGGAAAAAAGGAAAAAAGGAAAAAAGAAAGAAAAGGAAAGGGAAAAAAATCTCAATTATTTTAAGTACACTTTCAAAATACATAACATGTGTGTGCATATTGTTTAAAATTTTTTGTTAGTTCAGCATTTCAACATTTGGAACGAGTGAGATGCTCAAGAGATTCACTTTAAAGTTTCCAGATACTTGCGTTGAAGAAAATTCGATATCAATATGCTGGTTACTGGAATAATTAGGTCCACCTAAAGTTAGAAAAATATATATTAGAATCAAAAAGGGTGGCTACCGCAATTATATTCTAATTTTTTTGGGGAATTTTGTCACAATTATATATATCTAGGTATGTATGTATGTATGTATTGACACACACACAACCGGGAAATCATTGATTGAGCTCTTGACACTCCTATGAATGAAAATCACAGTAGATATTACTCCATTGGGTTTGTCTTTGTCAAAACGCAATTCGGATTTTATGAGAGGACCATACATAAACATCATACATTAGCATTTTATTAATTTTTTGTCAAGCGAAAATTGAAAGAAGACATTGGCACCGTCTGCGAAATTTCAAGAAGTATCGTACATAATAGAACAAGCTCTTCGTCTCTATCATGCTATGGTGAAACCAACGATTCTAATGCTCTTCTAAATTTTCAAAATCATCTTGATAATGCTTATATCAACAAATGACATACATATTTCAACTTTTAGGTTCATGACATGTTGAGTTGCAACTAGTTGGTCTGTTTGTGCCTTTCCGCTAATGTGGTGGGCTACCTAATTGCATTCTTTTTTCTAACGTTCCCCTTCTGCACACCTTGTCCTCCCCTCATTGGCATAATATATTTTTCAAGCCCCATACCAAGCTCTACCTTTTAGTTGCTTTACATATGAAGGATCCGGAGGTCCAGATGAGGCCTCAGATGTAGCCTTTTAATGTCATGCTAAGGACGGTGTTCAATTTACTTAAAAATCCCGCTAGCATCGAATTAAACTGGCTTGTCATCTAAGTGTAGTCAACTCGAGTGGGGCAAGTAGATTTCCAAGAGCAGAGCAAGATCTTTGAGTGTGAATCTATTTAGGGTGTGCATGACAAAATTTCTATTTCAGAAATCAATTTTTGGCTAGAAATTGATTTTCTTATTTCTATTCCTTGGATAATTTTCTGAATAAAGAAACACGTTTGATAATAACTCAAAATTTCTATTTCAAAAATAGAAATTTATTTGATAACAAAATAAAATTTCTATTTCTAGGTTGTAGTGGTCGACGTCTGGCAATCGATAATGAGTGGCTGGCATCTGATGGCGGGCGTTCGACGGCTAGCGGCTAGTGGTGGGTGGGTGCTGTCCGATGACAAGAGTGAATGATGAGAAGAGTTTTCATTTCTCACTTTTGTTTCAAAAATAGAAAAGTTAAAAAATTTTAGCTTATGATTTCTGTTTCAAATCTCTTTTTGGATTAGAAATTTGTTCAGAAACAAAAAATGAAATTGCGTTAACAAACGAATTTATATTTCAAATCCGTTTTAAAGATTAGAAAAATAAAGAAATAGAGAAACAAAAATTTTGTCATGCATACCTTTAGTCAACTTAAGTGGGGTCGGGTTGAGGAATAGACTGGGTCCTTTGAGTGTGGATGGTTAGGTTGATTTTTACGAACAAAATGGGTCCTTTGAGGGTGAATCTATCTAGTCAACTTGAGTGGGGTCAGGTTAATTTTCAAGAGCAGAGAGCGGGTCCTTTAAGTGTGAATCTATCACCTTCAATCTTGCACGAAATATCTTGTGATTTTCTTGGTTTTTACCGATGTCTTTCCTCTTTGAGAATGAGAAATTTTTGCTCCAAATGAGTTAGTCTAGTCTAGGTGGAAATATTGAAAATTAAGGGTCAATTTGTTTCCCAAAAATAAATTATTTAGACGATATTTTCCTAAAAACTATCGGTTGTATCGTTTGCAAAAATGAATGAACTAAATATATATTTATTGTCCATGGAGATGTTTAGATATAAATTGCATCAACGATCAATACACTTTTTTATTGACTAATTATTTTAAACAATATAAATATTCATTCTAAAAAATAAATTTAAATTATTTATTTTCGCGAAATACTTGCAACTGAAGTTATCCAATGTCTTCTTTTCAAGTATCGTTCATTTGATTTGACCCCTTTGCTGTAATGCGTTGCTGCTGGCCAAGAAGATTTGAGGATTCGCTTTTGACGGGGTAATTACCAAAAAAAGTCTCAAATTTATTGTACGGATGTCAATTTAATTATAAACTTTTAATTTGACCGATTGATTCCTAAAACTTTTGACGATTTGTCAATATAGTTAGTCTAGCTCCTTGTGACCCGCAATTGCTGAGGTCTACGCTTGCCTAGACCAGTTATGTACTACAAACGTTTTTCTAGCTCAAATGCACGGAAGCAGCGGAGAACCACAAGACGTCCTTCGGGTGGAGGCCCATTTAGAATCCTCCTCATCGTCAACATCATTTTGTTTACGCATACTTTAACGACCCAAACGTTGGATTTATGTGCATGAGTCGAGTCTGGGATCTGGTCAGGCGTCATTTCGCATGCAATGTTCTAGCGACTGATGATGTCGGAACAACAACGTAAGCATCCGTGGAACCCCTAGTCCTAAATCGCTAAATAAAGCCCCGTTCTGAGTCTTCTGACCAAAAGAATAAAATGAAAAAGTAAAGCTGTCGTTGCTACCAACTCGCAAGAACTTAAATAAAAATGCACCTCTCTCTTCGACCCCCGTACACAACAGGAAGCAAATCTACCTCACAAAAAGGGA
Source organism: Eucalyptus sp. ANBG9806169 (assembly GCA_014182395.1). Taxonomy (NCBI): domain Eukaryota; kingdom Viridiplantae; phylum Streptophyta; class Magnoliopsida; order Myrtales; family Myrtaceae; genus Eucalyptus; species Eucalyptus sp. ANBG9806169. Next base: position 33,569,331 of record CM024578.1, read on the forward strand.
TAAATGCACCTTGAAATCATCAAAGACTTAGGCTCCGTTTGTTTCGCGGAGAATGTGACATTTTTAGAAAATATTTTCCAAGAAGTCATTTTTTAGGAAAATGTAATTAATTTCCGGTGTTCGGATGAAACCTGAAAATGAAGTGGAAAATATTTTTCTTCATATACTCTTTTTATTTATTTTATTTTTTAAAATGGATTTTTCATATTTTTTTTAAATTTTGATTTTTAATTATTTTAATTTTTAAAATTTATTATTATTTTTTTTTTCTTTTCTTTTTTCTTTGTTTTCCATGTCCTTCTTTCTTGGCCGATCGCCGGTCACAGCGATGGCTGCGACCGACCACTGGCGAGCCTAGAGTTTGCTGACGAGCACGAGCCATGCCACTCCCCAAATTGGCGAGCGTGAGCGTCGAGCTCTAGGTTCACTGGCGACGGGCAACAACTAGCCAAGAAAGAATAATATGGGAAACAAAGAAAAGAAAAAAAAAGAAAAAGAAAAGAAAAAAAAAGGAAATTAAAAATAATTCGAAGTAAAAAGAAAAAGAAAATTAAAAAATAATTTGAATAAAAAAGAAAAGAAGAAGAAGAAAGGGGAGGAGAAAGTGAGGATTTGTAGAGGTGTGAGATACGAAAGATCAAGTGATGAAAATGTTTTTCACTATTCAAAAGTGGAAAACATTTTCCCCTAATTTTAAAAGACTTTTTTCTTTTCATGGAAAACATTTTCCCCAAGAAAGTTATTTTCCGTGAAACGAACACCGGAAAATCCGGAAAACGTTTTTCCGAAAATTATTTTCTGCGAAACGAATGGAGCCTTAAATCTTTTCGAATGAGATCTCCATCAGCAAGAAGAAGCAATCTCTTCCTGTTTGGTAATAGACAGAGCAATCGATATCTATTTTGGAGGTTGACACCAAACGGGGGGAAGAGCAAAGTGCTGTCTAATGTTCACTCCGGGTTGAGCAAAGGTGTCCTGTTACTTACAGTGACCTCTACAAACATTTCATTTCTTGTCTCGTTTGTAGGATTACCTTCGGTATCCTGTGGAACGTTGGATCATCTCCTCTTGCGATTTTCTAATATTGTGGACAGATGCCAGGAAGATCCCAATGGTGATTTAATTTTGACTCGCAGACAGAGAATCGCATGCTCGGAACGAGCACATTTCGCATGTACAAAAATAAACGGCCGATAGAGGGCAGCTATCAGTCTCTCCAGGATTCTAGGTGGTTGTAGGGAAATTACGGAGGAATTTCCTAGTTTAAGTGGTCCAATGCCTCAAGGAATAATGTAAAATTTTAAACAACGACCTGGCAGTCCTAGTTTATGCGGTTTCCACGAGGGTAACCGACACATCTATATAAGCCAACTATGCCAAACGTTGATATCATAGCCAGCTATTGCTCTTACTCCCTACATAAAAAATGGAACGCTTGATAGGATCTTGTCAGATCGTCCTGCTTCTGTTCTCATCCCTCATTGGAATTCAAGCCCTTAACTCTTCATTTTTCTCTCCTTCCTCTCTAGGGGCAGCAGCACCCTGTCGCCCTGATCAAAAGTCCGACTTGCTTCATTTCATGAACGCAATGATTCCTAATAATTCGACGTCCTTCTTCTGTCAAATGGACGAAATTTTGTCCACTAGACCAAAGAAGCTTTCCTGGAATGCTGACACGGATTGTTGCTTATGGGAGGGAGTCATGTGCGATCGGATGACAGGTCATGTGATTCGCCTTGAACTTGGCTGCCACACCATAAACCCGACCTACTACTCTTCTGCAGGGTCTTCAAACAGCACTGAACTATCTACATTAAGTTCCCTCAATCTTTCTTCTCCTCACGAAACAGAAAGGCCATCAGGGTCAAATTCCGATATGCTGTTTCAAAACCTGACCATGTTAAGAGTCCTCATTCTCGATGGGTTAGACATGTCTGGCATTGACGTGAGTCGCTTAGTGAATCTCTCTCCAACTCTGGAAATCCTCAGCCTCAGATACTGTAAATTGCGTGGCAAGTTGGCAACAAACTTTTTCCTTTTGCCAAAGTTGACATGTCTCAATTTATCAGGCAACAAGGAGCTTTCGGGTCTCTTACCTAAATCATCTTGGAACAGCTCTTTGAAGGTTTTGGACTTGTCCTCCACAGGCTTCTCCGGAGTATTACCAGAAGCCATCGGTGACCTGCACTCTCTGGAGATACTCTGGCTATACCATTGTAATTTCAATGGCTCCATTCCATCATCAATCGGTAACCTAACACGACTCACCCAATTGGAACTCTCATTCAATGAGCTTAGTGGTCAGGTTCCTCCGACTCTGTCTAACCTTGATCGGCTCACTCAGCTCGATCTTGCCTCCAACAATTTCGGAGGATCAATACCCGATGTCTTCGACAACAAGACACAACTTCAACAACTGCTTTTCTCACATAACCTCTTCGCGGGCCCCATTCCTCCGAGCATAAAAAATCTTTCCAATCTAGCCCAACTCGACATTTCCAATAACCCCATTGGCGGGTCTATACCATCATCACTGTTCTCTCTTCCGTCCTTGACGAGCCTAGACCTCAGTAAAAATGGGCTCAGTGGTCACATAGGCAAGTTCCATGCCGCACCCTCATTAGTCCATGTTGACCTGAGTGGTAATCAGTTGCGTGGCTCAATCCCAAGCTCGATTTTTCAGCTGGGGAACCTCACCTATTTGAGTATCTCGGGAAATAAACTGACCAGTGTTTTAGACCTACATTTGCTGTCGGGACTCAGAAGTCTAATAGATCTTGATCTTTCGGACAACATTTTGTCACTGAGCAATAGCAAAAATGTCGATTTTGTCTTGCCGCAACTTTCAAAAGTCAGTCTTTCAGGGTGCAATATTACGCAATCCCTGCATTTTTGAGAAATTCAACCAGCGTGGGGTGGATAGACCTGTCGCACAACATAATCCACGGTGATATCCCACCATGGATGTGGGATGTTGGGACCAGGTCATTGTCTTATCTCAATGTGTCTCACAACTTCCTCACTAGCTTCGAACAAGTTCCATGGGAAAATCTTATACTCCTCGACCTGAATTCGAACTTGATCCAAGGGCCATTTCTGCCACCATCACTCCCGAATTTGGTTCTCATCTTCTCGCTGGCTAGCAATCGAGTGACTGGCTATATCCCTGGCTCTATTTGTGAAATGAAGGGCCTGCAAATTCTTGACCTCTCTGGCAACAATTTCACTGGAACAATCCCTCAATGTCTAGGGAACATCAGCGACAGCCTTTTAGTGTTGGATCTGCAAGAAAATGGACTTTCCGGCACTATCTCACTCACATTCGGCAAAAATGCTGTCCTGAGAAGCCTTCACCTCAATGGAAACACATTTGAAGGCCTGTTGCCGCGCTCTGTAATCAATTGCAAGCAACTTCAAGTGCTGGATCTCAGTGGTAACAACTTGAGCGACACTTTCCCAAAATGGTTGGAAACACTTCCTAGTATGCGGGTCTTGGTCTTGCGATCAAACAGACTTCACGGCTCCGTAGGCAACCCCGGAACAGAATTTCCCTTTCCGCAGTTGCGCATTCTTGACCTTTCCTCCAATGAGCTCACCGGTACTTTGCCGAGCACCTACTTTGTAAATCTGAAAGCCATGATGTCGACTGATCAGGATGGATCGGAGTTGCAATACATGGACCAAGGTTACTACCAGGATTCTATGACTGCGATAATGAAAGGACTTGACACGTATCTCCCAAAAATCCTCCTGATCCGGACGACCATTGATCTATCAAGTAACAAGTTCCAAGGAATTATTCCTGATGTAATAGGAGAGCTAGGATTACTCAGGGGGCTCAACCTTTCTCATAATAATCTCAAAGGCCATATACCATCATCTTTGGGTAACCTTTCCAAGCTTGAATGGTTGGATCTTTCCTCAAATGAGCTCAGCGGAACAATACCAACCGAATTGACAAAACTCACAACTCTGGAGGTCCTAAATGTCTCTTTCAATCAACTAACAGGACCGATTCCTCAAGGGAACCAATTCAACACATTTCAAGCCTAATCCTATCTTGGGAACCCAGGATTGTGCGGGTTTCCATTGTCCAAATCTTGTACTGATTCCAGGGCGCCGGGAGAGCTTCCGGTCCTGCCTGAAGGCAGGGTTCACTCATTCTTTGCAGATTTTGTCGAACCAGAGGCCGTGGAAATAGGATTCTCATGTGGCATGGTGCTCGGACTAGTCATGAGCAACTTGCAACATCTTAGATCCTTTTGGCGGGCAAAGAGGGAAGTCAGAAAGATTGCTAGGAAACATATGTCTCCAATGGGGCCTTGAAACTGCGTGACATAATCGCCATGGTAGCTGATTAGTGTTGCTGTAATATAGTGTTGCTCAATTGTGTGAATCGTTCACGCGAATCGTGAATTTTAGGACTTTGTAAAAACTCGTGGAATAACTCCAAAAACATAATATTCAATACAATAATATATAAATATATATATATATATATATATATATATATATATATATATATTATATGTTGCAAAAACACATAAAATAGATGATAATCGTAAACCCATCCAAGTCGTGACTATGAGCCTACGTCGTCGTCGTTCACCAGAATAATCAGCACCGGCGACTCGGTCACAAGCCAAGAGAAACATTAGAGACGGAAAAATGTTTCATTTTACACATAATTCGTGGGGCTGTTTCACATATCACAAGTTAAAGAGACTCAAAAGTTACCGTAGATAGTAGATGCACCATTAAAAAAGGAACGTTAAAAAATTAGGTAACATATTCGATTGGTGAATAGCTCCTTGGTTTTATTTTATTTTTTTTCAGTTTGAAGGTGCTTCTAATGAATATATATGTAATAGGTTTTAGGTTCTAACTTGGACTCTCTTTTCAATGTTTTTTTTTTTTTTTTCAAAAGACTTTGCCAACATAACAGTGGCCATTGTGAGAAAAACAACTTGTTGTAAAACACAAATTCTTGAAAGAGTAGATCCTACAACAATTTATAATATTTGTAATTTAAATTTTTGTTGTCCAAAATAAATTGTCATTCTCATAATAGATTAATTACTATCACCAAATCATTTCTTTTTCTCAAATAAAGATATTGCAAAAAAAAATATACGAGTATAACCCAATTAGATGGACAACCGAAGGGAAAATAATATTACCAGACCTAATAAGATTAAAAAGGAATGGTTACATTAAAACCTTTTGACTGGGACCTTAGTCTCGGAGTTACATGACCATTTGCAACTAAAAGAAAGTATGATTAATTTTAGTCTAAAGGATTCCAATTGAAACCAGATCGAGCTAAATCGACAAACTTGTTATTATACATATAGTTCCAATACATATATGAACATGCATGTGGTGATAAATATGGTAAATTATCGAGGATGCATCTTGCTATTTCATGGTATAAATATTTTATTTTCGACGCACACTTACTGACATAAAAGGATAAAGGGCTGATGCACATACATGAAAGTTGGCCAGAATGTCATGACTGATTTGGGCCGAGTACATGAATCTGACGACTGCTTTCAGTAAATGACTCTGTTTTTCTATCCGACCTTATTGATCAAACGGACCGCCCAAGCAAATGCGCATACAAGTCGGAGGAAGCAACTGATTTTTGCTTTTTGTTTATTTTACCGATAAAAAAGGCAATGTGCAGGCTCTTGGAAAATTAATTTTGGACCTATTTAAAGTGGAAACATGGGAACAAACCTCTTGAGATTTGCCCATGATTCGAAAATGTTTTCCCTATTCGATGAGCAATTCGGTCATTCTTGTCCCTTTCATTACCATCCTAGAAGCTATGACCAAAGTCACATGTTGTCCAAGCACTCTTAACCCAGACGATCACTCCCTACCTTCATAGGATTGGGTAGACCACAGGCTTTCATTGCTTACCTATTGGAGGGATTTTGCTATGATATCATTTGTTATGGGCTAACATATTCTTGATTACGAAATAGCCTATGCGGCCTCCTAGTGAGTCATGGATACTAGTTTAGCCTTCCTCCTAAATATTGCTCCTAAGAACAATATGGCAAATCACATCCTCACACCAAATAGTACTACACCCAACTTAACTCAAGCATCCAATCCTTCAAGCGAGACATACAAAATACTTCAGTATTTCAGCCCCTCATTAGGAAAGTGAGCATCAACTTTTGATTAGTTTGTACATAGAAGGATAACCTCGTAAAGGTCTTCTAAGATGGTATTCATTTCACTCCATGACTCTTAGTACAAACACCATGACACCATTTCTACAAACCAATTATATCATCTCTTTGACATCACTTACTGCTCGACAAATCAACACTCTTCAGTTCACAAGGGTACGGGAGAATTCAACTCGTGACACACACACAATAGGGCAGAACCTAACTTTGATATCAAGTTAGAAAGTCAACCTAAATACTTTGAACTTTTAGGTGGAGAAATATCACACGCACCATGCACCATGTGTGTGCGCGCACACATATAAAGAGCTATAAGACCCATTGTTAAGCGATGTAAAATATTTCAACAAAAGCGATAAAACAAAAGAAAATTAGATAACTTGACATACAATTACATGTAGGATGGCGGATGATAACTAGATTGTTACATAAAAAATTTAAGGTGAAATTTGATCAGCAGGATTTGATTGTGTTTTCAAGTAAAGATTTATGATTATATTAGTTCAACCGAAATGTTTTGAACTGAATTTATACATGCAAATAGGTTCAAGACCGATTTTGCAATTTTCCCGTTATTTTGGTATTTGAGTCTGAGCCGAAATCGAAGAATTTAGAGTTAAGGTTTGAAAAAATTAGGTTTATATGAAAGGGGGAATAGTCGGAGATCTAGTCGTGGGCAGCTCGGAGACATCCTTTAGATCAAAGAAAGGGTTGAGTACCAAGGCATAAAGGGCCGAATGATCGACCAACAGGGCTAATGGTTGCGTTGGGGGCAGCTTTAGCCCAAAGGCTTTTTATTTATGCAAAGAATATCGACTCAAAATATTTTCATGAAAAGAAACTAATGTTTGGTAATAAGTATTACAAAACAAATTAATAAAACCAAAGTTTTTTCCATGCTCTATCTTCTTTCTACACTCAATCACCGCAGGCCCCTGCCATCTTGCCATTATTGAAGTTAGGGGTGTGTAAAACCGACCACCCAAATCAGGAATTGTCCAGGCCGAAACGACCAATTTGGTCCGATTCCCATAAGTGTTGGTTCTGTTCTCAATTCCTAAAAGTGGAACTGATTTGGTTTCCAGTTCCAAGGGGAATCGGATCGAATCAGTTAAATATAATTTTTTTTTTTTATAAAAGTGAACTAAACATTATTTCGGTCCGATTTCAAATAGTGAGAAAAAAAGTAATGGGAAAAAAGTAATGAGAAAAAACAAGTGACCGATTCTATTGGATCAGATCGGACCGATGGTTTGGTCTGGTTCTTCATCCTAGAACCAACCGGTCCAGTCCCTCAGTTCTGAATTTTGTGAACTAGTCCTCTCGGTCTAGTTCCCGATTCCACTTTGAAATCAAACCGGAGTAAAAATTAATCATTCTACCCTAGAGCTGTTAAACGGGTGGGTCGGGTCGAGTTTGGGTCGGATCATTAATGAGTCGACTTAAATTGATCCATTAACTCATTTATGACACATTTATGTTTAATATAAATTTTTGACCCATACCCAACCCGACCCATATCCGACTCATACTCGACATGACCCATATTAATAAAATATTTTCATATTTAACCAAATTTAGGAAAACTTATTCTTATGTTTTTTTTAAAGATTATATTACTAAAAAACTTCCAAACAATACAAATCCAATTAATAATTTTTTTTATAATTTTTCAAAAAAAAAAATTATATATATATTTATTTAAAAATAAAATAATTTTATATAACACAAATTTAATGGAAATTTTTTATAATTTTTAAAATAATTATTTTAAAAATCGAATTTTAATTATTTTTATTTTAAAAATAAATTTTTAATTATTTTTATTTTAAAAAAAAATTAAAATTTTAATTATTTTTATTTTTAAAAAATTAAAAGTTTAATTATTTGTATTTTTTAAAAAATTAAAATTTTATTTATTTTTTTAAATATAATTTTTTTAAATTTTTATTTTTAAATATAATTTTATTTTTTATTTTTTTATTTTTTGTTGTTCTTCTTCTTTGGCTGGCCGCCGGCCACGACGATGGCCGGCGGCCGGCCACAAACGAGCCTCGAGCTCCCGGCTCGCCGACGCCGGCGAGCTCGCGGCTCGCCAGATTTGGCAAGTTCGAGCTCGCCCGACATCGGCGAGCTCGAGGCTCGCTTGGCCGGTCGCCCGGCCATCACCGTGCCGGCGACCGGAGGGAAGAAGAAAAAAAAAAAAAGATAAAAAATAATTATATTTTCGGTTTTTATAAAAAAAATTGTCAAGTTAGAGAGAGAATAGACTAGAGAGAGATGGTGAGGTTTTGAGTTAAAATAAATGGGTCGTAGAACCGCCATTTAAGATCCATATATCTTAATCTTCGACCATTTAAAACTCATTATGGGTGTTTTAGGAAATAAAGCTTGACCCATTAACGACCAATTTAACCATAAATGGGTCAATAAATGGGTTGCACAACCCATTTAACACCTCTACTCTACCCCTTCCCATGTAATGCGGGAGGTGGGGGGTGGTCAAGATACTATATTTGGGCTTGGCCCATTCCTGGTCCAACTCATGATAGATAGTGTGGGCTTGAGGATGGGCCTGACAGTGTCTCTTGCCGGCGCATACGCGGCCCTACAACAATGAGGTGGACGTCGAGAGCTCAATTAGAAGCTGAGATAGATCGAGGGGTAAAACAAAAATACAAACATATTAATAAGGGCAAGATTGGAAGGAAAAAATTCATTAAAGCTTGAAGTAGCGTTTGATTTTCTAAAACTCTTAAAGTTGGGAGAGTTACCAAAAGGCTCATGAGACCGTATTACTAAGGCCCAAAGCCACTTGAAAAATATTGTGCCAAACACAGCTCCATTCAATCATTCAACCTCCACAAATCTTTCTTTACTGTCAGGAATTTCGTACAGGATTGCAAGTCGTGTGTAGCCGGTGCGCGGTCTCACATTACCGCTTTTGTTCATTAGAGTTGTGTTTGTGTTTGCGGTATTGATATTCGGACCAAATCATATAAATTTCTGATGTCATTATTATTTATTATTATTATTATTTATTATTATTATTTTTTATGCGGGAGAAAGCAGAACTGATCGATAGTCAACAAAACCCCAGTGATCTTAGTAAGGAAATCACCACCCCGACGCCACGCTTAAATCGCCTAATGATCCGCCAGCCCTCCCCGCAACTTGCGTTGCGGGGGGCTTTGAACTCCCCCGCCTCCTCCCGAGAGGACGTTGTAGAGCCTACCCAAATGGAGCCACCTGAGCCGGTGATACGTCCTTAATATTTCTCGTTTATTTCTTTGGTGATTTCGTAGTAATGTAAATTGCAAAATCCTGTTATACTCCAATAGAAACTACTGCCGCTTGCCCTTCCACCTCCAACGGTGTTCTTCCATCCCTATCGAGCTTCCGTTTGATTTGCTGCTCTCCATACGATCTCGCGACGGAAGAGAGACGTTAAAACTAGAGATTTGAAAGAGGTGAGGTTTGCCGGATGAAGAGAGGCGTCTGGAAATGAGGAAATTACGGCCTGCGGCGTGCTGATCCGCTTTATCGATTTAGTCAAGTCAAAAAAACGTATAAAACGTCCGACACTTTAGAAAAAAATCTGATGGATCGATTGGACTCCAATGCACGTTACCCTTTGCCAGTTGGCTAAGAAAAATATGTAGACGAAGACTCTTGCAGCCGGTCGTACTGAACTTTCGCCCGATGCTTCGGGGAAAAAGAGATGGAACTTGCAAGTGACCTGTCGATTTTGAGCCAACTCTTCAACGCGTTTCATCCGCTTTCTTTCTCGTTTATTAGAGCTCAAGTCTTCAGCATCGTGATGAAAGTATCGCATCAACCCCAACTTCTCTTTAGCTTAACCTACTTGAGAAACTCATTTCCTTATGCTCCGATCACAGTATAATTCATTTACTTATTAGAAAATGGATCTAAAGTATTTTCGACTCCTCTATGTTGGTGCAAATGAAAATTGAAGTGTGCTTCGACCAAAAAGAAAAATCGAGTGTGCAGCTCTCTCTCTCTCTCTCTCTCTCTCTCTCTCTATATATATATATATATATATATATATATATATATATATCCTAGGTTAGGGTTTCTTCTCTTTTTTTCTTGAAGCCGCTGCCACCCTGCTTTGCTGTCTCTCAGAGAGAGAGAGAGAGAGAGAGGGAGGTCGAGGGGGGGAGGGACAGAGAGAAAGGGAGATCCCTCCCTCCTTCCCTCTTTTAATACTCTCCTTTTCTTTCCCGATTTGTTCTGGGAGTTGTGTGCGTGAATAAATTTCTATGGCAGGGAGCTGTGTATGTGAATAAATTTCTATAGTTGATCTCGAGTGAATGTGGAGACCAGTTCGACCATTCATCTAGTCGACATCCAAGGAAACTGCTGCTGCTTGCCCTTCCTTCTTCAACGGTATTCTTCCATCCCTATTGAACTTCCGTTTGATTTGCTGCTCTCCGCACGACCTTGCGAAGGAAGAGAGACGTTAAAACGAAGATTTGAAAGAAATGAGGTTTGCCGGAGTAAGAGAGGCGTCAGGAAATGAGGAAGTAACGGCCTGCTGTGTGCCGACCGCTTTATCGATTTAGTCAAGTCAAAAAAACGTATATAACGTTCCGACACTGAAGCAAATCTAATTGATCGATGAGGATCCAATGCACGTTACCCTCTGCCAGTTGGCTAAGTGTTTGACAAAGACTTTGAACCCGGTCGTTTTTAACTTCAGTACGGATTCGTCAGGGAAAGAGAGATGGAACTTGCGAGTGACCTTCCTGACGCTTTCGTGCCAACTCTTCAACACGTTACATCCGCTTTCTTTCACATATGGCTGGGGGAACATTAAGATCCTTGTATAGGTCTTCCATGAAAACGCCGTGAACAAGTAATGCGATTTGTCTCATATTTTGAACAGGAAGTGTTAATCTACATACTGGTAAAGTAGGTTAGCGGTGTACCTTGAAACACATATTCGTTTTTAACAGACCAGCGAATGCTTTGCCATCTTTCCATCTTTTAGCTTAGCATTTGGCAAAAGTCATGATAAGATCCTTAGCGTTCGATTCTTCTAAAGCCTGTAATGACTACAGGACGAACCCTTGCCGAGGCTATCCAATGATATTAATCATGTTTGCTTTCTTCTAAGTCATTTCTCTCTCTTCCGAGTACATTAACAAAATCACGTGCCCGCAAGTTTTCTTGCGTGAGTGACCATCCAAGATTCCTGTGAAATAATGTTGGGTCCGTGAATGGCCCCACTCTACGGGACCAGATGATAATGTTCCAACAACTTTCTCGTGGAGCGGTTGTCACGCCTCATAATTATGACTTTTTGAAACTTTTGAAAAAGTATGGTCCCATCAAAACGCTATTTACAATTCATTGAACTTGCCTCGTGTTCCGAATCCTATGGACTAGGGAGCGTACTGGGAAGTCGTTGAGCGCTGTTCCGTCGAAATTCATATGATTTAATGTTGCGATGCCGTCCTGTCTTAAAGAGACATCACACGAACGTCCTTTTTATCTTTCACACAAACGTCCTTTAGAATTCAATTCATCGAGGCAGGCCTGAACTCCCGACGCCTCAATTTGGGTCCACAAGCCGAGCACCCGAGACACGGGTCTTTCCTCTCATGCCAAGCATAGAATTTCTGATTTAATAACGAATTTTTATTTATACTTTAAAAATGATTTTCATTTTTTAAAAATTATTTTTGTGAATTTAAATTTAGATTTTTTTATTAATTCATTTTCTTAAGTGATCGAAACGTTGAAAAATGAGGAAGGCATTTTCTCCAAAAAAAAACTATTTTTTGGGTGTAACAAAAGAACTATATCCACCTCGCCTTCACTTAGGGCGAAGATTGGGTAAAAAGTTACCATTGCCTACTAAGTCTTCGTCAATCTTTACCCCAAGTCAATATTAATTTCCTAGAGTGGGCCCACTTTTGGCCCTCTAAAGTCATGATGTGTAACAATACTTTTCCAGACCACTTTGCCCGAGGCGAGTCCGTTGCATTCGCAGAAGTCGTCCAATTCTCCGCTATTTGGTTTTAGCAAATGGAAAGATTTTCGTCTTATTTGGTTTAATTTTGCAATTGAAAAAGAGAGAGAGAGGTGAAGTGCTCCTTAAGGAATACCACCTATAAGCATAATAGCCATTATTGTCAACAAAACGTGGTGAGGAAGTCATAAACCTGCGCATGATAAGCATAATTGCAATCAAATGTGCAGCAAGTAAAGTTAGAGATGATAGGAATTCCTGTTGCAAGCATCAACCACTCATCAGCTTGGTATATCTCATGTTACTGATAAAATACGTTGTTTGAATGAGACTAGTGCGCACGTATATTACTCCGGAATGTTGACCACGGTCTTCGGTACATTAGCTAGTCTTAATTGCAGTCGATGTTTGGCGAAGTGTCTTCCTTGTGATCCCCATTGAGGCGTATCCTCTGCGGATCCTTTTTGAAAATGAAGAGAGAAGATGCCATCAAACACTCCCATCTTCAGGATCAACACGCATGCTGAGCTTTTGACGCATGGAACATGATGTAGTTAGACGCTGTGCGCGTGCTCACTGAAAAAGTAAAGCACAGAAAAGTTGAACTCTGAAAGGGAAATTATAGCTATACCAGGGTTCAGGCCTGCATTTACCTGATCAGTTCTAGACGTAGGAAGAGTATTATGCTCATGCATATTTCATTATTGGAACAATTATGTGTCTAGACTCGGGAGAAGCTTATAGACAGACTTAACAAGTCGCCGCCACCGGACCATAATTTGAAATTTCCACAGAGTTTCCTGGTTGTTTCGTGAACTCCGTATCACTCTCTTCCACGTGGTTCTCACGAAAGGGGCATATATACAGAGGCTAACCCCAAAAAGGATTCGACCAAAAAAAAAAACACCTGAGAGGTGATCCTTGCAACCGAATGGTAATGCTTTTGCATCCCTGAATAAAAAATGCAATGCTTGTCAACATCTCTTCAAGCTGTCCTGTTTCTGTTCTCATTCCTTATCGAAGGACAAGCAATGCGCACCATGCTGTCCCCCTCTCCCTCTTCTCTCTCCCTAGAAAGAGCTCCATGTCGCCCTGATCAAAAGTCCGACTTGCTTCACTTCCTGAATGCTTTAATGTCAGATAATTCCACGTCAGTTTTCTGCCAACTGGATATTGGTTGGCTCAGGAGACCAAAGATGCTCTCCTGGAATGTTTCATCGGATTGTTGCTCGTGGGATGGAGTCATATGCGATCCGATGACAGGTCATGTGACTCACCTTCAACTTGGCTGCTCACCTCCGAACCCGACCTGCTACTCTTCCGCAGGGTCTTCAAACACCAGCGAACCTTCTACCCTTGGTTTACTTGATATTCCTTCGCCCCAGGAAGCTGAAAGACCATCGAGGTCAAACAAGCTGCTTCAAAACCTGACCAAGTTGAGAGTCCTTGCTCTCGACGGGTTAAACCTGTCTGGCATTGATGTGACTCGCTTAATGAATCTCTCTCCATCTCTGGAAGTCCTCAGCCTCAGTCATTGTAAATTGCGGGGCACATTAACAGCAAACATTTTCCTTTTGCCAAAGCTGACATGTCTCAATTTATCAGGCAACAAGGAGCTTTCGGGTTACTTTCCTGAATCAACTTGGAACAGCTCTTTGAAGGTTTTGGACTTGTCCTCCTCAGGCTTCTCTGGAGTATTATCAGAGTCCATCGGCGACCTGCATTCTCTGCAGATACTTTGGCTGAACCGGTGCAACTTCACAGGCTCTATTCCATCATCACTTGGTAACCTAACACAGCTCACCCATCTGGAACTTTCGTATAATGAGTTTAGTGGGCAGGTTCCTCCAACTTTGTCAAATCTTGATCAGCTCAATTTGCTCGATCTTTCCTCGAACAATTTCATAGGTCCAATACCCGATGTCTTTGACAATAAGACACAACTTCTTTTTCTAGATTTCTCACATAATCTCTTCACGGGTCCTATTCCTCCAAGCACAAAGAATCTTTCGACTCTTGCCCGACTTGATATTTCCAACAATCTCATTGGCGGGTTTATACCGTCATCATTGTTCTCTCTTCCCTCCTTGACGAGCCTAGACCTCAGTAACAATGGGCTCAGTGGTCACATCGGCGAGTTCTTTGCTGCATCCGCATTAGACCATGTTGACCTGAGTGGTAATCAGTTGCGTGGCTCAGTCCCGAGCTCAATTTTTCAGCTTAGGAACCTCACTTATCTGAGCATCTCAGCAAATAACCTGACCGGTGTCTTAGACCTACAATTGCTCTCAAGACTCGAAAGTCTAACAAATCTTGATCTTTCAGACAACATTTTATCACTGAGCAATAGCGAAAACACTGAGCATGTCCTGCCGAGCCTCTTGTCCATCAGTCTTTCCGGGTGCCAAGTTACGGAAATCCCTGCATTCTTGAGAAATTCGACCAGCATAGAATGGATAGATCTATCTAGAAACAGAATCCACGGCAATATTCCATCATGGGTGTGGGATACTGGGGCCATGTCATTGTCTTATCTCAATCTCTCCCACAATTTTCTCACTAGCTTTGAACATGTTCCTTGGAAAAATCTTATAATTCTCGACTTGCATTCGAATTTGATCCAAGGACCAGTTCCAACTCCACTCCCACATTCAATTATTGTCTTCTCGCTAGCTAGCAATCGATTGACTGGCTCTATCCCTGGTTCTATCTGTGAAATGAAGGGCCTACAAGTTCTTGACCTCTCTCATAATAATTTCACAGGCACGATTCCACTGTGTCTAAAGAACGTCAGTAACAGCCTCTTAGTGTTGGATATGCAAGAGAATGGACTTTCTGGCACAATTTCCCTAACGTTCACTAAAGATGCAGCCTTGAGAAGTCTTCACCTTAATGGAAATCAATTTGAAGGCCCGTTGCCACGCTCTCTAATCAATTGCAAGCAACTTGAAGTGCTGGATCTCGGGGGCAACAAATTGAATGACACTTTTCCCAGTTGGATGGAGACACTTCCCAGCTTGCAAGTCTTGGTCTTGCGATCAAACAGACTTTGTGGCCCTATAAGCTGCCCCGGAACTGAATTTTCCTTTTCAAGATTGCACATTCTCGACCTTTCCTTCAATGATTTCACGGGTCCTTTGCCTAGTGCCTTCTTTGCAAACTTGAAAGCAATGGTATCAAATGATCAGAATGGATCAGAGTGGCGATACATGGACCAAGGTTACTACCAGGATTCCATGATTGCAACGATGAGAGGACGGAACATGCCAATTGCTAGAATCTTAGTGATCTTGACGACCGTTGATCTATCAAGCAACAAGTTCCAAGGAAAAATTCCTGATGTGATAGGAGAGTTAAGATTACTCAAGGGGCTCAACCTCTCTCATAACAATCTTGAAGGTCACATCCCTTTTCCTCTTGGGAACCTTTATGAGCTTGAATGGTTGGATCTCTCTTCAAATGAACTTAGCGGGACGATACCAATCGAGTTGACAAATCTCACGTCTCTAGAGGTCCTAAATGTCTCTTCCAATCAACTAACAGGATCGATTCCTCAAGGACACCAATTCAACACGTTCCAAGCTGAATCCTATCATGGAAACCCAGGATTGTGTGGGTTTCCATTGTCCAAAGCTTGCACTAATTACAAGGCTTCGCAGAAACTCCCCGTGCCTCCTGAAGGTAGGGTCCATTCATTCCACATGGATTTTCTCGAGCCAAGGGTTGTGGAAATAGGATTAGGATGCGGCATCTTGCTCGGATTATTCATGAGAATTTTGAAAAAAACTTATCTCTATCTGGCAGGCGAACAGGAATTTTAGGAAGATTGTGAGGAAAGACATTTCTCCGATTGGGCCTTGAAACTATTGGAGATGTGTCTCAGTGCTACTGCTACTGATGTTCTGTCGTATTTTTTATTTAGTCAAGTTTATTTGGTAGGCAATTGGTTTGTTAGGGGATGCATGACAAATCAGAATTTTTGTTCCAGAAACAATTTTTCTATTCTAGACATGTTTCTGGAATATAAATCCGTTTGATAAACTTATTCCGTTTTTCTATTTCGGAATAGATTTCTATTCCGAGAAATAGGTTTGGAATAGAAATAAGAAGTAAAAATTTTTTATTTCTCTTTTTTTAAAATAGAAATGAGAAATAAAAAATTTTCTCATAGTTCGTTAACCTAGGTTATTAATCCGTTATTGCCAACTACCGTCAGTTAGTTGCCGGCCGGCCGCCAACACCCGCACGCGCCGCCAATCGCCAAATAAATTATTTTTATAAATATCATTTTAAAATGAAATTTATTCGAATAAATAAAATGATATTTATTTTTATTTTTACGAATAAATATTTATTTTACGAATAAATTAAAAAATCCTTAAAAATAAAATATTTTTAAAAATAAAATGAAGAATTTTTTTTAAAATAAAAAAATATCATTTTAAAAATAAAAATTATTATAAAAATATAATTTGTTCATTTTTAATTTTAATTTTAATTTTATTATAAAAATTATTTTTATTTATAATAAATAAATAAACAAAATAAATTTAATCGAAATAAATTTATTTGTTAAAAATAAATTTAATTAAATATTATTTTATTAACAATAAATTTAATTAAATATTATGTTATTAAAAATAAATTTATTTAAATATTATTTTATTAAAAAAAAAAAAAATATATTCATTTTATTCATTTAAAATTAAAATAAATTTATTAAAAATAAATAAACTGTTTTTATTTATCATTTTATTTTTAATTTATTAAATATATTGTATTTATGATAAATAAAAATAAATTAAATAAATTTATTTTTATTTGTCTTAATTTTTTTGCCGAATAAATTTATTTTTATTTTTATTTTTATTCATTTAAAAAATAAATTTATTCGTAAAATAAAATAAAATAGAATAAATAAAATAATTTATTTTTTATGATTTATTTTATTTTTCTTTATTTTTTAATAAATCATTTTTTATATATTAAAGGTCGTCGGTCAACTCGCCGCCACCGTCCGAAAGGAAAAATCTATTTTTGTTGTAGAAACTATTTCGGACGGCGGCGGCAAAAGTTTTGATAATCTGTTTGATAACGACACAAAATTTATTCCTTTCGGACGGCGGAAGCGGCAATGGCGGCGACCTTTAATATAAAAAATAAAAATAAAAATGATTTATTAACAAAAAAAATAAAGAAAAATAAAATAAAATAAAATAAATCATAAAAAAATAAATAAGAATATCATTTCATTCTAAAATAAAAATATCCTTAAAATAAATTTATTTTATTTATTCTATTTTATTTTATTTTACGAATAAATTTATTTTAAAATGAATAAAAATAAAAAATAAAAAAGTTTATTTTGCAAAACACTCAAGACAAATAAAAATAAATTATTTATTTTTAATAAATTTATTTTTAGTTTATTTTAATAAATTTATTTTTATTTTTAAATGAATAAAATGAATATATTTATATTTATTTTTAATAAAATGATATTTAATTAAATTTATTTTTAATAAATAAATTTATTTCGATTAAATTTATTTATTAAAAATAAAAATTATTTATAATAAAAATTAAAAATTTAAAAAATTTTAAAAAAATGAATAAATGATATTTTATAATAATTTTTATTTTTAAAATGATATTTATTTATTTTAAAGGATTTTTTTATTTTATTCGTAAAATAAATATTTATTCATAAAAATAAAAATAAATATCATTTTATTTATTCGAAGAAATTTGATTTTAATATTTATTCGAAGAAATTTGATTTTATAATGATATTTATAAAAATAATTTATTTGACGACCGGTGGCGGAATAAAGAACGGATGAAGGATCGGTTGACGAACGATGAGAAAATTTTTGATTTGTCATTTCTGTTCCAAAAATCGAAATAGAAAATTTCAACTTTTGATTTCTATTCCAAACCTATTTATGGAATATAAATCTATTCCATAAATAGAAAAACGGAATAGGTTTATCAAACATATTTCTATTCCAGAAACAGGTATGATATAGAAAAATTGTTTTTGGAACATAAATTATTAGTTATCATGCACCCCCTTAGAAATTTTTCTAGAAATAGAAATAGAAAAATCTATTTCTATTCCAGAAACTATTTCTGAAATAAAATGATTGTCATGTGCGCCCTTAGCTATTTTCTAGGAAGTGGAACAAGTCTTTTTGCATGTTTGTGTGCGGTTCTGTTTGGCACATTTGTGTGTAGTTCTATTTTGCACGTTTGTGTGTAGTTCCAAAATAGGTTCTTATTTAGCTTGTACTTGACAGTTTTTTTGTTAACGTTGTATGAAGTTTATTGTTCTGCTCCATCCCTTCTCTCTCAGTGTAACAGAGAAGTTTATGCTATTAGTTGATTATATCAGCTATAACAGTGGTATCAGAGCCTCTGTGGGATCTTAAGGGATTGTGAAGTGAGGGTAAGTGAGTGAAGACTGCTTCCAATTTACAAAGAAAAAGGCTGATGGAGGCAGGATCAAGTGGATTCTCTGCAATGGCTGCTCCAGTCTTTACTGGGGAAAATTATCAAGCTTGGGCTGTCGAGATGACAGCATTCTTAGAGGGTCATGATCTATGGGAGGCTGTGGAGAATGATTATGAGATTGCTCCACTTCCAAACAATCCGACCTTGAATAAGATAAAGTACCATAAAGAGAGAATCACAAGGAAGGCCAAGGCAAAGTCTTGCTTGTATGCTGCCGTCTCACCCCCTATTTTCACAAGGATCATAATATGTGATTCTGCAAAGGCAATATGGGATTTCTCGAAAAATGAATACGAGGGAGATGAGAAGATAAGAAGCATGAAGGTGCTAAATCTCTTGAGGGAGTTTGAGAGATAGCAGATGAAGGATTCAGAGTCAGTGAATGAATATTCTGATAGGCTGTTTGAGATAGCTGAAAAATCAGAGTCTTAGGGACTGACTTGAAGGATGAAAGGCTGGTTCTAGTGTCTCTTCTAGAGAAGTTTGAAGCCACCATAGCTTCTTTGGAAAATACAAGAGACTTAGCTGACATAAAGCTTGCAGAATTGTTAAATGTTCTACAAGCACAGGAGCATAGAAGACTGATGAGATGAGAAGAGCCTGTAGAGGGTGCACTACAAGCTAAAGTGAAGTCCAATGATGGAGGCAAAGGGAAGAAATGGAATCAATCCAAAGGAAATGTTGGTGACTCTAAGTTTGCAGTAAAAGAAGGAAATTCTAGTGGATCTGGCAAATGGAAGAAGAACAAGAAGCCTTGTCAACACTGTGGTGGAACAAATCATCAGTCTTTTAGATGCTGGAGGAAGCTTGATGCTAAGTGCAGAAGATGTCACAAGTTTGGTCACATGGAAGCGATTTGCAAAGAGAAAAATTACCAGCAAGTAGGAGAAGCACATATAGTAGTGAATGAGACTGAGGAAGAACACTTGTTTGTAGCTTCCTATTATGGCTCTTCTGTTGAGAATGATGCATGGCTGGTGGATAGTGGCTATACCAATCATATGACTGGCAATTTGAAGCTGTTCAGGAGTCTAGACAGGTCAGTCAGATCCAGTGTCAAAATTGGCAATGGACAGTATATTGAAGCGCAAGGGAAGGGTACAGTGGCTATTGAAGGAAATCAGGAGGTGAAGTTAACCAGTGATGTTCTCTTTGTGCCAAAAGTTTACCAGAATCTGCTAAATGTTGGTCAATTAGTTGAGAAGGGCTATAAGGTGAAGTTTGAAGGAAATGAATTTCTTATTGATAATGCAGATAGCAAAGAAGTGTTGAGAATGCCAATGAGGGACAAGAGCTTCATGTTCAAGCCACAAGAGATGCAACAAATGGCTTTAAAGTGCAAAGAAGAAAATGCAAAGCTATGGCATAAAAGGCTTGGGCATGTTCACAGAAAGAACATGTTGTTTATGCAAAGGAATAGCTTGGCAAATGACTTGCCAAGTTTGGAGGAGGAATTTCCACAGTGCAGAACTCGTCTTCTTGGTAAGCAAGCCAGATTTCTTTTCAAAGGAGGAGGCTGGAGAGCATGTGAGAAGCTGCAATTAGTCCACACAGACTTATGTGGACCTATGTCTGACTCATCTCTCAGTGGTAGCAAGTATTTTATTACTTTCACAGATGATATGACTACGATGAGTTGGATTTATTTTCTACAAGCCAAATCTGAAGTTGCTAATGTTTTTGTGAAGTTCAAAGCCTTAATTGAGAATCAGAGTGGGAAGAAAATTAAAATGCTCAGGTCTGACAATGGTTCTGAGTATACGACTCACAAGTTTAAGTTAAACTGTGAGCAAGCAAGCATTGTGCAGCAGTTCATTGCTCCCTATTCACCTCAACAGAATGGGGTTAGTGAGAGGAAAAATAGAAGCATTATGGAGATGGCTAGATGTATGATGCAAGAGAAGATGTTACCTAAGAAGTTTTGGGCTAAGGCAGCTAATACCGCAGTGTTCCTATTGAACAAATTGCCCATAAAGGCCTTAGAGAGGTCAACACCTTTTCAAGTCTGGTATGGCGTTAAACCTTCTGTGAAGAATTTGAAGGATTTTGGGTGTTTGTGTTATACTCATGTTCCTCAAGTCAAGAGGAACAAGCTGGATAAAAGAGCTAAGCTTGGAATCTTCATTGGGTACAGTCTCCAATCAAAGGCTTACAGGATTTTTCACCCTATGACAGGGAAGGTGACTGTGAGCAGAGATGTTGTTTTTCTAAAGGAAGATGAGTGGAATTGGATAGAAGAAAAGAATGCAGGACAACAGCAATCTGCAAAACAACAACCTGCAGCAATTATAGAGGTTGATGAAGTTGTGGATGGATTGGAAGATAGTATGGATGATCTGCCAGTAAGAGGCACAAGGTCACTTGCTGAAATCTATGAAATAAGCAATGTGGCAGTGCTTGAACCATCTAACTTTATGGAAGCTAAGGAGGATTAAAGGTGGATTGCAGCAATGCATGAGGAGTTTGCAATGATTAAGAAAAACCACACATGGGAGCTTGTTGACAGACCATCTGATAAGAATGTGATTAGGGTTAAGTGGGTGTTTAGAACAAAACTTAATCCTGATGGTTCTGTTAATAAACACAAAGCCAGACTGGTTGTGAAAGGCTATGCTCAAATATGGGAGTAGACTATTCTGAAACATTTGCTCCTGTTGCAAGGCTTGATACAATCAGGCTACTATTAGCTATTGCAACAGAGAAGGGGTGGCTTATATTTCAATTAGATGTCAAGTCTGCATTTCTGAATGGAGAGCTTAAGGAGGAGATTTTTGTTGAAAAACCTGAAGGCTTTAGTATCAAAGGGCAAGAAGAGAAGGTATACAGATTGAGGAAAGCTCTATATGGACTAAAGCAGGCTCCAAGAGCTTGGTAGGAAGATAGACTGATATTTGCAGGATTTTGGCTTTGTAAGAAGCTTGAGTGAGTTCACTCTTTATGTCAAGAGGGTGAATCACAGTGTTGTAATTCTGTCACTCTATGTAGATGATTTATTGGTGACAGGGAATGATGTGGAACTGATAGAGAGGGTGAAGCAAGGTTTGTTTGCAGGTTTTGAGATGTCAGATTTGGGAAAGATGGCTTATTTTTTGGGTTTGGAAGTCAAACAAACTTCACATGAGATCTTCATCTGCCAGAAAAAAGTACATGAAGGAAATTCTAAAGAAGTTTCAGATGGAAGATTGTCGAAGTGTAAGCACTCCTATGGCTGCCAAGAAGTTGCAGAAGAATGATGGAACATATGCAGTAGATGCTTCTATGTATAGAAACTTGATTGGATGTCTCATGTATCTTACAGCAACCAGACCAGATATTTTATTTGCTGTGAGTGTTCTATCCAGGTTCATGAGTAGTCTTAGTCAGTTACATTTGGTTGCTGCAAAAAGGGTCTTGAGATACCTCAAAGGAACATTGTTCTTTGGTGTGAAATTTAGGAAATGTCAGAAGTTTAAGTCGCAGGGCTTTTCTGATAGTGATTGGACTAGCTTAGTGGATGACATGAAAAGTACATCTGGGTACTGCTTCACTCTTGGTTCTGCTTGTTTCTCCTGGTGTTCCAAAAAGTAGGAGATTGTAGCTCAGTCCACTATAGAGGCTGAGTTTATAGCAGCAACTGCAGCTGCAAATCAAGCTTTGTGGCTAAAGAAGATAATGAAGGATCTGTGGTTGAATTCTAGTGATTGCATCGAAGTTAATGTGGACAATCAAGCTGCATTAGCAATATCACAGAATCTTGTTTTCCATGGTAAAACCAAGCATTTTAAAGTCAAATTCTTCTTTCTGCGTGAAGTGCAACAAAGTGGTGAAGTTAAGTTGGTCTATTGCAGATCTGAAGATCAGCTTGCAGACATGTTAACAAAGCCACTTCAAGCTAGAAGATTTGAGCTGTTAAGAGAGAAAATAGGAGTTTGCAGTAGCAACTAATCCAAGGAGGAGTTTGTTGGAGATGTGTCTCAGTGCTACTGTTGATGTTCTGTCTTTTTTTATTTATTTATTCAGTCAAGTTTATTTGGTAGGTAGTTGGTTTGTTAGCTATTTTTTAGGAAGTGGAACAAGTCTTTTTGTACGTTTGTGTGCAATTCTGTTTTGCACGTTTGTGTGCAGTTTCAAAATAGGTTCTTCTTTAGCTTGTATTTGATAGTTTTTTATTAACGCTGTATGAAGTTTATTGTTTTGCTCCATCCCTTCTCTCTCAGTGTAACAGAGAAGTTTCTGCTATTAGTTGATTATATCAGCTATAATAGAAACCGCACACTAGACGAAAGCTGTGGTTGCTGATTTGTGAATCCGTACAGCTGGGGTTTCAAAGGTACCTGAACCGAAAATTTCGAGTCTCATTTAGTTCAGATGATAATTTAAAATGAAGGGGGTATCCCGACACATTCAACATAAATAGAAAAGGTACAGTTATCTTCCTCCCTCAGTACCTCTATCTCCTCCCTCACACCTTCCGCTAACATCCCCTCACCTTCACTAGCAGATCTGCCTCCGTCACCCTCTCCACCACCATCCACCGGACGTCCATCGACGGCGCCTCCTCTAGATCCAACCGTCGATTACCTCCAGTACCTCCAAAAAGCAACAAATAAATTCATGTTGAACGCGACGCGCCATGGTATTTTTTTTTTTTTTTGCCACTGGATGCACATTTGACGCGTCTGGGCATCCCATGAATTGTAGCACCGGGGATTGCGGAGAGGGAAGGTGCACCTTGGCGGACCCGCCAGTTGCAACTTGCAAACATGATTGTTTACAACTCCGATACTGTGAAAACAACTACAGAGTATGGCTACAACTGTGGATTGGACCGGGTTTTCCTGTGTATTGGCTATGATTGCCCGTGTTTAGCTGTGTAATAGCCTTGAATAAATGCCCGGAGAACTTGAGGGTGCATGACAACTCGTGATCACTTATTGTGTGCAGCCTGGGGAGGGGCTACCCTCTGGGGAGGACTGCCTGGTGCTCAGTTCTTATTCTGGTCCTCCATCCGCTGGCGCCGCCTGCCTGTTCAAGAATGTGATTGTGAAGATCACTATCTGTTCACCGCAGTAAACCAATGAAAGGAGGTGAGTATCCTACATCTCAGCACGTGCAATGGATTGTGATCGCCTTGCTATTTCATGATTTACCATGATGATCAAAGATTGTGATATTTTTGTTCTTACATGATTGCATATTTGATGACTTTATTATATTGACTAATTTGAGGTCTGCTAGGAAATGTGTGTAAGAATTATCGTGGCCCACATGATATGATTTATTATATGGTTTAATAATTATTGTTATGCTATAAGAATAATATATATTGGTTTTGAGGAGTTACGACTCTAATAAAACGAAGAGGTACGACTTTTATGAAAGGGTATATCGCTTTGATGGAAGGCACATTTTCAACAAACGTACAAATAGAATCTGGTCCTCTCTCCACCCACAACGAACAACAATAACCTAAAGGATTTTGGTATTCTCTCATCCATCGTTAGAATACATCAAGAATAGTGGGTTAAGGGAGAGAAATCGGATTTTTTCTTTTGGTTCGAGTTCTTTGGGTTTTCTACAACGATCATCAAGTTCAACGCAATGGATAAAGGTATGTCTTCATTTATTTGTGAAAATCATGAAGATCAAAAGATCACTATTTAGTATGAGTTTCCGTATTACATATTTAATATGTATTGACTTACAGTTGGTATCAGAGCGTGGTTTATGATCTTATGATTTTTCCGTTTATAGAAATATTATGATTTATGTTTGATGATTTGTTAAACGATCCTGTTCGTATTATTTATTGTTGTTGAAATGTTTTCGGATGGTTCTGTCAAAGAAAATCCGAATGATGAATGTTTTCATGTTGAAAAATGTCGAAAAATGGAAGAATTCGGGCGAAACAGGGGATGAAAGGACGAAAAATGGCGAAGGAAAGTGTTTTGGGCATGAGGAAGAAGGCGTGTGGGCCTCACGCGCGCTGCGGTTGCAGGCGCGTGGAGCCCACGCGTCACGCGCTCTCATGCGCGCTCAACCGCCGCACGCGTGGATCCCACGCGCGCGGTACGCGCCCGTGGCGGATGCAGGCGCGTGCCAAGCACGCGCCTGACGTACCGTGGCACCGTTTTAATTATATTTCATTTTTATTTTATTTTTACGCCCTGTTTATTTATAATTACGATTCTGCCCTTACTGTTAATTTACCATTTTGCCCATGGATTATAAATTTATGATTCTACCCTTATGGAATTATGATTTTACGGTTCTGCCCTTACTAGTTATTTACCATTTTGCCCCTAGATTATAAATTTACGATTTGCCCTTACGCTTTGATTAAGTTTTTGTCCTTGTGTGCAATTTGGTAAATATTAGTATTTTACAATATTAAAAATTCATATTATGAATGGTTTGTTAGTCACCAAAGTGGCCAAACCTTGAAGTCTTTTGAATTTTTTGATATTGTAAATTGTTTTATTCAATTACCCATGATTAATTGATGCTATATATATAAAATTGATATGTTGTATATCATTATTGCAGTTATGGGTATATTGAAGTTCATTTATTATAAGAACTTAGGGATTAACCCAAAGGTTAATTATTTTCTATAATTCACGAACGTTATGGTTGATAATTAATATGACTTATTACTTTTGTTTGTATATCCAAAGATAGCAAATAAATTTTAATAAGATATATTTACAATTATCAAATAAAAGTTATTAGCATCATTATGGTTTTTATATATTTATATATCATAGGATCGCCCAAAGGAGAACTATGATGTACATGTGTAGTTTAATTTGAATATGATTAGGTGATATTCTCAAAGCATTAATGTATAAGTATTTTCTTGCACATTTGCAGTATCTGTACCTGTTTCACTCCATTCGCACGCCTCATCTGTTCCTTATTCAATGGAATAAATTTTCCTGATTGGAGTGAACAAGTCCAGTTTCACTTAGGTGTCCTGGATCTTGATTTAGCGCTTCAAGCTGAGAAACCAGCTGCTATTACTGATGAAAGTAGCAATGATGTAAAGTCTTTCTATAAAGTTTGGGAAAGATCGAACAGACTTAGCTTAATGTTCATGCGAATGACAGTTGCAAATAATTTAAAGACTTCTCTTCCCAAAACTGACAATGCTAAGGAATTTATGAAATTTGTGAAAGAGCATTCTCAAACTGCTGATAAGTCACTTGCTGGTACATTGATGAGTACACTGACCACCATGAAATATGATGGTTCGCGTACTATGCATGAACATATACTTAAGATGACGGATTTAGCAGCAAAGTTAAGGACTTTGGGAATGAACGTGGATAAGTACTTTTTAGTACAATTTATACTTAACTCCTTGCCTCATGAGCAATATGGGCCATTTCAAATGAATTACAACACTATAAAGAATAAGTGGAATGTAAATGGATTGGCCAGTATGCTAGTTCAAGAGGAAACAAGGATAAAGAATCAAAAGGCTCATTCTATTCATCTCTCAAGTCATCAAGAAGTTTGAAAGAATTTCAAGAGGAAAGGTGGAAGGAGCAAGAAGAAAGGACTACACGTCCTGAATGACTCTTCAAATGTTTCTCAAATCCACAAGCAACACAATCTTATTAAGTGTCATTTTTGCAACAAAATTGGACACTTGAAGAAAGATTATCTGAAATGTAAAGCTTGGTTCGAAAAGAAAGGTAAGTCTTGTGCTTTAGTATGTTTTGAATCAAACTTTACTGAAGTTCCTCATAATACTTGGTGGATTGATTCTGGTGCCACCACTCATGTGTCAAATACGATGTAGGGATTTCTTACGATCCAAACTATAAAGCCAAATGAAAGTTATGTGATTACGGGGAAGAGAAACAAAGCTCCAGTTGAAGGCATTGGCACTTATCATTTGATCTTAGATACTGTGCATTATTTGGATTTGTTTCGAACCCTTTATGTACCTACATTTTCTCACAATTTAGTTTCTTTGCCAAGACTTGAAGTGGCGGGATTTTATTGTAAGTTTGGTTCTGAATCTTTCAGTCTATTTAAGAGTGATACTCTTATTGGAATTGGAACATTATGTGATGGTCTCTACAAATTTAGACTTAATAATACTTTTGTTGAGACATTAATGACCTTGCATCATAATGTTGGCACTAAACGAAGTTTGGTGGATAAAAATTCTGCTTACTTGTGGCATAAACGTTTGGGTCATATATCCAAAGAAAGAATGCAAAGATTAGTGAAGAATGAAATTCTTCCAAATTTGGATTTTACTGACTTTGGAGTGTGTATTGATTGTATTAAAGGTAAACAAACAAAGCACACTAGGAAAGGTGCCACAAGAAGCACGGAACTTCTTGAAATTATACATACTGATATATGTGGTCTATTTGATGTTCCATCTTTTGGTAAGGAAAGTTACTTCATTACCTTTATTAATGATTTTTCACGTTATGGTTACATTTATCTATTGCATGATAGGTCTCAATCAATGAATACACTTGAAGTGTATATTAAAGAGGTTGAGAGGCAATTAGATGGAAAGGTGAAAATAGTAAGATCAGATAAATGCGGTGAATATTATGGAAAGTATAATGAATCGAGACAATGTCCAGGTTCATTTGCTAAATTCCTTGAAAGACATGGCATTTGTGCTCAATACACAATGCCGGGTACACCACAACAAAATGGTGTAGCAGAAAGGCGTAATCGTACTTTAATGAAAATGGTTAGGAGTATGATGAGTTATTCATCTTTACCCTTGTCTTTGTGGATGTATGCTTTAAAGACTTCTATGTATTTATTAAACAGGGTTCCTAGTAAGGCAGTTCCAAAGACTCCCTTTGAACTGTGGACGGGAAGGAAACCTAGTTTACGACACTTGCATGTTTGGGGTTGTCAAGCAGAAGTAATAATTTACAATCCACATGAAAGGAAATTGGATTCAAGAACGACCAGTGGTTATTTCATTGGTTATGTAGAGAAATCCAAAGGGTATAAATTTTATTGTCCTAATCATAGTACAAGAATTGTTGAATCTGAAAATGCTAGGTTCATTGAGAATGGTGACATTAGTGGGAGTGAAAGAATGCGTGATGCTAGCATTCAAGAAGTAAGGGTAGAAGTTCCTATACCCAAAAACTTCTAAAGTTGTTCCTGATATTATAGTACAATCTAATAATAATCAAGAACAACAAATTAATGAACAACCACTCCATAATGAAGACGTCAATATTGAACCTCCAATAGTTGAGTCACAAGAAATAGCATTAAGAAGATCTCAAAGAGAAAGGAGGTCGGCTATTTCTGATGACTATATGGTTTATCTACAAGAGTCAGAAATTGACTTAGGAATTGGAAATGATCCAGATTCATTTTTCCAAGCCATGGAATGTGAAGATTCTAATGAATGGTTTAATGCCATGCAAGAAGAGTTAAAATCCATGCATCAAAATCAAATTTGGGATATTATTGAATTGCCTAAAGGATGTAAGAAGGTCGAGTGTAAATGGGTCTTTAAGACCAAGCGTGACTCAAAAGGCAATATTGAACGACATAAAGCCAGACTTGTTGCAAAGGGTTTTACGCAAAAAAAAGGCATTGACTATAAGTAGACATTTTCACAAGTCTCTAAGAAAGACTCACTTAGAATCATTATGGCTTTGGTGGCTCATTATGACTTGGAGTTACACCAAATGGATGTAAAAATCGCATTTCTTAATAGGAATTTAGAAGAAGAGGTTTACATTGACCAACTCGAAGGCTTTTCAATTAAAGGAAAGGAACACAAGGTATGTAAATTAAAGAAATCAATATATGGACTTAAACAAGCTTCCCGACAATGGTATCTTAAGTTTAACGATACCATAACTTCATTTGGATTTAAGGAAAATACCGTTGATCAGTATATATATATGAAGATTAGTGGGAGCAAGTTTATTTTTTTAGTTCTGTATGTTGATGATACTTTGTTTGCTGCTAATGATCTTGGTTTGTTACATGAAACTAAGAAATTTCTCTCTAAGAATTTTGAAATGAAGGATATGGGAGAGGCAACGTATGTGATAGAAATAGAAATATTCCGTGATAGATCACAAGGATTATTAGGATTGTCTTAGAAAGCCTACATTGATAAAATTTTAGAGAGATTTAATATGAGTAAATATTCAGCAGGAATAGTTCCAATTCAGAAAGATGACAAATTTAGCCTTATGCAATGTCCGAAAAGTGAATTGGAACGAGAACAAATGAAGAATATTCCTTATGCATCTGTTGTGGGGAGCTTAATGTATGCAAAAACTTGCACCAGACCAGACATCAGTTTTGCTGTCGAAATGTTGGGCAAGTATCAAAGTAATCCTGGAATGGAACATTGAAAAGCTGCAAAGAAAGTTCTTAGATACCTGCAAGGAACGAAGAATCATATGCTTACTTATAAAAGATCCAATCATCTCGAGGTGATTGGATATTCGGATTTAGACTTAGCCGGATGTGCCGATACAAGAAAATCAACGTTTGGTTACTTGTTTTTTCTGGCTGGAGGGGCAATTTCATGGAAGAGTGCGAAGCAGTCAGTTATTGCTGCATCCACTATGGAAGCTGAATTTGTGGCATGCTTTGAGGCCACTATTAATGGATTATGGCTGCGAAATTTTATTTCAGGGCTTGTGGTTGTTGATAGTATTGCCAAGCCGCTGAAAATTTATTGTGATAACTCTGCAGCAGTTTTCTTCTCTAAGAACGATAAGTATTCTAAGGGTGCTAAGCATATGGAGATCAAATACTTGTCTGTTAAAGAAGAAGTTCATAAACGAAGAGTGTCAATTGAGCACATTAGCACCAAACTTATGATAGCAGATCCCTTAACAAAATGACTGCCGCCCAAAATATTTAATGAGCATGTTGAAAAGATGGGCATTATTGGACGTCATTAACGTTTGTATTATGATTGTATTAATTTTATGTATTTGACACTTTGAGCTCACTTACGTGTTTTTGATATTTCCTGTTTTCTATTTAGTATACATTATGGAAATAGATGATGTTAAACAGGATAGTTTCTAAGGAAACATTATAGTTGGACTATTACTGTATTTCTCATTTATGGATCATGTTAAGTAAAG
Organism: Eucalyptus sp. ANBG9806169; assembly: GCA_014182395.1. Classification (NCBI taxonomy): domain Eukaryota; kingdom Viridiplantae; phylum Streptophyta; class Magnoliopsida; order Myrtales; family Myrtaceae; genus Eucalyptus; species Eucalyptus sp. ANBG9806169. The sequence continues at coordinate 33,599,150 of CM024578.1, forward strand.
TGCTATAGTTGTAGTGCATAGAAGGGACTATGTCGATTAATGACATACAACCGCTATGACTCGCATTAGTTTTCTTTACTTAATTGTGATTATTATGTGATTGCCAATTTAATGAAATTTTTTTATAGCATAATATTATTGTGCACATTACAATCTTTGTTAAACCATAAAAGGAATATCATATGGACCAAGTGGGAGAATGTAAAAATTATTGTGGCCCACATGATATGATTTATTATATGGTTTAATAATTATTGTTATGCTATAAGAATAATACATATTGGTTTTGAGGAGTTACAACTCTAATAAAACGAAGAGGTATGACTTTTATGAAAGGGTATATCGCTTTGATGGAAGACACATTTTCAACAAACGTACAAATAGAATCTGGTCCTCTCTCCACCCACAACGAACAACAATAACCTAAAGGATTTTGGTATTCTCTCATCCATCGATAGAATACATCAAGAATAGTGGGTTAAGGGAGAGAAATTGGATTTTTTCTTTTGGTTCGAGTTCTTTGGGTTTTCTACAACGATCATCAAGTTCAACGCTATGGATAAAGGTATGTCTTCATCTATTTGCGAAAATCATGAGGATCAAAAGATCACTATTTAGTATGAGTTTCCGCATTACAGATTTAATATGTACTGACTTACAATGTGCTCAAAAGTAAGTTCATTGCTCGGAACCATTGCCATATTTTGTCTTGACCAACTGTTTATGAAGACAATTGTTGGGGCCTCGAAAGATGTAACCACAACTAATCTGAAAAGCGCGATAAAATGGAATTTATCAAGACGGTGGCTTTGTTCTTGTACACGAGTTGAAGTGGTTTCTGTTTTGTCTCCATAAGAAGTTTTTTGTCAAAAAGAAATTCAAAGAACTATTGCAAAGGACTAATTAGTTTTCCTTTAGTCTAGTTAGCGGACCAATTAGATTTTTGTGTTCTGAAGTAACTGATGAGAAAGGGTCTTGAGGTTAGTATGCACATGACGAGTAGATTCAAGCATATAGCATATCATATTACCTTACTTCTTGTCTTGAAGTATGTCAGGCATGTAATTCTGTTGCTAGTCCTCCGTTTGCAAATGAGTTGAAGATAATTTACCTCTGTATTCATGGTGGTAATGTTAGGCAACACTTCTAGAAAACAGCCAAGAGTGCTAATTATCGAGGAAACATAGTTTCTAAAATATCTGGCTTCTCTGAGTTCTTGGTCTTTCTCCGTAGTAATATCACCGAAGTACGTATACAAAATTCAAGAGGATAACTCAGTCTGACATTGGATTCTGAAGACATGCTAAACGGCTATTGTAGAGTTGTGAACATGTGCAAAGTTTGGTTTCCCTTCAATTTTGTTACTTTTAAACAGTGGAATTGTGATTTTCACTTCCGAATTGATAGTGCAATTTTTTTCAAGCTTAATCCAAGGGCTTGGTTCTTACATGGGGTATTACTCAAGTGGAGCATGAGTAACTAAATAAATGGGATAATGATACATATAGTCTTTTAATTTTTTGCTCAATGTGTAGTATGATCTTTGAATTTTTCATTTGTTTAATATGGTCGTTAAACTTTAACCTAATGTTTAATGTAGTATATGAATTTTTAATTTGTTCAATGTAGTCTCTAGACTTTTGGTACATATTGAATGTAGTCCTTCAATTATATGACAATGTTTAATGTTGTCCCTGATCTTGAATTAATGGAAAAATAGTATTAAACATTTTCATATAATTCAAGAACTAAAATGAATATCTATAAAAAATTTATAAAATGTGTTAAACAAATTAAAAGTCCAGGATCATATTGCATATTGGACTAATGTTTAAGAACCATTTATATCATTTTCCTTAAATGATTAGCTCAACTCAAGCTTGAGTATGAATTTTGAAACTCTAGCTTGTGTCAAATTTCGAGCATGGATTTTTCTTATTTAGTTGAGAGCTAAAGTGCAGAGTGCTGCTTTGACTCAACTTGATTTATGACCGTGTTCATATTTTCAAACAAATCAATCAGTCACAAGCATTATTAAATTGTTCCTCCTATCATGATTAGTAATAAGCGTATGAACAATGTTAGCATAGAGGTCAAGGCACTATACCAACTCAAATTTATGGATTCTGGTAAATTTGGGAGATTTATGTAGTTAGCTTCCAGACTTTCTGCCAATTCTTCATTTAAATTTGTGGGGAAATGCCGAATCAGAACTTAATTGAATTTGGAGGCTTGTGCAGTGACCACCGATGAAAATTACCCGTGTCATGCAGTATCAATTAGTGCCTTGCTTGTCAGTATTACTCGATCTTATCACAGAAAAGTGACAGAGTGACCTCACAAAAGTGTGTAATGGTTGTTATACTGCAAATTTACCGCGCCCCCACCCACACCACCCCACCCACCCCCCCACCAACAAATTTGGGCGAAGAATTGGCGGTACTGGCTGGCGGTGGCGGCAACATGTTGGGGGCCGCACGGTGAGGCTCATAAAGGAAACTGCGGAGGAGGAATGCTTTCATTCTGTTTAGTACACGATGAAGGGGTTTACGTGCCAAAAAAAAGGGTTATGATTATTTATGCTTGTGTCCTGTCAGCATCTCCGACTCTTTGTTCCTTGTTCCAATTTCTTATGCTTTGTGTTATGTTTTTCATTTTTAGTTATAGACTATGTAGTAGGTGTGTCAAAAAAGCCAGCGCTAGCTCAACTCGACTCTAAGATTTGTAGTACTTTGGGGGCTAGGCTTTAGTCTTTTTGGGTAAGGATTTTTCGATGTTGGTATTAATAGGATTGGGGTAGGGTGGGGTTGGGCCACGCTAGCACGGTTTTTTTTAACACCTGTATCGAGTATTTTTGAATAAATTTCCGATTTTACCCCTTCAAGGAACCATTTTATGATATTCGGGTCTCAAGTTGGTCAGGTCAGGTATCATGAAAACCTGACCTGGACCAACCTGATTCCTCGACACCCCTATTTATGTACTGTGTTTGCGAACATAAATATGTGGCCCAGCCCAATACAAGATAACTAACATCCACTGTCTCTCTCGCACACATCCTAAGGGTCCATATAATGAGAAATATATCCACACATCGAGATATGTATCCCCCTCTCATAAAATATGGGGTCCATTATATCCGATCATTTTTGTCATATCTGCTACCAAAACCCTCCCTACTTTCGAGCAACTAGAGATGGGACTCACAGACTAGAAAAGGAAGTCGGAAGCAATAAGTAAAAGATACTCTAAATGTGAATATTTTTAGAATTTCAGTTCAGGTTCAAAGCTCCATTTATTTTGCAAAAAGTAAATAATTTAAAAAATAATTTCTTAAAATTAATCTCTTACGTCACTTGAAAAAAGCAGTCAATAGATAATTTTTGTTATTACCAACAACAATTTATGTGTCAACAAAAATATTTTTTATTCGTTTATTTTTGTAAACGATATAAACAATCTTTCTGCTTCCGCAAAACAAATGAAGCGTATTTTCAATTTGCAGGCAATATTCTGAGATTTGGTTTCTCTCTAAGGCTTAAGTTCAAGCATCATGCTTGGGATTCTCAAAGAAATATTCCTTGAAGTTTAGGAGGAATATGACGAACGAGTACTGAACTGTACTCTTCAAAAAAACGTACGCTTCAATTAATCCAGTCGCGGCGGCCGGCAAATATGTAACTTTTTTTTGGGTCGAAGGTCACACGCAACTTTAGTACCTGCCACGGAGAGAAAAAGGAGGACGTCCCTTTGCCGTCAATTGCAGCGTTGATGTCCCGTTCCTTCAATTTCCACGTAAAATGGACGGAGAGGCTAGAACCAAAACTACGTCCCTTTCCGTGCCGACCTTGCAAAACGTAACACTTGCTCAGCTCTTCCCCATGAGAAAATATTAGTTGCATTATATACAAGGCTTTGCTAATATAATAATTTTTGGAATATTGTGAGAATAATAATCTATTATAAATAAATTTTTTTTTTTAAGAAGTGAGTCTCACAATAATTTATAATTATTTGTGATTTGATTTTTCATGATTTAAAATAAATTATTATTTTCATGATATATTAAAAACTGTCACATAATCATTTATTCAAAATATACCCAAGAAGATATGTGTTAAACCGTACAAATCGACACATGGCAAATCAAGCTCACTTGTCAGAAAAAATTTGTTTCTCTCACGCCTCCTGCTCTCCATCTCTACAACAGCAACCCCAGCCTCCCGTCTCTCTCTCTTTCAAACCTTTGGTCATACTCCGACACGCCTTCTTCAATTCATCTCGCCTTCGAGCTCTAGTCCTTCAAGCTCGACTCCGCCATCTCCACCCGCACTCTATCCATGCCTCACCTCCCTAGCTGACCCTTCCCCCTCCTCCTCAGCAGCCGCAACCGGCAACCTTGACGATGGTGAAGAAGCACTCCCAAATCTCGCAGTTGATACAGAAGTTGCTGCAGTCGGTCTTCATGCTGAAGACGGGACTCGTGCATCTTCGGCGAGGACAACGGGTTCTACGTCGTGTATGACAAGTTCGACGTGCTGACCATGATTTCGAAGTCCTCGGAGGTTGAATACCTCGGTAAGTTGTGGCCGGAGATGGATCGGAGACAGTGGCGTGGTTAGTCGGACAAGAGAGAGTAGAGCTAGTCGTGAGTCGAGCATGAGCTAAAGGTTTAAGAGAGAGAGAGAGAGAGAGAGAGAGAGAGAGAGAGGGGATCGGGCGTGGGGTTGTAAAGATGGAGAGTAGAGCGTGTGAGAGAGAGGGGAAGGAGAAAAAAAAATTTAATAAGTGATCCCGATTTACCACGTATCAATTTTTGTATGGTTTAATACATATCCCATGTGGTGTATTAAATATAGTAAATATTTTCTCCTTCCCCATTTCGATGTATAATAATTTTCGAGTCTTCAGCATTGTGACAAAAGTAGATGTGAACCAAGTTCAAAATTTCAAGTTCCGTTAATTTTAGAAAGTGGAACACCCAAGGACTTGTCATACAGGATGTAGAATTGTAGATTATTATAGTACACGGGTTGCTTGTTTTCTTACCCAATATATTTCTAGAGAAAGCACGTCGTATAGCAGCTCCGTAAGGAAATGGCTCAAACATTTCTTGATTATTAGATTGAAAAGTATTTTTGGTTTATTTATTGACCCGTGGATATCGGTGCGAGGGGTATTGCAACACGATTGGATTGCTTTAACATCATGGCATGTCGTGCAATAGAACAACTGAATTTAACATTTAAAATAAAAGAGGTTGGGACACCTGGAGTGCCAAAATTTGACACGGAGGGACACATAAATGCCAAAACTTCGGAAATGTACACTTAAATGCCAATTTTGGAGTAAAGTGGATCATTTAAGTGCCACTCCGACCAAATTGTTAACGTGGCAATTTTCCGGGGAGTTGGGTGTAAAACAGCATTGTTTGCACACTGACATGGCGAGAAAATGCAAAAATAACATCGTTTTGGCTATGATGTGTAAATAATTAATATAAAAATTAATTAAATTTAATTTAAACTTAATTTTATTTAAAATATTCTAAAAAAATTAAAAAGGGGGGGGGCGCAAAGGGGGCGGGCGAGGGTGAGCCCTCGCCGCCGCCACCTACCCGCCGCGCCGGGAAGGGCCGGTGATGGAGGGGGAGGGTCGGTTGGGGTCGCCGGCCCCCTTTGACCGGCGGCGAGGGCCGTGAGCCCTCGCCAAATCGCGTGAGGGTCGCAACCCTCGCCACCTCCCCACCGTCACCGGGAAGGGCTGGCGATGGTGGGGGGAGCATCGGCCGAGGTCGCCGGGCCTTAGCCAAGGGCCGGTGACGCTCGCTGATCGGCGGCGAGGGCCCGCAAGCCCTTGCCGGATTTGAGTGAGGGCCGCGACCCTCGCCCCGGATCGGGCGAGGGCTCGCGAGCCCTCACCACCTCCCCGCCGTCGTTGGGAAGGGCGACGACGGTGGGGGAGCATCGATCGACCCTTCCCACTCTGTCACCAGCCCTTCCCGATGGCGGCGGGGAGGTGACGGCGACAAGGGCTCAACCCTCAGCCGCCCCCTTTGACCACCCCCATTTTTTTATTTTTAGTTTTTTATTTTTTAGAATATTTTACATAAAATTAAGTTTTAATTTAATTTTAATTAATTTTTATATTAATTATTTACACATTTGAGCCAAAATGACGTCGGTTTTGCATTTTCTTGACATGTCAACTTGCAAAACGATGCCGTTTTACACTCAACTCGTCGGAAAATTGCCACGTCAGCAATTTGGCCGGATTTTGGCCGGAGTGACACTTAAGTGAGCCACTTTACTCCGAAACTGGCATTTAAGTGTATCTTTCCGAAGTTTTGGCACTTAAATATCATTCCGTGCCAAGTTTTGACACTTGGGCTGTTCTTCTACCTAAAATAAAATATTTCTAACATACACCATCAATTTACAATGAAATTTTCACAAACTACCTTATCAACAATTGATTTGATGATTAGCAAGAGAATAAGTAGTTAAAACCTTTAAAACAAAAATGGATAAGACCATTTGTATAAAATTATGTTTATGCTGACGATATATAATTTAATATTTAGGAAAAAATATCAATACTATAATTTTTATATGATGTTCACTTCAATGTCATATAAAGAATGCTATCTTGATAATAAAAAAAATCAATCATTTTAGTAAATAATTTATGTGGCCAAATAATCCGATGTGGCAATATTTTAATATAAACTGTCCATTGTAACTCATTGACTCACAAAGTGAAGTTAGCAAAAAAATATTTCTAACAAATGTCATCTATCACATTGTTTGCCCGAAATTGGCAAAATTGGTTATGTTTTAAAAAAAATTTCCTAACCCCAATTCCTCAAATTGGGCCAAAATTACTTCTCGGAATTTGCAATGGAAAGTGGGAGGATATGACGCAGTGAGCGAGAGACAGTCTTAACGGTAAATCAATTGTTCTCAGGCTATTGTTGACCTCTCTCATAATAATTTCACGGGCACGATTCGGCAATGTCTAGAGAACATCAGCAACAGCCCCTAGTGTTGAACATGCAAGAGAATGGACTTTCTGGCACAATTTCCTTAGCGTTCACTAAAGATGCAGCCCTGAGAAATCTTCACCTTAATGGAAATCAATTTGAAGGGCCGTTGCTACACTCTCTAATCAATTGGAAGCAACTCGAAGCGCTGGATCTCGGGGGCAACAAGTTGAATGACACTTTCCCCGATTGCTTGGAGACCCCTCCCAGCTTGCTAGTCTTGGTCTTGCGATCGAGCAGACTTGGAAGCTGAATTTTCGTTTTCATGGTTGCGCATTCTCGGCCTTTCCTTCAATGATTTCACGGGTCCTTTGTCTAGCGCCTTCTATGCAAACCTGAAAGCAATGATATCAAATGATCAGAATTGATCAGAGTGGCGATACATGGTCCAAGGTTACTACCGGGATTCCATGATTGCAATAGTGAGAGGACGGGACATGCTGATTGCTAGAATCCTAGCAATCTTGACTACCATTGATCTATCAAGCAACAAGTTCCGGGGAAAAATTCCTGATGTGATAGGAGAGTTAAGATTACTCAAGGGGCTTAACCTCTCTCACAACAGTTTTGAAGGCCAGATACCTTTGCCTCTCGGGAACCTTTCCAAGCTTGAATAGTTGGATCTCTCTTCAAATGAACTTAGCGGGATGATACCAATCGAGTTGACAAATCTCACATCTCTAGAGGTCCTAAATGTCTCTTCCAATCAACTAACATGATTGATTCCGCAGGACACCAATTCAACACGTTTCAAGCTGAGTCCTATCATGGAAACCCAGGATTGTGTGGGTTTCCACTGTCCAAAGCTTGTACTAATTACAAGGCTCCGCGGAAACTCCCCGTGCATCCTGAAGGCAGGGTCCATTCATTCCATGTGGATTTTCTTGAGCCAAGGGTTGTGGAAATAGGATTAGGATGCGGCATCTTGCTCGGATTGTTCTTGAGAATTTTGAAAAACCTTATCTCTATCCCGGCAGGCAAACAAGTATTTTAGGAAGATTGCGAGGAAAGACATTTCTCCGATCGGGCCTTGAAACTGTACACCAGATTATGTGAATCCGTACAGCTGGGGTGTCAAAGATACCCGAACCGAAAATTTCGGGTCTTATTCGGTTCGGGAGACAATTTAAAATGAAGGGGTATACCGGATCCGAAAAGGTACAGTTATCTTCCTCCCTCGGTACTCCTATCTCCTCCCTCACCCCTATCGCTAACATCCCTTCACCTTCACTAGCAGGTCTGGCTCCGTTGCCCTCTTCGCCACCATCCAACGGACCTCCATCGGCGGCGCCTCCTCTAGATTGACCCGAAGTGCTCACCACCGACTCTGCCGGCGCCGTCGTGCATGGTGGTTTTAGCTTTTATGGCGGTCCAGCTCAGGATTCGTCCATAGACGCCGAGATCTTGATTTTCTGGACTCTGTTTCTTTCCTCCGTAAATCTCGATTCATGGATCCGTGGGTCTGTCTCACTGTTTTCAAGTTCTGTAAATACACTGTAAATAGCGAAAGTTCAAGGACTCACCTTCCCTGAATTGGCCTCTGTTCGTCTCCTCCCATAGGGGTTTCAAGAATGTCCGGTCAATCTCTCTCTCTCTCCCCCGCATTTGTTAAATGTATCAAATGTTTGTCTCACATCAAGAATCTGAACTGGGAATTTTTCACTTTCCTGTTTTTCCGTGAGCCCTTTGCTGAATCTGAAGGGGCGAAGAGAAAGGCACGCCAAAACGAAACAAAAAACGACCACATCAATTTCGGGCCAGATGTGGTTTAGGTCGGGATTTGGGTCTCAGCGAACACTTATCTAAAGGTTTCGGTCCAGTTCAGGTATCACATAAACCTGAATCGAACTGTTGACAGCCCTCAAGACACTTATGGGTGAATTGTTCCAAGTTTCGTCCAAATTTCACATAAGTTGTTGCAACCGGACTGTCCTCTGCAGTACTATCTCTTCCTTCTCAATTGCATTCTCAATTACCTGTGGTGCAATTGAGAGCTGCCAATCCATCCAAAGTGCATCCAGTACTGAAAAAGCCAAAGCCTGCCCACCCATCTGGCAGAGTATAATTCTGTACTTTACTTGGATCAATTGCACTGAGACTGGTGCTTTTTTCAATTTTCATAGAACTGCCGGTAGGGATCAGTGATGGAAATATTGGTATTGGGCAATTGTTGTAATAGACTATTGTAAAACTCGCTGAAGCAAAAACGGGCATCCCTCCTACAGATTCAAACAACAGATGGTTAAAAACATCATAAAGCGATTAAAGAATAAAAAAGACAACAAAAGAAGTGGTCCAATTCCTGGTAGCTTCCCAAATGGTATTGGGATCAATCCATGGAGAAACGACAACAAAAAAAAAAACCTGAGAAAAGAGGAAGATGCCTGGCAAATCAGAGTCTCACCAAGTAGGAATAACACCGCCAGGGATTTCACTGGCAAAGGCCTTCCTTCTCCAAATGCCATCTGAAATATTTTGAGAGCTTACATGCATTATGAACAGAAAGAATAACAACTACACAGATTTCTTTTCTTCAATTGCCAAACAGAACAGATAATGATGAGGCAATGCCCTTACAACAGATTAAATTGTTCAAGAGTTTAATCACTCCACGAGAATGATTATCTCACTAGTGACGTACAATTATTTTCCAACTTAATAAGGTAACAAGTTAATTGTTTTCCAAGTTAACGTTACAAAATGAAAATATATTGTTGATATCTCCAGTCTTCTCCTTTCCGAATGAAACATGAAGATAGTGAATACCCAAGGAAAAGACTCTTTCACTATTATTTTGGAGACTTTTGATTTTGATTTTCATGTACCATTGATGTTTTCACATACCGTAAGTTTCTTCCACAGGGGAACGAGGTGCCCTGATAAGGAACCCATGCCAACCATTTACCATCTGACGGAGTTAAGAGAGTCTTACGATGTCTATTGATCAACTATAGAAATCAAACCATCTAATCCTTTGTTTATCAATGCACAAGGGGAAGATTATATTGTTTCAAAAATCGTTCTGGAAGAAGTACAAATATCATAATGATTCAACATTTAGGGTAAGTTTTTGATACAGTATTCACAACAAGATCTTCACATGGCAAGACTTACTTTCGCTAATCTCGACATGGACAACATTCAATGAGAGTTCAATCTTTAGGGTAATTGATGCTACTTGTCGACCATCTTTCACAAATATCATATAACATATCAATGCGTTACATGTCAAAGAGAGAAGTCAAAAAAGGAGAATGTTCATGCATTTTCCAGTGTAGAAATATGGAAAGCATAGAAAAATAACCTTTTCCGTTTTCTTGCCACTGCCAAATTCGCGACCATACAAAAAGGGTGTAGAAGCCTTGTTCATCTTTGGATCCTACAGACGAAAAGTAAAATCTTAGATATATTATACAGTGTTGCCAAATATATCAAGTAAGAACAAAGAGACATTGCACAACTTCCGAAGAAACAAGATCACATGAGAAGATCATGCTACGATTATTAAGTGCGCATATTAAACTCCATCAAATCCAATCGGTAACAGGGTTTAGTGTTGAAGTCTAGGCAACCAAAAGGGAACTCGGGGGCTTTTCTACTCCTCAGAGTTCGCAATATCATCAAATATCGTACATGACAACTAAGTTTACTTGTGGGGAACATCGGCACCTAAATTTTTTTTACATCCCGTGTAAAAGAGATCAGACACTAGATATTCAAATAATCACAATCTAGAATTGTACCTGAACAGTTACGCTCAGTGTTGCAATCTTTATGAAATTCCTATTTGTCTGCCAGACAAAAATAATGTTAGTTGGGTTTATTCTTATGTGGAGGAAGCCCCAATGAGTTGCAAGCCCAAAAAGGGCTTGAGCCCCAATGTTGGGAATTACTGATTCCCAAAATCCGGATTCGACACTAAATCGAACCCCTAAAACAAGTGCGGAAGACGAGCCCAAGAACAAACACGTATCACCGATCCTAAGGCACATCACATAATCGAACGTACCTTGTTAGACACAGATTAAACACCATCACTGATATGAGGAAGAAAAACTGATCCCGTTCGATCCGATGACGTCAATTGGCCTTGAAGGAAAGAGAGTGTCGTCTTCTTATCTTACTGTTTTTCTTTTGGAAGGAGAGAGAGAGAGAGGAGGAACGTACGTTATGTCAAAAAGTGCATTCCTCCCTATCTTTTTTTCCTTAAATACGTCCTCTCCAAAGGACGTGTCCCTTCACGTAAAAGACGTTTCTCCAAAAGTTACAACTCTTCAACGTATCCCTCCATCCATGGGCCCTAAACTTGTGGGCCAGGCTTTTAGGCTCAACATGGGCGGATGGGCCAACTTAGGCCCATCACACAAAATAATAAAACCATCATCTCCCACTCGCACATGGTGGGCCAAACAGGATCCTCTTTATCTCTTTACAACATTCATACCGGTGAATAGTGCATGCGACCAGCATACTTTGAGAGCTTGTTGCCATACATCTGTTAGGAATATATAGCAGCTCATATTTGGCATCACACTTTGAGTAGATTTAGTATGCAGTACCCTAGATCGATCGATCACATTTATATCTCTCTTGATCTCTTTTAAACAATGATATATATATATATATATATATATATATATATATATATATATATATATATATATATATATATATATATATATATCGTATTCACAATTATGATTATCCTAAAGACAGTCATAATTGGTCGACCAGTGAATACAAAATTACAATGTGATTCTCAAAATTCGATCTTCCTCTTTCTTTCAAACTCTCAATTTCAATTCAGCTTGCTTTTCTAGAAATGTCCCATTAGATCGAATCAACTCATGACCATTGGCAACATTCTAAGATAGCAAACACTAAATAGAAATCTTGAGAATAAGTAAAAAGTCATGAGGGCACTAAAATTGAGGAACTCTTTTCCTCAAGAGTGTCACACGGCATAAAAGTTGAGATCAAACTTTTGCCACTCTTATTAGTCGTATCATGCATACGTAGTATGAATATACGTATTACAGTATTTAACTCCTTTCCCATGGAGCATATGTCTACATCTTTAATACCGTACATACGATAGTTTAGACATACCCAATGTCTAACTTGAGTTCACATATCTACTCATACACAGAATTCATCAGAACTCACATCTGGCATTATAGACAGATAAAGTAAAATATGTGGGTTATTTTACTTTCGGACATAGTAAATATCATGTCCTCATTTTAACACTTAGTTAAGGCGACATATATATTTTAAGCTTGAGCTCTCGATTATGACCTAGATAATAAGCTTAAAAACCATATCATCTCTATTTATCACATAGTAAATAGAGGCGATTACCCGTGTAAGTGGGCTAATCTCTTATCTGTCTGACATACTTTCTCAACATAATATAATGCACTTAGCATTAAGATGCATAAATGTCAAACAAAGATTCATAGGCATTAATGATGAAAACACAAATTCATTAAATGTGAACAATTCAGGGAAGTTACAATATCCAGTACATCAGACTCTACGCAATCCTAGAAATTTTACATGACCATAAAACACATATCTAGGTATTGGCTTTGTCATAAGATCTACTACCATTCTATGCGTAGATATGTACTGTAAGTTCACATCCTTTCGTGCAACCATATCTTTGACAAAGTTATACTTGGTATCTATATGTTTGGTCTTGCCATGATATTTTGGATCTTTGGTGTACGTTATAGCTGCTTGGCTATCACAGTTAACCAATAATGGATGTGCAGCTTTCTCAATAACACCTAAATGATTCAAAAATCTCTTAAGCCAAACTCCTTCTTGTACCGCTGCTGATAATGCCGCGAACTCAGCTTCCATCGTGGACAAGGCTATACATGTTTGCTTCTTACTGCTCCATGATATGGCGCCATTGTCCAGTAAGAAAGCAAATCTAGAGGTAGATTTCCTTTCATCTAAATCTCCTCCCCAATCAGCATCTGTATAGCCTTCAAGTTGCAGATCTTTTCCTTGGTAATTCAGCTTGTAATAAGCAGTTCCCTTCAGATATCTCAGTATTCTTTTAACGGCCTTCCAATGTGCTTGACTTGGATTAGATTGGTATCTACTCACCATTCCAACTACAAAACATATGTCAGGTCTTGTGCACATCATAGCATACATCAAGCTCCCAACATCACTAGCATAAGGAATATGTTTCATTTGTTCCTTCTCTTGTAGAGTCATTGGACACAGTCTATGGCTCAATCCTTCACCTTTTGCAATAGGAGTATCAATGGGTTTACAATCTTGCATACGAAATCGTTCAAGAACCTTATTTATATATGTTTCTTGCGAAAGAGATAAAGATCTCTTCGAACGATCTCTTGAAATCTTAACTCCAAGGATGTATGCAGCCTCACCCATATCTTTCATCTCAAAGTTGGAAGATAACCAACTCTTAACAGTATTAACAAACTCCATATTGCTTCCAGCAATTAGTATATCATCAACATATAATGATATGATCACAAATTGATCTTTGGATCTTTTGATATATACACAATGATCCTCATCTATCATTGTAAAATCATATGCCATTATGGCATTATGAAAACGTATATACCATTGTCTCGATGTTGCTTTAGGCCATATATCGATCTCAAGAGTCGACATACTTTTCCTTCTTGGCCTTCCATAATGAAACCAGTAGGTTGGTCCATATATATTTCTTCCTCTAATTCTCCATTGAGGAAAGCAGTCTTTACATCCATTTGATGTAACTCAAGATCCATACTAGCCACTATTGTCAGAATAATGCGAATCGAGGTAAATCTCACCACATGAGAAAATGTTTTTTCATAATCAATTCCTTCCTGTTGATTATACCCCTTCGCCACAAGGCGAGCCTTATGCCTTTCTATCGAGCCATCAGCTTTACGCTTTATTTTGAGAACCCACTTGTTCCCAATAGCTTTGCGTCCTTTTGGAATGTCAACCAGTTTTCTAAACATGGTTTGACTTCATTGACTCCATTTCCTCTCCCATTGCATACATCCATTTTTCCTTACTAGGGCAACTTAGAGCCTCATGTATATTTCTTAGCTCATCCTCATCTTGTGGGGCAATCATAAAAGTTTCCCCTTCAATGTCAAAATGTCGACAGGGAATACTTTTACGACTTGTTCACCGTATGGGAGATTGTACTCTTTGCACATCATTCCTCATTATGCTCCCACTAGGATTAAATAATGATGATGTCGTCTCATCATGTGGTTGTAATTGAGAATGAGTTGAATTCAATTCATCACTTATCATATTACTCCCATTTGGATGAACAATTCATCACTTCTCATATTACTCCTACTTGGACGAACTCTACTATGTTCATTATCTTGATCCAAGGTTTCAAGTAGGGAGTATTTTTCACCTATTTCGCCATTCTTAGGAAATTCATTCTCTAAGAATGTGACGTCCTGTGATTCGAATTCAGTTATACTCCCACTTTCCTGCTCACCTATGAACATATACCCTTTCGAGTGTTCGGAGTATCTTATGAAAATACTCTTCTTTCCTCTGGGACCCAATTTCCCAAACTTGTAAGAGGGCTCATAAGTATAGGCAGCACAACCCCATGGCTTAATAAAACTTATGTCAGGTTTTCTACCTATCCATAACTCATATAGAGTAGAAGTAACTGATTTGGAAGGCACCTGGTTAAGTATATAGGCAGCAGTTAACAACGCATCACTCCAAAAGATGATAAGTAAATTAGCATGCGCCATCATGGACCTAACCATTTCTAGTAGGGTTCTGTTTCTTCTCTCCGCAACACCATTTTGTTGAGGAGTATATGGAATAGACAACTGTCTTTCTATTCTTTTTTCATCATATAATTTTCTGAACTCATCAGATAAATATTCTCGACCTCAATCGGATCTTAATACTTTTATTTTCTTGTCTAATTGATTTTCTGCCAAGTTCATAAATTTTTTTGAAACAACTCAATGCTTCAGATTTATGAAAAATCAAATGGACACATCTGAATCGAGTATAATCATCTATAAATGTGATGAAATAAGCAGCTCCGTGCCTTCCTCTCACATTCATCGGACCACAAACATCAGTATGAATTAAATGCAAATAAAATTTAGCTCTTTTATCTTTTCCAAATGGTTTCCTTGTCGTTTTCCATACTAGGCAATGCTCACATATAGGCAAATCGATTTTTTCAATATTGCCCAACAAGCCTTCTTTGGCTAGTCTATTCATACGTTGTTGGCCAATATGACCAAGTCTAGCATGCCACACATACACATCATTATCATATGAATTAGGAGACGTGAGAAGGGAATAACAAACATTTGCATTAACATAGTCAATATCTAATACAATGAAACCATCCAGAAAATAACTACAACCATAGAAATTTTTGTATCCAAAAACAAATCTACATCTCTATTATGGAAGTTCATATTAAAACCTAGCTTGACCAACAATAAAACAGACACTAAATTTCGACGAATCTCCGGAGCATACAATACATCATGTAGGAATAAAGTGCGTCCACCACGCATGTTCAGTTGACAGGTGTCAATTCCTTTTACTTCAGCTCTGGAGTTGTTTCTCACATAGATCCACTTAGTTCCAGTTGGTACTCGTCGGAATTCCACGAAGGATTCTCTATCCTTCGCTACATGGTCTGTCGCTCCTGAATCTACATTCCACAAAGGATTAGACTCAGTCAAAAAATACAGAACTTGACACATAGGCAAAGTTCTAAAAATCACAAGAGGTGTTTACCTTCTTTGGCTCACGACAATCGCGAGCATAGTGACCTTTCTTGTCACAATTGTAACACTTCACCTTTGTCAGCTTTTTCATTCGAGGACGTTTTCCTCTGTCATGTTGGTCAACCTTTGGCTTCTTCCCTGAAGGACCTACTCCCTTGCCTTTCCTTTTATCGAACTAGTTAGAACGTTTACGCTTGGAGCTTGAAGCTCCATGTGAGCTAGAACCAGCATGAATTTCAGCTTCCGGCTCAGCCACCAAGAGGCGGTCCTCTTCTAGCTCAAGATGACGCATTGCATCCTCAAAGGTTTTGATTTTTTCATTATGGGTCAGGTGCACCTTCATATGCTCCCAACTCTAAGGCAATAAACGAATCACTGCTTGCACTTGCTGCTCATCAGTCAGGACATGGCTAGCATCTTTCAACTCATTTATCATGTTTGACATCTTTCTAAGGCGTTGCTTTATGGTCTGACCATGAGGCTTCTTATAAGAGTCAAACCTAATAGTGAGTTGTCTCAGTCTGGTCACCGAAGTATGACCAAACCTTGCTGCCAACGCTTTCCACATTTCCTTGGCATTCTCAAAACACCTGAACTCTCATATGACGTCATTTTCCATGCTACTCAGCAACGTAATGCGAGCAAGGGAGTTCTTTCTTTTCCATGCAGCAAAAGCATCCCGATCTCTCTTATGCTGTGCAGTGTTTCCTTCTTCAGGTTCTACCATGGTCAGGTTAAGAGCTTCTAGTGCCTCTTGCTCTTCCAGTACATATTGGATTTTCATGTGCCAGATTTCAAGGTTATTGCCATTTAGCTTTTCACCTTTGTTCAGCTCGGCAACTATGCTCTTTGTGGATGAAACCATTGATCTGAACACATCAGACATATATGCACGAATAATTAATGCCTATCATTTATGCATATACTTTGCACAGACCCATCATATTAATGAACAATTTCAAGTAAGGTTTCAAAATCAAAATGTCATTATGTTTCCAATCATCCTCCAAAAATCCTAACTTAAAACTATCATTAATATAATTGTCCATGCAAAATAAATTCTATGAAGCTACAAAAAACTTCTATGAACTACCCACATCAGTTAACAATAATATAAAGCAAATAATATTTGACATCCAATAGAATAATAATGCTTTCACATAATACAACTTATATATTAGTTGCTACACCAACAACAACTAGGTAGAAAACATTACATAAGATGTCCACAAAGCACACTAAATAAAGACCAGCCATAACATCTAACACCATTTTAATATGTGAACTGGGAAAGATAATTTTTTCTTCAATTTCTTGATCTTTTCTTTTGTAATAATCAGGTAATTATCATCTATAAAAGCCATCACAGTACTTCTATATGAAGCGGCTTTGTTGACATCCCATATGCTATTCAACACTCTTTTCCATTCTTGTGGAAGAGTATTCATGAAAAATCGCACCATCTTAGACTGTGGCATGGGACGACCATTCTAGTTCAAGAACATGATCAATTAAGAACATGGTCAATTAAGTCACCACTCTCCCATCGATAATTAGTCAGCTCAGCTATCAACTTAGAAAACCTTTCCTTTTGTTTATCGGTAATTACACGAATAGGCGTGCGTAGTTGAAGGGGAGCCATTGTTCCTGCAACAAATCCAGAACAAATAAGGGATTACATATAATCCACATAGACTTAATTGGGAAAAAAGAAACAAATCCTTTTTTTTATATCAACGGTCGCGGTCAACGGTCAAGTCAACGGACGGTCAACGGTCAACGGGTCGGACCGGTCGCTCGGTTGGGCCAGTCGGATGAACCGACCGGCACGTGCCACACATGTGCCTGGTTGACGTCACGATGACGTTAGTTGGAGCGTGGCACGCGCCAGGGGCCGAAACACCACAACCGACGCGCCGTTTCGTGCGCGCATGCGTCGCACGCTCTTGGGCGAAACGGCGCATTCGACGCGCTGCTTGCGGGGGAACGAATTGGCGCGTGCGTTGCAGCGCCGATGACCCCTGTGCATTCCGGCCGCGCGTGGCGGCGCATCCGGCGGCCTCCGGCGGCGATCCGTGACTCATTTTTCTCGTATTGACGAGAGCTTCATCCCTGCACTATCAAAAATGAATTTTGACTTGCACAAAATCACGAAACAGGGCGAACAGTACGCGGGTGTCAGGTTTTTCCGTCCCCGATCGACCAACAGTGATTTTTACCAAAAATTAATCAAAATCAATAAAAAAGGGTCGGGAAACATGAACTAGGGCTCTGATACCAATGTTATGAATTACTGATTCCCAAAATCCGGATTCGACACTAAATCGAACCCCTAAAACAAGTGCGAAAGACGAGCCCAAGAACAAACACGTATCACTGATCCTAAGGCACATCACATAATCGAACGTACCTTGTTAGCCACAGATTAAACAGCGTCGCTGATATGAGGAAGAAAAGCTAATCCCGTTCGATCCGATGACGTCAATTGGCCTTGAAGGAAAGAGAGTGTCGTCTTCTTATATTACTATTCTTCTTTTGGAAGGAGAGAGAGAGGAGGAACGTATGTTATGTCAAAAGGTGCGTTCCTCCCTCTCTTTTTTTCCTTAAATACGTTTTCACCAAAGGACGTGTCCCTTCACGTAAAAGACGTTCTCCCAAAAGTTACAACTCTTCAACGTATCCCTCCATCCATGGGCCCTAAACTTGTGGGCCAGGCTTTTAGGCCCAACATGGGCGGACGGGCCAACTTAGGCCCATCACACAAAATAATAAAACCATCACCATATAATAAGTTATATGGAGAAATAGGGTTTCGAACTATCTTTAAAAGTGGTAGCCGCAAAAAGACGTAGTAACAAGAGAAAAAGAGAAAGTAGAAAATCTGGGGGTTGGGGCAATATCTGATTTACATCAAGCTGGCATCGGAGGTCGATTCGTGGTCCGATTGAGTTGAGATTTTGTCAGCATGTTCGTGGCACAATTTTCTCGAATTTGAACCGTTTGATTTTCGTTTGAAGCTCCCTACATCAGGTTTTTCGTGAATTAATCAAAACCTGCGTTTTTGGTCAGATTTATCCTTGATCTCTTATGATATTCATGTGTATTGCCAAGAATTATGTTCTTGAGGTCTTTGCTTCTATGTACCTCTAGTATTTGCTAGAGAAGATTATTGTTCACCCAATTTTGTTGATAGTGAAGATTTTCGGGTGGACTCCGGTCCCGTGGTTTTTGATCTCCTCACATCGAGGAGGTTTTCCACGTAAAAAAATCGCCTTGTGTTCGCGTGCTTGGTATTTATTTTACTCTATTATATCGATTTCTATTTGGTTTACACAAGATGGGAGATTATTTTATTCCGCTGCGTTAATTCGATATTGTTCAAATTGTTACCGTTCTCCCATCAGAGTGGTATCAGAGCATCTGGTTATTGCTTGATTTTTCTGCCTTGTGTTAAATAATGGAAACGAATATGAGTAGAATGGTTACACTAAATGGTTCGAATTATCATATTTGGAAAGCGAAGATGGAAGACCTTTTATATGTGAAAGATTTTTATTTGCCCATATTTGCCGAGGAGAAACCGGAGAATAAAACTAATGCTGAATGATCTATATTTCATAGTCAAGTGTGTGGTTATATCAGGTAGTGGGTAGATAATAATGTTCTGAACCATATTATTGAGGAAACACATGCACACAGTTTATGGGATAAGCTCGAACGGTTATATGCTCGAAAGACTGGGAATAATAAGTTATTTTTGATAAAACAGATGATGGCTTTGAGATATCAAGATGGTATTTGTTTGACTGATCATTTAAATTCTTTTCAAGGAATTATAAATCAGTTGGCTGCGATGGGAATCAAGTTTGATGATGAGATACAAGCACTATGGTTGTTTGGTACTTTGCCGGACTCATGGGAGACATTCCGAACATCTTTGTCTAATTCTGCCCCGAATGGTACGTTTACCATGGATTTGGCCAAGAGTAGTATTTTGAATGAAGAGATGAGAAGGAAGACACAAGGATCGTCCTCTTCACATTCTGATGCCTTGGTTGTTGAGAAAAGGGGAAGAAGTGAGTCTTGAGGTCCGAGAAATAGAGATAAAAGCCGAGATAAAAGTAGAGGTAAGTATAATAAATTTGCTAATGTTGAGTGCCATTATTGTCATCAAAAGGGACATATTCAGAGGTTTTGTTGCCAGTTAAAAAGGGAGAAATAAAATGAGAAAGGTAAAGAGTAGAAAACTGATAATGACAGTGATGACAATCGTGTTGCTGCACTTAAAGAAGACTATCTCATTATTTTTTATGGTGATGTGGTGAATTTTATATCTCATGAGACCAATTAGGTAATTGATAATAATGCATCTATTCATGTTACGCCTGGTAGGGATTTCTTTATATCATACATGTCATGTGACTTCGGATTTGTGAAAATGGGAAACAATGGGCTAGCTCAAGCTGTAGGCATCGGTGATGTGTGCCTAGAAACTAGCAATGGCACAAGGTTAGTATTGAATAATGTTAAACATATACCTGATATCCGCTTGAATTTGATTTCTACAAGCAAGTTAAATGATGAGGGGTATTGCAGCACCTTCAATAATGGTCAATGGAAGCTCACTAAAGGTTCTCTTGTTGTGGCTAGAGGTGAAAAAAATTCTTCATTGTACATGAGGCAAGCAAAGTTGTCCACAGACAAAATTAATGCAGTAGACAGCGAAAATGCAGTTGAGTTATGGCATAAAAGGCTTAGTCACATCAGTGAGAAGGGTTTCTCAATATTGGCTAAGAAGAAACTCCTTTCAGGATTGAAAAGTTCGACGCTAAAGAAGTGTGCTCACTATTTAGCAGGAAAACATAACAGAGTTGCATTTAAAAGCTCCCCTCCTTCAAGAAAGTCAGGTATACTGGATTTAGTGCATTATGATGTTTGTGGTCCTATGAAAACAAAATCACTTGGTGGCTCTCTTTATTTTGTTACCTTTATAGATGATTTTTCAAGGAAAATTTGGATTCATACCTTGAAAACTAAAGATCAAGTATTAGATGGTTTTAAGCAATTTTCGGGCTTCGGTTGAGAGACGGTGGAAAGAAATTGAAGTGTATCGGGCGATAACGGGGGAGAGTATATTGGACCTTTTGATGAATATTGCAGACAACAATGTATTCGACATCAAAAGACACCTCTCAAGACGCCTCAGTTAAATGGTTTAGCTGAGAGAATGAGTAGAACACTGGTTGAAAGGGTAAGATACTTACTTTCACAGTCAAAGCTACCCGGATCCTTTTGGGGTGAGGCTTTAAATATAGTTGTGTATGTATTAAATCCTACTCCATGCGTTCCTTTAGAGTTTGATGTTCCTAATAGAGTTTGGACAGGCAAATATGTTTCTTATAATTATTTGCATGTCTTTGAGTGCAAAGCATTTGTGCATATTCCGAAAGATAAGAGGTCTAAACTTGATGTGAAAACACGACAGTGCATATTTATTGGTTATGGGCAGGATATGCTTGGCTACAAATTTTATGATCCGGTTGAAAAGAAATATGTAAGAAGCAGAGACGTTGTGTTTATGGAAGATCAGACAATAGAGGATATTGCGAAAGCAGAGATGATTACAGCACTACAAGTTAGTGATAATTTGGTTGATTTAGATCCAGTTTCTCTTATAAATATTCCTACATAGGTTGATGAAGAGCAGCAAGAAGTCAATGTTCCAAATAACGTACATGTTCCTGAACATGTTGAAACCGATAATACTATTCCTGAACTAGAGGCTCAATAAGATGTTCCACTGGATGTTCCAGTCTAGAGATCCGTTAGAGACCGACGACCTTCCACTAGGTATTTTGAAGATGAGTATGTATTATTGACTAATGCAGGTGA
The DNA here is from genome assembly GCA_014182395.1 of Eucalyptus sp. ANBG9806169. Lineage (NCBI taxonomy): Eukaryota > Viridiplantae > Streptophyta > Magnoliopsida > Myrtales > Myrtaceae > Eucalyptus > Eucalyptus sp. ANBG9806169. The sequence continues at coordinate 33,620,864 of CM024578.1, forward strand.
ACCAGAGTGCTATGCAGAAGCAATATAATATGAGTACAAAAGCAATTGGTTTGATGCTATGCGAGATGAGATGCAGTCACTTTATGATAATCATACTTTTGAGTTGGTGAAGTTACCTAAAGGTAAAAGAGCTTTGAAGAACAAGTGGGTATATAGGTTGAAGCAAGATGAACACACTTCACAATCACGGTACAAAGTTAGATTGGTTGTTAAGGGATTCGCTCAGAGAAAGAGTATTGATTTTGATGATATATTTTCTTCGGTAGTGAAAATGTCTTCTATCTGTGTGATACTAGGCTTGACAGCTACTCTAGATTTGGAAATTGAGCAAATAGATGTCAAAACAGCCTTCCTACATGGTGACTTAGAGGAAGAGATATACATGGAACAACCTAAGGGTTTTAAAGTGAAAGGGAAAGAGGATTATGTGTGCAAATTGAAGAAAAGTCTCTATGGCCTAAAACAAGCACCGAGGCAGTGGTACAAAAAATTTGCGTCAGTTATGACAGAACAAGGTTATAAGAAGACTTCCTCAGATAACTATGTGTTTGTCCAAAAATTTTCTGATGATGACTTTATTATTCTCTTGCTTTATGTTGATGGGAATGCTTCAAGAATTGAGTTATTGAAGAAATAGTTGAGCAAGTCTTTTGCCATGAAAGACTTAGGCTTGGTGAAGCAGATTCTTGGCATTAGAATTACCCGAGACAGAGATGCTAAGAAGTTGTTTTTGTCGCAAGAGAAATATATCGAGAAGATCCTTCAGAAATTTTACATGGACAAGGCTAAAGTGGTTAGTACTCCTCTTACTGCCCACTTTAAGTTAAATATGAAGCAAAGTCCTACGACTGATAAAGAGAAGAAAAATATGGAAAGTGTTCCATATGCCTCAGCTGTAGGAAGCTTAATGTATGCGATGGTATGTACACGCCCAAACTTGGCGTACGTAGTTGGCGTTGTTAGTCGCTATTTGTCAAATCCAGGCAGAGAGCACTGGAATGCAGTGAAGTGGATTATGAGGTATCTTCGGGGAACTTCAAATTTGAAACTCAGTTTCGGGACCGGAAAACTTGAGTTAGTTGGATACACAGATTCTGACTTGGCGGGAGTTATTGATATTCGTAAATCTACTTCTGGTTATTTGATTTCTTTTATGGGTGGAACTGTGTCATGGAAGTCAAGATTGTAGAAGTGTGTTGCACTTTCTACAACCGAAGTTGAATTTATTGCAGTGACTAAAGCTAGTAAAGAGATGCTATGGATGAAGAAGTCCTTAGAAGAACTTGGGTTCAAGCAAAAGAGGTATGTGCTATTTTGTGATAATCAAAGCGCAATTCATCTTGGTAAGAATTCATCTTTTCATTCTAGATCGAAACATATTGATGTTAGATATCATTGGATAAGGGATGTTCTAGATGAAAAGTTGTTGGAACTTGAGAAAATTCATACGGATCATAATGGCTTTGATATGATGACGAAGACTCTACCAAGAGAGAAGCTTGAATATTGCCAATTGATAACAGGGATGGCGAATCCCTCCACATTGTCGTGATAGGGAGATTTGTTAGTTGGGTTCACTTTTATGTGGAGGAAGCCCAATGAGTTGCAAGCCCAAAAAGGGCTTGAGCCAATATAATAAGTTATATGGAGAAATAGAGTTTCGAACTATATTTAAAAGTGGTAGCCACAAAAAGACGTAGTAACAAGAGAAAAAGATAAAGCAGAAAATCTAGGGGTTGGGGCAATATCTTATTTACATCAAGTTGGCATTGGAGGTCGATTTGTGGTCCGATTGAGCTGAAATTTTGTCAGCATGTTCGTGGCGCAATTTTTTCGAATCTGAACGGTTTGATTTTTGTTTGAAGCTCCATACATCAGGTTTTATTCTAGACTTAGAACCAGGGAGGCCAAAGTCAGTTTTCTGTAGGTATGCCTTCCCACATTGAGCGAACAACTCGCATTCAAGCTCTTCAGGGACAACCTTTTAGTAGGAAACTACTCGGACCTTTAGTTTAGGGCCTAGAGACACCCAAATAGAACTAGGATGGTAACATTTCTAGCTATCCGAGCTGCATTTCTCAGAGGATCCTACCAGGCTAGAGAAGAAGAGAAAGTTTAGAAAGTCATGAGAGAAATACACAAAGCACACACTTTACTTCAAGGGACTCTGCCCAACACATTACATCCTCATCGCCTTTTATAGGCAATTAGAGGTCACACACAAACAATGACTAATATCACGGGTCCTAAACAAATAGAGGCATTGAAAGCATTCGGTCGGGAATTATTCGCACGGTATGAACAGTGACAGTGAACAGTAATTTCTCTAGCCTACTGCTATAGTAAAAGTGAACAGTAACTTGTTATAGTAAACTCGTACGAACAATGGTCTTGTTCAGCGGTCTCGTCCGTCACGAGCATTGTAGTCATAGTCCGACTCATCTGAGCTGTGCACTGTTACTAGAACATGTTCATCATATTTTGTTCAAGTGCCTCGAGGTCTTCTGGTGAAAGGCTCTAGTTGAGCAGAACTAGTGCAGATGCAGATGCTTCTTCTTGTGCCCAATTTGTGTTGTCGGTGTCTATAGTATTAGCAGGGATGCTTGGCTGAGGCAAATTAGATGACTATGCATAGAAGGTGTTCATGCTTTGAGATAAGGACAAAGATCCTTGATCATAGGGGTCTTGAGAGAGAGGACCTCCCCATCTAGTATAGGGTCTTGAGAGGACTATGCTATGTCATATGTGTTTGCCATTTCGTGCTCTTGTGATGATGTTGCTTGTCTGTATTGCTCGAGTGCTTCTTTGGCCTCTGGTGCCAAGCTATAATGATCCCATGCATCTTCAGGAATAGTTTTGTTTTCTTGACACAAGATTCTCTGAAGTTCTCAATACTAGTGTTCACGGCATCTAACAGGTCTTGGATAGGATTTGTGAACTCGAGCTTCTGCACTGTGAGGAATAGGCTTATATGATGAGGTACTTATACTTAGTGGGGCATTGATGATGTTGCCATTATTGGAGACAAAAGCCCACGGACGTCGGAAAAACAAGATGGTGTGGACTTTAGGGTTTGGTTGCATGGTTCGCAATTCCTTTTTCCAAGAGATATTTTCAGTGGGTAGGAGGGTAAAACCAGTTGAGAAAGTTTAAGAGATTCTTGTCACTTTCTTTTTCGATATTTCCTCTGCCGAGTGAGAATATCTTGGTGAGGTTTGCAATGAATCTTCTGGTTGGAACTTCAATAGCTATTAAGTACTTATTGGTTAAGTACCATAATAACCATCTAAGTTGATCAGGGAAATCATCTTCTTTCCAGATTAGAGGATGTATGAATGGATAGTCTGCATTTAATCCAAAAGGATAAAGAATCGAACCTCCATTGAATCTGAACAGGTCTGTGTGGCATTGCCACATAAGATTATCTAGATTCTCAGTGAGACTATCATTCTGGATGTATTCCACAATCTCCTGGGGGTATTTCCAGCTTGGCCAATCTTTGATCTTCTCAATCTTATACTTTTCACCATGTTGACACATATGAAAAACATGCCTCATGATATACATATTGATTTCTGCTGGTGCTTTTGGTCTTGACAAGAAATCAGCAAGCACATTCTTTTTCCCTGGAATGTGTTTGGTTTCAAAAGAATATTTTGAAAACCATTCAGCCCATCGAAGCAGTTGAGAATTTGGAACTTGCTTCTGTTTGAATTTGGTCATCTGAGGGAAAGATGCCATATCCAATTATACTAGGAAGTGATGGCCAATGAGATGAAATTCGAACTTTTTTATGCCATTTTTCACCGCCAAGATTTCTTTGAAAGTGGAGTGATAATGCATTTTAGCTTGGGAAAACTTTCCGCTTTTGTAAGCTCATAGATGTCTCTTACCATCAGTTTCTTCAAATAGGACGGCGGCCCAGTATTCATCACTAGCATCAATTTGGAGAATTCTCTTTCCTGTTGATGGGATTTGCAATGGAGGAAGAGATTGCATAATCTCCTTGAGTTCAGCAACTGCATTAGTCTGAGCTTTTCCCCAAGGTGGAGAATTCTTCTTCAGCATTGTTTATAATGGGATCAACAGCTTTGTAAGATTTGGAACAAAATCTCTAAGATAATTAATTATCCTAAGAAATTGTTGAACTTGCTTTGCAATGAAGTTATCTTCAGGAAACTTCAGCAATTCCTAAGCAATATGTGGCCTTGGATAGTATGTTCATTTGTTAAGGTGCATACCAAGGAATTCAATTTCTGTCTGGGCAATGTTCATCTTTCTTTGGGAAAGCATGATTCCATGCTTCTTCACAATGTTTGCAAATTGCTCAAGGAGTTGGCAGTGTGACTGTTCATCAGGACTGTAGAGCAGAATATTATCAATGTATACTGCTGCACTTGACAGGATTGGTTGAAAAAATCGACACATGGCCTTTTGAAAGAGGGATGGTGCAACTTTTAAGCCAAAAGGAAGAACTTTCTATTGGAAGTACTGGTTTGGAATGCAGAACCCTGTCTTGGGTCTGTCTTCAGGATGAATGCCCAATTGCCAGAATCCTACTTTGAGATCGAATTTGGAATAGATTTGGACTTTGGATAATCCAGCAAAAAGAGAATTTATGAAAGGTAGGGGAAATTTATCATCTTGGAGGAAAAGATTAAGAGGCTGGTAATTTATTACAAATCTCATTTTCCCTCAGTTCTGCTCAGCTCACTTATTGACGTAGAAAGCTTCACAAGCCCATTAAGAATGAGAGATCTCAATAAGGCCTTGCTGCAATAGTTTTGAGCATTCTCTTTGAGTCAAAACCAAGTGTTTTGGATTCATTCCCATATGACATGCCTTGGTTGGATTGACATCTTCATTCTTTTTGAAAAGAAGGCGAATAAAGAACTCTGGGTTTTTCCATAAAGGATGAGAACACTTCTGAGCGAACTCAGAATGAGATTCCAAACAAGATTCTAACAGTTTTTGCATGATCGGATCTAACAGATTCATTTGAATGGAAAAAAGCCTTTGGATATTGACAAATTCGGAGAATTGGTCCTTTTACTTAAGACCTTTTTCCAAAAATGATGCGAAGTTGAGAAATTTGAGTCATAATATCCCAATCGATGATCAAATCCTTGTTAGGAAGACCAGAGCCAAAGATCTTGGCGGTTATGGAACACTGGGGAAAAAACTGGACAGTTAGCGGGGGTAGTTATCACATTTGTAGAGAAAGTATCTCCCGAAGCAGAATTGAAATACCGGACGCAAAAATTCCAATATTCTTCAGGAAGAACTTTGGTGTCTAATATGGAGGAGGCTGCTCCAGTGTCTATAAGAGCAATGACAGTGATTGGTTTGGCAAACTTTGAAGTGAATATTTTCACAAGAAAATGGGGACAGTGAGTTTGGCTTAAAAATATGTCAATACTTTCTTCTAAAGGGGTTAAGGATATGTGAAAGATATCTTCATGATCTAAACCCGAATCAGTTTCACTGGGAGTTTGGTAACAAGGGATGACACAAAGAGTTTGGTCACATGGTTCTTTATCAGCAGAGAATAAAGATTCGATATCATCATTTTCAAGAGAAATACTAGTTTTATTCTCTATATGATGTATCACATGATTCTGACCTTTTTTTCCCTTGAGGACAATTTTTAGCAAAATGTCCCTTTTGATTGCAGATGAAGCATCGATTTGACTTCTTGTGTCTGGAGCGATCTTTCCTTTTGCGTAGGTATTGCCATTTCTTCTTTCTTTAAAAGTGTTTAGAGCCATGCCTGGATTTGTTTATCCAGAGCTTCTTGAAGTGCTTCTTTTTCCTGGAAGATTTTCCACAAGAACCATCACAGTCTTTCTTGGAGCATTTGATCTTTAGGTTCTGACGAGAGCAGGCTCTATCAAGCTCTCTGTTATCGTGGATATAAGTCTGGATCATTTGGCGCTTCATACACAATTCTTCCAAGCACAAATGAACTTCTTGTTGGAGTTCTCCTAATGGAACATGTTGGATCCTTCTCTATTTAGACATAAAGTTTCTCTCTACTGTTTGAGATAATTCTTTGGGAATGGAAGTTAGAAAAACATGTTTCAAATTTGCATCAACTCCAATTTGGTAGAAGAGCTTAAGCATCTCGCGATAATGCTTATCAAGATGTCTTTTCTGGAGAGAGCAACATATTCTTTTGAAAAATTCTCTTCTTTTTGTTAGGGAAATCCCTTATGATGTTTTGAAGATGACAAAATAAATCAAAGGCTACTAACATGTTTGATGGTTGAGTAATAGACTATGCAAATGATTGAACATGTAAAGGATATTGTCAAAGTCTAAAGACGGTCAGAAAACTGAACGGAACACATGTCCAAAGTATATTCTGAAGATTTCCAGATTTTTGTGTCAAAGTCTGAAGACTGCTAGACTTTAGTGTCAAAGTCTATTCTACATCAGAAGTCTGTCAACTCAGACAAATTCCAGACTGAACGTGAATGAAGAACTAGAAGACAGACTCTATGATGAAGCAGAACATAACAAACTGTGTTCAGACCTTAAAGCTAAATATGTTCAGACCCAAATTGCAAAGTCTATCGCAGTTAGACTCAGATTGTAAAGTCTATTGCTCTTAGACTTTACATCCAGATTCGACATAACGTAACACAAGCCCCGAAGATATAACGGCTAGTGATCTGGTTTGGATTCTACATCAAGATTGATTTGATTGACTTAATTGATTGACAATTAGATCTTGAAGACAATAACTTTCTATATGAAGAAGCTTTACTTATGGAAACCAAGATTTCGTTTGTATGGGCGATCGGAATCAATTTGGGATTCTACCTTTGTCACTCAACGGCTACCAAATCTTCTTGATACGAGAGCTGTCCAATGGGTATATTGGAAGACGATCCTCAAGATACTGTCCAACGGTTAGTTTGGAAGTGGAGGAGTATTTAAGGAGATGAAGGACCGATGAGCAAGAAAGAGATAGAGTGTAGAATTTATAATTCCAAAGTCTGAGCGATCTTCTATCATACACTTGTCTCTCGTGAGCTTAAACGTTTGTGATCTTGAGAGAAATACCAAAAAAAGTGACTTAGTGAGATAGTGTGATCTACTACTAAGTGTTTGCACTCAAAGTTGTAATCTCTTATTGATTGCATAGTGGAATCTAGCCAAGAAGGTTGTTAGCGTGGGAGAGTGGACGTAGGCTTGGTCTAAGCCGAACCACTATAAATGAGTCTTGATTCTCTATCCCTAATCCTTTTATCTTTCATTACTTTCATTTGCAGCGATTGTTGTTTTTAATGCATTAATCTCTTATTCGGATTAAATTGTTAAAATCGCTTTAGTCACCTATTCAGCCCCCCTTTAAGTGCTAATTCTAGTCCTAACACTTTTGAGCTCTATGAGGTCAATAGGTTTTCCCAAAAAGAAGTGGTACATAAGGGTAATGGCATATTGAAAGTTTGGCGCCATTAAAAAGTGAAGTTGATTTTGTTCTGACACAGATGCCCACCAAAGTTTGAGACTGCCTGTAAACCTTGTGACAAAATTGAAAAGAACATCATACTTGTCTTGTTGACACCCGATTTTTTGTTGACATTTTAAACATTCTTTTTGCAAAAATATAAAAAAAAAATAAAGAAAACAAAAAAAAAGAAGAAAAAAAAAAAGAAAAAAAAAAAGAAGAAATGAAAATGAATAAAAAGGAAAAAAAAAAAAAAGAGAGAAAGAGGAAAAAACAGATTTTCTCTCCCGCGCGCCCTCTCAGATTCGGAGAGACTGGAGGGACTCTCTCTAAAAAAAAATTGGGGAACTCCCTCTCTCTCGGATTTTCTCTGGGGGGAAATCGATCTCTCCTTCTGGATGGCTTTTGGTTCGAGGGATTGGGATTGATCAGAGCTCAATCGGTTAGGGTTATCACCGGAGGCCCGATCGTTCTCTCGAGCAGAGGTGAAGGCGGTCACGGCGACGACGACGCCAGCGGTTCTGATTCTCTCTCGGAGATCGGACGCTCACTCACTCAATCGGAGATTCTTGGATCGGCGGTCGGGGATCGCACACCGGTGGTCGGGGATCGTACAAAGCTCGGTCGAGGCGAAGGTTTTCTTCCATTGGCCGGCGATCAAAGATCGAGCGCCGGAGGTTGGAGATCGTGAAGACTTGGTTCTTTCTCAGAGGTTGGACGTTTGCTCGCTCGATCGGTGGTTCTCTTTCTAGATTGGACTCGTCGAATCAGGTTCTGTTTCTTTCTCTTTCTCTATCTCGATTACCTTGTCTCACGTACGATCTGTTGCTCTCTCTCTGGCTTGATCGCAATTCATTTCTCTCTCGATCGCTCTTTCTCTTTTAAATTTTGCACTTGTATCTACTTTCTAGCTCCAAAGTTGCATGCCCCGTTTCTGCTGAAGGTAGGGACTGAATGCTCGATTACACCTGCATGAAATCTAGTGATGTGCGAGCCTTTGTGATGAGTCTGGACATGACATTTCTCTTATTTTTGCATCTAAACCTTTTGGCCCGAAATGTCTACTACCTGTTCGATAGAATTGCTGAACTAGATCATGCGAGAAAAGTCGGTTCATGAATATCTCGTGCTCGGTTAAGTGTTTCCCCGGAATTGATTGGTTGAGATTGATTTGTAGCTATCAATGGTCACGCCTGACAGTTTTATAGATTACGATTCAACCTGAAGCTGAACATAAAATTGCTGTAGCTATATCTGCATCTTCCAAAACTCTACATGTTTTTCTCTATTGTTAATAATCTCCTGATTATGTGAGCTTCTATTGCTGTTCATTATTTGACATGCACCTGCACCCATGAATGATGCTATGCGCTCAATAGGAAACTATTGGCGAATCAGATTCGATGTCTACTCTTTGGTCAGGGTATATTGCAAACTTTTAGTAAGTCATGTATCGTGAGTGAATCTGACAATTTGCATCGATGGATGAAATGAGAAGTCAAGTTACTTGCGCATTTAAAGAAACCTACAGAGGTTAATGAATTTCTGTGGTTTTTGTGCATTGATCTAAAGATAGATGTTTTCATTACACTTGTCTTTGACATCTATACTTATGACATGCCGAAATATTATGGAATTCATGTATCATTTGAGTAGGCTGAGAGTCCAAACACTGCATGATATTTTCTGTTTATTTTTGCTGATCTGATCATATGTGCATGCTGTGGTTGTGAGGTCTTGGGTGTTGATTGTTTTTGAATGTCGACTCGAGCTCGGTCTCTGTGCTCCCTGTTTCTCTTGCGCCTATTTAGTGTTCGATAAAATGCTTGAGTCAAACGCATGTTCACGATCTCTACTATGCTCGAAGCTTGCTGTCCTTTTGTTTGAATTGAGCATAGACTAGTTGACCCTATGTCAAGGCTGAACTTAGTTCGTTCATTGTTTACTAATTGTGATCTAAGTTTGGGTCTCGGATAAGTTTGAAGCTCCACCTTGTGTCATCCTTCAGCATCTGTTTCTTAGCCTTTCGACATTCAAGCAAATGCTTTCGGATTATGGTGACTACATCGATGTTTGTCTCATCATACCATGGTTAATCAAACAAATTGGCTGTTCTGCCTTGGTTGGTCTATTGTCAAATGCTGTTGATTATTCTGCATTCAAATACATTCCCATGTGGGAGATTATGTGGTTCTCTATTATTGCCAATACGTCCATCACGAGGATGAACTTAAGTTTGATGCTTAACTTTGTCGGATTTTACCAAATTTTGAAACTGAGCATGATTCCTATTGTTTGCATGATGAAGTGGATCCTGCATGGTAAGTATTACTCGAGGGAAGTAGAAATGGCTGTTCTGGTTGTGGTAATAGGAGTGGTTGTTTACACTGTTATGGACGTTAAAGTCAATGCCAAAATTTTTATATGTGCTTGTATGGCTGTCTTCTCCACATCGTTGCAGAAAATTTCAATATGCTCTTCACAAAAGAAATATTCGATTGAACCTTTTGAATTGCGGAGCAAGACAACTCCAATTTAAGCTGTCTCTCTCCTTGTTTTTTAGTCCTTTGCCTTTTGATCTTGAATCCGATAAGATGAGAATGGCTTAACTGATCAGGCTTAGGATTCGACTTTAGATTTACATAATATGCTTAGATCTTGTGATTGATGATGTCATTGGATGATTTTCTGTGGATTGATGATCAATGATCATGAACTTGAGGTTGATTGAAGCTGATTTGCCTGGATCTGCAATTTCGTATACATGATATGTCACTTTCTGTTTTGGCTGAAATGAGGTGCTAAATGACGTTTTTTGATATCGAGTCCTTCTAAACATTGAAAATAGACTTCTCAAGCTTCGATTTGATATGTCGCACGCCCTGAACGGATGTCATTCGGTCATCAAAAAACACCTACAAAATCTGTCAATTCTGCAGCAATTTTAGAATTTTTTTTTTTTTTTTGCTGTTTCTGTGTAATGATCTTGCTGGTTCTTTATGTTAAGGGCTAAATCATGCCTCATTGTTTTCTTGACTGAAACACATGTTATAAGTTTCGCATCGATGCATGGCATATCATTTTTGAATCTTGTTTGATGTGAATATCATGCATCCATTTGGCTAATCGCAATTGAAATTTGCCAAGCATGACATTCCTAATTCTAAGTCACTTGGCAATGTTAATGACTTGTGTGACTTCTTTGCATTTTGATTTAGGGTTAAATGTTTACCCAAACCTTTTCGCATTCAACCTTATGTCATGTGCAAGTTTCACATTTTTGTACATTGTTTAGGTGGTCTTACGAACCATTAAACATGCATTGTATTTTGTCATGTTCATGACTTGAATTTGCTGGATTCATGTTCATGTCCGATGCCTATGTTCATTCGTTATAATAACGATTTCAATGCGTTGTCTTAGTCATATAAGATGAGGCAAGGAATCCTTTTTTCTTAGATTGGGTTTAGATTAGGATTCCAAAGATGGACTTTGGTGTGAAGATGATGGAAGTCGATGTCCATTCCGACTATTATCTTGTACCATTTGTTTTCCCGACATATGTCTCGGGTTCTATGCATTGTATAAAACTCGACGAGTTGCGGGTTTCCTTTCTTTCCCGATTATTTTTTCTTTCATATTCTTTAGGATTGCATGATTAGATTTACTGCTTTTCTTGATTGTTTACTTCATGTCTTGCACTTTCAATTTCTCTGATTGATTTCTTTTATTGTTTTTTCTTTTAGAAATAGAATAGCATAAAAGTAATCCACCACGTATGATCACTTAGCTTAGAATTGATAATCCCGAAAATATAAAAAGAGATGCATGGACATGTTAGGAAAAACACAACATACTGTTAGGTACCGAAAGGGCGCTACTAGCTATATTAGCGTAACCCAAGTCCCCAAATCTAGATATCTGGTTGCGTAGAAATCGAGGGAACTCTCCCAATCCTTGATTGGGTTTTCTAGCCGACCTCCAAAAATATATATATATATATATATATATATATATATATATAAAAATATATATATATATAAGGCTAGTGGCGACTCTTGTATGTTCTTAGGTTGTTAAATACCTAGATCGTATAAATAAATTCGTTGTCACGCGGGGTACGAGCTTGGGAGAGCTCGCGATCTTATGATCAAGTATCCCTAAATCTGACCTTTCCCCCTTCGACATCGAAGGGCGGCGAGATCGGGTCGTGACATGTCTTGGTTGGTGATGGCATTGGTATTTAGCCAAGTATGAAATTCTTCAAGTCTTTTTGGCCATTTATGATAAGGAATGTCATCAATAGTGAAGAACTGTTTTGATGATATAGTCAAATTCTGAGAGAAATTGTTTGACTGAACAACCTTTGGTTCAGAAGGGTTGGATTCCATATCATGTTCTGGAGGATCGGCCATAAATATTGATGAAGTTACTGGGGCTATAGGGAAGGAATCAATGGTAGGGATTGAAAAGGATGATGAAGATGAAAGGGATACTGAATCTAATTCAGTATCAAAGATGTTTGGAAAGGCTTGTTTTGTTGGGAACATAATCTGATCTGTTGGAATAACGGGAACGAGATCAGTTTGTGGTGGAGGTTGTGGAGTATCAGGATTAGGTTGTGGTTCTTGATTACCCAAATCTCTGAGAAAAGATTCTAATGGATTTGACAACATCAATTGATCTGGCCTTTCTCTTATGATAAGTGGAGGTTCTTTTTCTTGCCTTTTCTCTTTTCTTTTGTTCTTCCTTATGCGATCCAGTTCTCTAAAGCGATTACGCATTTCGGCAAAATCTGTCTTGTCTTGTCTGACAGGAACATTTGCAATAGCAGCAAAGATAGATGTCTAAGGTGGTGGAGGAGGGAGCGGGTCTACTCGCAGAGTGGTTGGAAATGGATTAAGTCTTCCTTCTTCAAGAATCTGAATTTTCCTTTTGAGCTTGTCAATTTCTGCCTGAGGACTTTCAAGATAATGGTAGCCCAAATGTTGTCCTGATTCCAAGGCATGAAGCCTCTTCTAGAAATTGGAAAGCATCTTCTTGGTGGTTTCGTCATATCTTCGCAAGTCTTGTTGCACATTTCCGATCTTGGAGTCAATTGCTTTTAAAGGCATTGTTATGAGCTAAAAGAGTCTCCGATTGCCAATTTAAAACAGCTTCAGCAACAGGAGTTCTTTTCTGTCTTCCATGCACATCCACATCAGTGGAGGTAGGTATTTTAGGAACATGCTTATATCTGCCTTATGGATCTATAAATTCTTCTGGAGTGGGAGACGAGAGTTTAGAGCCTTCCTGAGCAAGAGGAGGAAAGTCTGTTTCTTGGAACATGGCGATGGAAGAGCTAGGTGGTGTTTTTGCTTGAACCTCAAGTGGGTAGGAATGTTTCTTTGCCCATTTCACAATTGACTTATAAAACGGGGAAATGACTGGTTTTTTCTGAGGAGGAGATGGAGGAGGTGATGGATGTGGAGTTGGTGAGACTGGATGGGAAGCGGGGTACTCTGGTGGTGGTGTTGAGGCATATGAAATCATAAACTGAAATTTATCACACTCACCAAGAGTATCAATGGAGGAATCTCCGTTCAGGTACCTTTGGTACATAGGATCTTTTGGCTTCTTACGCCTTCGCCGAGGTATTATATTTGGATCTACCTCGTCTAGGGAATTTGTGCAGTAAGAGCATTGACAAAAAGGATCCCAAAAACAGTGACCATACTTGTCTTTGTAGTAATGAATAGGATGTCCATCACTGTTGAAATGTCTGACAAGCTTTTTTGGATCTGGCTCGGAAATTGATTCAGGAACACATGGTTCAATCATGAAAAGAGTTTGGAATATGGAAGGAGGACCTTCTTCTTTTTCCTTGCCAAATTTGATGGAAACAGTTCCATCATTTTTTCTAACAAACTCAGAATCTGATGACTGAAAAGGCTTGTTATTCTGATGCAACTTTTCATAGTTGGTAATCCAAGTCTCTGGAAGGAGCTTGGCCAACTTTTCTTTTAGGATCTGCCTAGGAACATGAATGCATGATGCTTGGTCATTCTGCATAGAAATGAATAAAGCATCTTCATTTCCATTGTGGAAATTTAAATCAAGGGCATGGTTTTGCACTCTGTAAACCATATGGTAGTGCAGTGTGATAGCAATAGAATCAGCAGTTTGGGGTGCTCCTGTGAGCTGGACCTGGACTTTCAGAAAGGAGAGTAACTGTGGATCTGAAAGGGCTATATTGAAGTTTAGATACAAAGTAACAAAGACAGTTCCAGTATTTAAAGTGGTTTGGACAGTACCAATGCAAGCATGTTGATATTATAAAAATCTGGTATCCAATAGGGCAATTCTGGCCACTACTGGCAAACCCTTGCGACCATGAAAAGTAAGAGCTAGACGAACGACTCCATAATGAACATGAGAATATCCTTGCTGAATCCACTGTCTGGGGAACTCTGAAGGGATTTGAAGAGTAACAAAGTATTCCTTTTCAGTAGCAAGAAAGGGTGTTGGTCGAATTTGGATGACTGAACATACTCCTTTACTTCTTTCGGAGTCTGGCGAATGAGTTATCGAATAGAGCGGATGGGTGAGAATGACGAAGTGGGTTTAGCAAAAGCAGACTAGGGATTCATCAGAGGAAGCTGGGTTTCAGAGATCTTAGTTTCATCACTAAGAGAGACTTCATAGAGATAGTCTATGTTAGAAGCATTTGAAACTCGAAAATCAGAAGGGGTGGAAGAAGATGAAGTTGGAGTAAGAGAAACAGGTGCTTCAAGTACTTCTGGATCTGCCATAATGTGGAAAGATCTTCTCAGCACTGGATTCACCTACTAAGCGCATGGAACGGATAAACTACAAACGAAACCATGGCTCTGATACCATTTAGTTTATCCTAGACTTAGAACCAGGGAGGCCAAAGTCAGTTTTCTGCAGGTATGCCTTCTCACATTGGGCGAACAACTCGCGTTCAAGCCCTTCAGGGACAGCTTTTTAGCAGGAAACTACTCAGACCTTTAGTTCAGAGTCTAGAGATACCCAAATAGAATTAGGACGGTAACATTTCTAACTATCCGAGCTGCATTTCTTAGAGGATCCTATCAGGTTGGAGAAGAAGAGGGAGTTTAGAAAGTCATGAGAGAAATACACAAATCACACACTATACTTCAAGGGACTCTGCCCAACAATCAAAACCTGCGTTTTTGGTCAGATTTATCCTAGATATCTTGTGATATTCATGTGTATTGCCAAGAATTATGTTCTTGAGGTCTTTGCTGCTATGTACCTCTAGTATTTGCTAGAGAAGAACATTGTTCACCCAATTTTGTTGATAGTGAAGATTTTCAGGTGGACTCCGGTCCCGTGGTTTTTGATCTCCTCACATCAAAGAGGTTTTCCACGTAAAAAAATCATCTTGTGTTCACGTGCTTGGTATTTATTTTACTCTACTATATCGATTCTTATTAGGTTTACACAAGAGGGGAGATTATTTTATTCCACTGCGTTAATTCGATATTGTTTGAATTGTTACCGTTCTCTCATCAAATAAGGATTTTCAAAATACTCATGATTAGTCTAAGCAAGATACCGCATCCTAATCCTATTTCCACGGCCCCTGGGTTGAAAAAATCCATGAGGAATGAGTGGACCCTGCCTTCAAGAAGCACTGTGAGTTTCCGCGACGCCCTAGAATCAATACAAGCTTTGCACAGCGGGAACCCGCACAATCCCGGGTTTCCATGGTAGGATTCAGCTTGAAATGTGTTGAATTTGTGCCCATGAGGAATAGACTCTCTTAATTGATTAGAAGAGACATTTAGGACCTCTAAAGATGTGGGATTTGTCAACATGGTTCGTATCGTCCTGATAAGTTCATTTGAGGAGAGATCCAACCATTCAAGTTCAGAAAGTTTCCCAAGAGGTAAAAGGATGTGACCTTCAACATTGTTATGAGAGAGGTTAAGCCCCTTGAGTAATCTTAACTCTCCAATCGCATCAGGGAATATTCCCTGGAACTTCTTGTTTGATAGATCACTGGTCATCAAGATCGCTAGGATTCTAGCAATCGGCATGTGGCCTCCTTTCGCTGCTGCAATCATGGAATCCTGGTAGTAACCTTGGTCCATGTGTCGCCACTTTGATCCTTCCTGATCAGTTGTTATCGTTGCTTTCAGGTTTGCAAAGAAGGCACCAGGCAAAGGACCCATGAAATCATCGACGGAAAGGTCGAGAATGCGCAACCTTGAGAACGAAATTCAGTTCCCAGGCTGCCTATGGGACCACAAAGTCTGTTCGATTGCAAGACCAAGACTTGCAAGCTGGGAAGTGTCTCCATCAACTCGGGGAAAGTGTCATTCAACTTGTTGTTCCCGAGATCCAGCGCTTCGAGTTGCATGCGATTGATTAGAGGGCAAGGCAGCTGGCCTTCAAATTGATTTCCATTAAGGTGAAGACTTCTCAGGGCTGCATCTTTAGTGAACGTCAGGGAAATTGTGCCAGAAAGTCCATTCTCTTGCATATCCAACACTAAGAGGCTGTTGCTGACGTTCTCTAGACATTGTGGAATCGTGCCTGTGAAATTATTATGAGAGAGGTCAATCGATTGCTAGCTAGCGAGAAGACGATAATTGAATGTGGGAGTGATGGAGGCCGAACCGGCCCCTGGATCATATTCCAATGCAGGTCAAGAGTTATAAAATTTCTCCAATGAACTTGTTCAAAGCTAGCGAGAAAGTTGTGGGAGAGATTGAGATAAGACAATGACATGGCCCCAATATCCCACACCCATGATGGAATATCACCGTGCATTCTGTTTCTAGACAGATCTATCCATTCTATGCTGGTCGAATTTCTCAAGAATGCAGGGATTTCCGTAACTTGGCAAGTTGGCACCCAGAAAGACTGACGGACAAGAGGCTCGGCGGGACATGTTTAGTGTTTTCGCTATTGCTCAGTGACAAAATGTTGTCCGAAAGATCGAGATTTGTTAGACGCTCAAGTCTTCAGAGCACTTGTAGGTCTAAAACACCAATCAGGTTATTTGCTAAGTTGCTCAGATAAGTGAGGTTCCTAAGCTGAAAAATTGACCCCAAATCTTGTACAGATTCCAGGGCGCCAGGGAAGCTTTCCGTCCTGCCTGAAGGCGGAATCCACTCGTTCTTTGCAGATTTTGTCAAACCAGAGGCCGTGGAAATAGGATTATTATGTGGCATAGTGATCGGACTAGTCATGAGTAACTCGCGATATCTTAGATCTTTTTGGCGAGCAAAGAGGGAAGTTAGAAAGAAAGCTAGGAAACATATTTCTCCAATGGGGTCTTGAAACGGCACGACATATTAGCCATGGTAGCAGATTAGTGTTCCCGAAAAAAAAAAGGATTATAAGTGCAAAACAGTGTTGCCCAATCGCGTGACTCGTTCACGCGAATGGTGAATCTTAGGACTATGTAAGAGTTGCGGAATAACTCCAAAAAATAATATTCCATACAAAAAAAAAAAAAGGTTCATTGAATGTTGCAAAAACACAAAAAAAATGATAATCGTAAACCCCATCTAAGCTGCGACGAGGAGCCTTCGTCGTCGTTGTTCATTAGAAAAATCGACACCGGCAACTTTGTTGCAAGCCAAAGAGCAACGTTGGAGATGTTAATAGGTGTCATCGTAAACATAATTCATGGGGCTGTTTCACAAATCACAAGTTAAGAGACTCGAAAGTTATCATGGGGAAATATGACGAATGATTGGGAAGAACAATGAAGTTAAATTTTAATGCGTGATATCACTTTTTTTAAGGGATTGTTTGCCCTACAACGTTGTTAATGGTCACCAGAAAATTTCCTCTAAGATACAATGCAGTCTTGATTGAGAATACTAAACGGTAATTCTACTGTTTGTCCAGGGTCTCTCAAGAGAAATAATTAAAATGATTGATGTATTTTTGGAATAAAAAACTCAAAAAGACTTCATTTTCATTCATTCTAAAACTAACGTACTTATCTCAATCTTAATGAGTAGAGGCAACCCTTCAGAAAATGTTGCAAGGGAATAGGTATGTTTTTAAAGGTTATTTTGAAAATACATATAAAAATTCGAAATAAAAAATAATAGTTAATTTTTTAATAATTCCGAATTTTATCATTTCTGAATATACCGAATAAACAAATGCAACCTTTCAATTAATAAAAATTATCAAGATAATAGTACGCAATAAAAAATAAAAAATAATAATAATAATTGAGGATTAGTTAGTAATTATTTCTCACGGAGGATCACCATAGGATTAGTTGTATTCTTGACCCCGTCATGTTTGGTTAATCGTCACCGTAGGAGTTGCTTCTTCGTGAAACACCTACTTTACACCCAACGGAGGGTCTTTGGATGTCTTTGTCATGCCAGTAACACCTCACCGTCTAAACATTAGTTTTTCTGTCTATTACTCGTCAATGTATTTTCACTTGTCATCCTTCAGGGCGTAGGGCTTATCGTGTTTGGATCTTCATATTCACCAAGCGTTCACTTTCCTAATCAAGTAATTGCATCTACATATGCATCTTCTGTTCTACCTTTACCGATCAATGAACATGTTCTCAATTCCTCGCCTATTTCTAAGAATGCCGTTCCGGACCCCTCACCTATTTCTTGATGATGCTCACATCCCTCCTAATGCCGCTTCTTTTGATCGCGCAATTTTTGCTTCCTGAATTATATCATTTCATCCTCAGCCACGATGTTCTCGACATCTGCCCTGACCTCCACCTTATCTTAGCACCCATTTTCGTTCCTATCTTTCTCAGATTCTGTAAGGAAAATAAAACATATCAACAATTGTTTGAGGGAAAAACCAATTAAAAGTCTTTCAATTATCACTCGTAAATTCCTTGCTTCATCAGATTGTATGAGGAAAATTACTTTTTCCCATGCAAACGTGTTATTTTGGTGCAGACGACACGTACGTGAAAAAATAACAAGGGCAAATAAACAAGAAGACTTGAAAACAGCATCAGCCTTCACGGAAGAATCATGCAAATGAGAGAAATCGACAACGAGATACAGAGAGAGAAAAGTAAAAGGCCGATATTCTGCTATGAGATAACTCAAGCTAAACTTTGACCAATTAAGCTATGTGAAGCTTTCCCACAATTGTGGAATTCTTTTGGCATATGAATTGACCCGTGTATATGGGTGCAAGCAAAACTACAAACTAGTCGAATTGCTTTACTCCTAAACACTACCAAAAAAACTTCTCCACCACCATTTCAGCCCCTTTTATTAGCCTCAAACGCCCACCGCCCCCAGTGACTTAGGTATAATTAGGCAGTTTGGATGATGGCATGTCGTGCAGTGAAAAAAACTGAATTTTACAATTAAAATAGAGTATTTATAGCAAGCCTAATACCCTAAAAAACCCATAGTTTTAACTTAGTTCTAATCCTACCATAAATTTTTTTCATTTAATAAAAAGCATTGAACTTTGGTTCTGTCCCAATTCTAATCTGATTTTATTTTTTGTCTTATAAAAAACCAAAAGTTTTAGATCAAGTCTCATTTTTACTTTCAACTTTTTTTCTCATAAAAAACCATCAACTTTTACTCGAGTCTCATATTAACCCAGGGTTCAAAATCACTTATAGTTATGTGGCATTTTCACATCATTATTCTAGTTTTTCCCCAAATTTCATATCCAAGAAAATGTCTTTTGAGGATGAATTTCTATGTTGGCCCAAATGACATCTTATTGGATCTGAAATTTGAGTTAAAATTTGAGCAATTAGGATTTTTTTTTCAACCATTCTTACTTCTAAGAGAGTCTTCCTTCTATCTTGCTTGGGGATTTTTGATTTTGTGTTTAGTTTTCAATCATTCGTGGTCAAAGAGCTCACACTTGAGACACTCAACTCAGGACGCTCGAGCAGCTCGCTTGGGAGTTTTCAATCTCTCAATTGTCAAGAGAAATTTTAATTGAAGAGTCGATGGGGGCAGCTTTAGGACTCAAGTAGAAGTTTGTGATTTTTTATGAAACAAAAAACAAAAAATGTGGTAGAATTAAGACCAAACAAAAAGTTGGTGATTTTTTTTTTTGACAAAAAAAGAGTTTAAGTTAGAATTGGGACTTCCCCTAATGTTGGAGCTTTTTATGAGATAAAAAATTAGAGTAGAATTAGGATTAGACCTAAAGTTGAAGATTTTATGAGGTATTAAATTTTCAATTTAGTAAGAAATCTTCTGAAGCAACTTTTCTTACCCCTTATTTAATAGTCGGTAAGAGATTAGGAAGTTCAACCGTTTGAATCCATGATAGATAAGATTGCTAGTGCAATTTTTTTTTTACTAACTGTGTATGCTCTAATTTCCTTTCAAATGTTATTGGGTTAGTCAATATTACCAGAAAAGAAAAATATACGGGATCTAATAATGGATGACAGACCATTAAAGAACCTTACATGAGGGTTCCATCAAAACACCATTAACAATTCATATAGGTTTATGCTTTTTTTTCATCCATTTTTTGGCTTTTGACACCCATACACCTTGAATTAACTCAATTATCTATTGTGGGTCCCACTCTTCATTTAAGATTATTTACTTTTTTTCCTTCATTTTTTTCCTTCCAAATTTTTCTTAGGGGGGTTAGGGTGGGGACGAATTAGTTTCAGGAGTGGGTTTTGACTCCCACGCCTTGCAAGGAGGCAGGGCAAAAGTCTGAGAGTGAGAGTTAGCATAGGCGTAGAGTAGGACCGACAAAAAAAAAAAAAAACTTAAACAATAAATTTTAAGGTGGAATATGGGGATTTACTCTCGATTTAAGATTATTTTTTACTTTTTTTTTCTTCTTTTTTAGTTTTCTCCTTTTTTCTTTCGCTCCCCTCTAGGAAAAAATTGGTTTCCCTCTTTTCCAAACTATTAGTTTAAACATAACCAAAGTACAAGTAAAAATAAAGAGAATCGTCTACTAGTTTTAATGAAAGCATTGGGTTTAATTTTTAACTTTAATGTGTATGATTACGTTGTAATCCATGTATTGTAACTATTCGAATTTTATTTTATTTGGTGAATCTAATATTCTAACTTTTTTTTTTCATGCCATCAATGCACTATTTTTTGTAAATATTTTTAAACAAATTTAAGAAAATGACTAAATTCAATACATTAAAAATTCTAAACATCCCTTATTATCATGAAAATTCAAAAGAAAATTCTCCTAATTATGACAATTGTAATTGCATTATAAGACGCTCCATTCAAACCATTTGCAGATACATAGTTCTTGTCAATCCTAAATGCATCAAAATTTCAAAAGAAAGAGAAAAAAAAAAAAGGTAAGAAATAATCACAAATCTAGAACGTGCGAGGTATATTATGGTCAATTTAAGGTGATAGAGGGTGTCAAAAGTCACAAAAGAAATGGAAAAAGCGTGAGTCATATAACCGTTATGATATTCTAAACCCGAAGTCCAAGCAGCGTGCTAGTGAAGTAGTTGAACGGTGTTTTGGAAGTCATTTGCTTTGAAAGTCTTCCCCAATCAGATTTATTATTATTTCATTTCTCTATCCAAAACAGAAAAAGAAAAAGAAGACAATGGCTATTTGATTTAACATGCCATGCCATCATGTCGTACGTAGGGATCATTATTAAAAGAAGTTATAAATATATTGTATGGATGTCAATTCAGTTCTAAACCTTTCAATTTGGTTAATTTAGTCTTAAATCTTTAATTTGCCAATATAATCCTTCTGCCCAATTATGGTTAGAAATAGCTGATGTGGACACACGTCGTTCTATGTGGCACGGCCGTTGCATAAGCACACATGGAAAATTTTTATAATTCTTTAATAATTTTTTGATTTTTTGTTTTCTTACCTTTCTTTTTATTGTGGACCGACAACCCGCATGGGCTTTCATTGTGGCTGATGAGGGCTATGACACCCTAGCTAAATTTGGGTCAGGTGAGGGCGCTGTATCCCTTGCTTGTGGATAGTGACCTCTGCTAACTACTGCCGAGGCTGTAGATTGGCAAAAGGAAATAAGAAAAAAGGAAAAAAAGGAAAAAAGAAAGAAAAGAAAAGGGAAAAAAAATCTCAATTATTTTAAGTACACTTTCAAAATACATAACATGTGTGTGCATATTGTTTAAAAATTTTTGCTACTTCAGCATTTCAACATTTGGAACGAGTGAGATGCTCAAGAGATTCACTTTAAAGATTCCAGATACTTGCGTTGAAGAAAATTCGATATCAATATGCTGGGTATTGGAATAATTAGGTCCACCTAAAGTTAGAAAAATATATATTAGAATAAAAAAAGGGCGGCTACCGCAATTATATTCTAATTTTATTGGGGAATTTTGTCGCAATTATATATATCTAGGTATGTATGTATGTATGTATGTATTGACACACACACAACCGGGAAATCAGTGATTGAGCTCTTGACACTCCTATGAATGAAAATCATAGTAGATATTACTCCATTGGGTTTGTCTTTGTCAAAACGCAATTCAGATTTTATGAGAGGACCATACATAAACATCCTACATTAGCATTTTATTAATTTTTTGTCAAGCGAAAATTGAAAGAAGACATTGGCACCGTCTGCGAAATTTCAAGAAGTAGTACATAATAGAACAAGCTCCCTGTCTCTATGATGCTATGGTGAAACCAACGATTCTAATGCTCTTCTAAATTTTCAAAATCATCTTGATAATGCTTATATCAACAAATGACATACATATTTCAACTTTCAGGTTCACGACATGTTGAGTTGCATCCAGTTGGTTTGTTTGTGCCTTTCCGCTAATGTGGTGGGCTACCTAATTGCATTCTTTATTTTAACGTTCCCCTTCCGCACTCCCTGTCCTCCCCTCATTGGCATAATATCTTTTCAAGCCCCGGTCTACCTTTTAGTTGCTTTACAAATGAAGGATCCGGAGGTCCAGATGAGGCCTTGGATGTAGCCTTTTAATCCCGTTAGTAATGAATTAAACTGGCTTGTCATCCAAGTTTAGTCAACTCGAGTGGGGCAAGTAGAAGGAACAGAGCAAGACCTTTGAGTGTGAATCTATTTATGGTGTGCATGACAAAATTTCTATTTCAGAAATTAATTTTTGGTGAGAAATTGATTTTCTTATTTCTATTCCTTGGATGAGTTTCCAAATAAAGAAACACGTTTGATAATAACTCAAAATTTCTATTTCAGAAATAGAAATTTATTTGATAATAGAATAAAATTTCTATTTCTAGGTGGCAGTGGTCAGCATCCGGCAATCGGTAGTGAGTGGCTGGCGTCGATGGCGGGCGTTTGGTGGCCGGCGGGCTGGCGGCGGGTGGGTGTTGTTCGGTGACAAGAGTGAATGATGAGAAGAGTTTTCATTTCTCACTTTTGTTCTAGAAATAGAAAAGCTAAAAAAATTTAGCATATGATTTCTGTTTTAAATCTATTTTTGAAATAGAAATTTGTTCAAAAATAGAAAATAAAATTGCATTAACAAACGGATTTTGTTTTCAAATCTATTTCGAGAGAATAGAAAAATAAAGAAATAGAGAAATAGAAATTTTGTCATATATATCCTTAGTCAACTTGAGTGGGGTCGGGTTGAGGAATAGACCGGGTCCTTTGAGTGTGAATGGTCAGGTTGATTTTTACGAACAAGATGGGTCCTTTGAGTGTGAATCTATCTAGTCAACTTGAGTGGGGTCAGATTAATTTTCTAGAACAGAGAGCGGGTCCTTTGAGTGTGAATCTATCACCTTCAATCTTAAATTAAAGTTGCACGAAATATCTTGTGATTTTCTTGGTTTTTACCAATGTCTTTCCTCTTTGAGAATGAGAAATTTTTGCTCCAAATGAGTTAGTCTAGTCTAGGTGGAAATATTGAAAATTAAGGGTCAATTTGTTTCCCAAAAATAAATGATTTAGACATTATTTTCCTAAAAACTATCAGTTTTATTGTTTGCAAAAATGGACAAGCTAAATATATATTTATTGTCCACGAAGATGTTTAGACATAAATTGCATCAACGATCAATATAGTTTTTTATTGACTAATTATTTTAAACAATATAAGTATTCATTCTAAACAAATAATTTAAATTATTTATTTTTCATGAAATACTTGCAACTGAAGTTGTCCAATGTCTTCTTTTCAAGTATTGTTCATTTGATTTGACCCCTTTCCTGTAATGCCCTGCTGCTGGCCCTGAAGATTCAAGGATTCGCTTTTGACAGGATAATTACCCAAAAAAGTCTCAAATTTATCGTACGGATGCCAATTTAGTTTAATTTGACCGATTGAGTACTAAAACTTTAGACGATTTGTCAATATAGTTAGTCTAGCTCCCTCTGACCCGCAATTGCTGAGGTCTACGCTTGCCCAGACCAGTTATGAAATACTTACAAACGTTTTTCTAGCTCAAATGCACGGAAGCAGCGGAGAACCACAAGACGTCCTTCGGGTGGAGGCCCATTTAGAATCCTCCTCATCGTCAACATCATTTTGTTTACGCATACTTTAACGACCCAAACGTCGGATTTACGTGCATAAGCCTGTGGTCTGGTCAGGCGTCATTTCGCATGCAATGTTCTAGTGACTGATGATGTCAGAACAACAACATAAGCATCTGTGGAACCCCTAGTCCTAAGTCGTTAAATAAAGCCTCGTTTTGACCAAAAGAATAAAATGAAAAAGTAAAGCCCTCGTTGCTGCCAACTCGCGAGAACTTAAATAAAAATGCGCCTCTCTCTTCGACTCCCGTACACAACAGGAAGCAAATCTACCTCACAAAAAAGGATAAATGCACCCTGGAATCATCAAAGACTTAAATCTTTTCAAACGAGATCTCCATCAGCGAGAAGAAGCAATCTCTTCCCGTTTGGTAATAGACAGAGCAATCGATATCTATTCTGGAGGATTGACACCCAAACGGGGGGAAAAGCAAAGTGCTGTCTAATGTTCACTTCGGGTTGGAGCAAAGGTGTCCCGTTACTTACAGTGACCTCTGCAAACATTTCATTTCTTGTCCCGTTTGTAGGATTACCTTCGGCATCCCGTGCAACGTTGGATCATCTCCTCTTGCGATTTTCCAATATGTGGACAGATGCCAGGAAGATCCCAATGGTGATTTAATTTTGACTCGCTGACAAAGAATCTTATGCTCGGAACGAGCACATTTCGCATGTACAAAAATAAACGGCTGATAGAGGGCAGCTATCAGTCTCTCCAGGATTCTTGGTGGTTGTAGGAAAATTACGGAAGAATTTCCTAGTTTAAGTGGTCCAATGCCTTGAGGAATAACGTAAAATTTTAAACAAAGACCTAGCAGTACTAGTTTATGCGGTTTCCAAGAGGGTAACCAACACATCTATATAAGCCAACTCTGCAAAATGTTGACATCACGGCCAGCCATTACACTTGCTCCCTACATAAAAAATGGAACGCTTGATAGGATCTTGTCAGATCGTCCTGCTTCTGTTCTCATCCCTCATTGGAATTCAAGCCCTTAACTCTTCATTTTTCTCTCTTTCCTCTCTAGGGGCAGCAGCACCCTGTCGCCCTGATCAAAAGTCCGACTTGCTTCATTTCATGAACGCAATGATGCCTAATAATTCGACGTCCTTCTTCTGTCAAATGGACGACATTCCCACTGGACCAAAGATGCTTTCCTGGAACGCTGACACAGATTGTTGCTTGTGGGACGGAGTCACGTGCGATCATATGACAGGTCATGTGATTAGCCTTGAACTTGGCTGCTTGCCCCCAAACCCGACTTGTTATTCTTCTGCAGGGTCATCAAACAGCATTGAAGTATCCACGTTGGGTTCCCTCAATCATTCTTCTCCTCACAAAGCAGAAAGTCCATCAGAGTCGAATTCAAACATGCTGCTTCAAAATTTGACCATGTTAAAAGTCCTCATTCTCGATGGGTTAAACATGTCTGGCATTGACGTGAGTCGCTTAATGAGTCTCTCTCCATCTCTGGAAGTCCTCAGCCTCAGTTTCTGTAAATTGCGCGGCAGGTTAGCAGCAAAGATTTTCCTTTTGCCAAAGCTGACATGTCTCGATTTATCAGGCAACGAGGAGCTTTCGGGTTACTTACCAATCATCTTGGAACAGCTCTCTGAAGGTTTTGGACTTGTCCTCCACGGGCTTCTCTGGGGTATTACCAGAGTCCATTGGCGACCTTCATTCTCTGGAGATACTCTCGCTATACCATTGTAATTTCAATGGCTCCATTCCATCATCAATCGGTAACCTAACACGACTCACCGAATTGGAACTCTCATTCAATGCGCTCAGTGGTCAGGTTCCTCCGACTCTGTCCAACCTTGATCGGCTCACTCTGCTCGATCTTGCCTCCAACAATTTCGGAGGTCCAATACCTGATGTCTTTGACAACAAGACACAACTTCAACAACTGCTTTTCTCACATAACCGCTTCGTGGGCCCCATTCCTTCGAGCATAAAAAATCTTTCCAATCTAGCCCGACTCGACATTTCCAATAATCCCATTGGCGGGTCTATACCATCATCACTGTTCTCTCTTCCGTCCTTGACGAGCCTAGACCTCAGTAAAAATGGGCTCAGTGGTCACATAGGCAAGTTCCTTGCCACACCCTCATTAGTCCATGTTGACCTGAGTGGTAATCAGTTGCGTGGCTCAATCCCAAGCTCGATTTTTCAGCTGGGGAACCTCACCTACTTGAGTATTTCAGGAAATAACTTGACCAGTGTTTTAGACCTACAATTGCTGTCAGGACTCAGAAGTCTAACAGATCTTGATCTTTCGGACAACATTTTGTCACTGAGCAATAGAAAAATTGTCGATTTTGTCTTGCCGCAACTTTCAAAAGTCAGTCTTTCAGGGTGCAATATTACTGCAATCCCTGCATTTTTGAGAAATTCAACCAGCGTGGGGTGGATAGACCTGTCGCACAACATAATCCAAGGTGATATCCCACCATGGATGTGGGATGTTGGGACCAGGTCACTGTCTTATCTCAATATGTCTCACAACTTCCTCACTAGCTTCGAACAAGTTCCATGGGAAAATCTTATGGTCCTCGACCTTAATTCGAACTTGATCCAAGGGCCATTTCTGCCGCCATCACTCCCAAATTTGGTTCTCATCTTCTCGATGGCTAGCAATCGAGTAACTGGCTATATCCCTGGCTCTATTTGTGAAATGAAGGACCTAAAAATTCTTGACCTCGCTGGCAACAATTTCACTGGAACAATCCCTCAATGTCTAGGGAACATCAGCGACAACCTTTTAGTGTTGGATCTGCAAGAAAATGGACTTTCCGGCACAATCTCACTCACATTCAGCAAAAATGCTGTCCTGAGGAGTCTTCACCTCAATGGAAACAAATTTGAAGGCCTGTTGCCGCGCTCTCTAATCAATTGCAAGCAGCTTAAAGTGTTGGATCTCGGTGGTAACAAGTTGAACGACACTTTTCCAAGATGGTTGAAAACACTTCCTAGCCTGTGGGTCTTGGTCTTGCGATCAAACAGATTTCACAGCTCCATAGGCAACCCCGGAACTGAATTTCCCTTTCCGCAGTTGCACATTCTTGATCTTTCCTCCAATGAGCTCACCGGTCCTTTGCCCAGCACCTACTTTGTAAATCTGAAGGCAATGATATCGACTGATCAGGATGGATCCAAGTTGCGATACATTGACCAATCGACTGATCAGGATGGATCCAAGTTGCGATACATTGACCAATTGACTAATCAGGATGTATCCAAGTTGCTATACGTGGACCTAGGTCACTACCAGGAATCCATAATTGTGACGATGAAAGGACACGTAGTGCATCTCCCTAAAATCCTAGTGACCCGAGTGACTGTTGATTTATCAAGCAACAAGTTCCAGGGAAGGATTCCGGATGTAATAGGAGAGCTAGGATTATTGAAGGGGCTCAACATTTCTCATAATAATCTTGAAGGCCAAATACCATCATCTTTGGGCAACCTTTCCGAGCTTGAATGGTTGGATCTTTCTTCAAATGATCTTAGCGGGGCGATACCAATCGAATTGACAAAACTCACATTTCTGGAGGTCCTAAATGTCTCTTCCAATCGACTAATAGGATCGATTCATCGAGGGAAACAATTCAACACATTTCAAGCCGAATCCTATCTTGGGAACCTAGGATTGTGCGGGTTTCCATTGTCCAAATCTTGTACAGATTCCAGGGCGCCGGGGAAGCTTCCCATCCTGCCTGAAGGCGGGATCCACTCGTTCTTTGCAAATTTTGTCAAACCAGAGGCCGTGGAAATAGGATTTTTATGTGGCATAGTGGTCGGACTAGTCATGAGTAACTTGCAATATCTTAGATCCTTTTGGCGAGCAAAGAGGGAAGTCAGAAAGATAGCTAGGAAACATATTTCTCCAATGGGCCCTTGAAATGGCACGACATATTAGCCATGGTAGCGGATTAGTGTTGCTGAAAAAAAAAGAGAGGATTATAAGTGCAAAACAGTGTTGCCCAATCGTGTGACTCGTTCACGCGAATGGTGGATCTTAGGACTGTGTAAAAAGTTGCGGAATAAATCCAAAAAATAATATTCCGTACAAAAAAAGTTCATTGAATGTTGCAAAAACACAAAACAGATGATAATCGTAAACCCCATCTCAGCTGTGATGAGGAGCCTTCGTCGTCGTTGTTCATTAGAAAAATCGACACCGGCAACTCGGTTGCAAGCCAAAGAGCAACTTTGGAGACGTTAATAGGTGTGATCGTAGACATAATTCATGGGGCTGTTTCACAAATCACAAGTTAAGAGACTCGAAAGTTATCATGGGGAAATATGACGAATGATCAAGAAGAACATTGAAGTTAAACTTTAATGCATGATATCACTTTTTTTAAGGGATTATTTGCCCCACAACGTTGTTAATGATCACTAGAAAATTTCCTCTAAGATACAACACAGTTTCGATTGAGAATACTAAATAGTAATTCTATTGTTTGTTCAGGATCTCTCAAGAGAAATAATTAAAATGATTGATGTATTTTTGGAAAGAAAAACTCAAAAAGACTTCATTTTCATTCATTCTAAAACTGATGTACTTATCTCAATCTTAATGAGTAGAGGCTAACCCTTCAGAAAATGTTGCAAGTGAATAGGTACGTTTTTAAAGGTTATCTTGAAAATACATATAAAAATTCGAAAAAAAATTAATTTTTAATAATTCCGAATTTTATCATTTCTGAATATACCGAATAAACAATTACAACCTTTCAATTAATAAAGATTATCAAGATAATAGTACGCAATAAAAAATAAAAATAAAATAATAAATGAGGATTAGTTGGTAATTATCTCTCGCGGAGGATCACCATAGGATTAGTTGTATTCTTGACGCCGTCATGTTTGGTTAATCGTCACCGTGGGAGTTGCTTCTTGGTGAAACACCTGCTTTACATGCAACGGAGGGTCTTTGGATGTCTTTGTCATGCGAGTAACACCTCACCGTCTAAACATTAGCTTTTCGTCTATTAGTCGTCAATGTATTTTCACTTGTCATCCTTCAGGGCGTAGGGCTTATCGTGTTTGCATCTTCATATTCACCAAGCGTTCACTTTCCTAATCAAGTAATTGCGTCTGCATATGCATCTTCTGTTCTACCTTTGCCGATCAATGAACACGTTCCCAATTCCTCGCCTATTTCTAAGAGTGCCGTTCCGGACCCCTCTCCTATTTCTTGATGATGCTCACATCCCTCCTAATGCAGCTTCTTTGGATCGCGCAATTTTTGCTTCCTGGATTATATCATTTGATCCTCAGCCACAACGTTATCGACGTCCGTCCTGACCTCCGCCTTATCTTGGCACCCATTTTAGTTCCTATCTTTCTCAGATTGTATAAGGAAAAGAAAACATATCAACAATCGTTTGAGGGAAAAACCAATTAAAATTCTTTCAATTATCACTCGTGATTTCCTTGCTTCATCAGATTGTATGAGGAAAATTACTTGATCCCATGCAAACGAGTTATTTTGTTGCAGACGACACACGTATGTGAAAAAATGACAAGGGCAAATAAACAAGAAGACTTGAAAACAGCATCAGCCTTCACGGAAGAATTATGCAAATGAGAGAAATCGAGAACGAGATACAGAGAGAGAAAAGTGAAAGGCCGATATTCTGCTATGGAATAACTCAAGCTAAGCTTTGGCCAATTAAGCTATGTGAAGCTTTCCCACAATTGTGGAATTCTTTTATCTTGGCGAGTAATGAGAAGATGGGTTTGTCGTATATCAAGTCCTAGTTCATTTATGGAAAATGTCTCAGAATGCTTGTCATTGCCACCGCATACTAATGAATGGTATCTTCCCATTGGTAAGGTTTGCAGTTTGGTTTGGATCAGTAGTTCTGGGCGGTCTAAGTTTTTAAATGGGTGCTTGTGAACTTCGGCAACATTCCGACCAAAAAAAAATAAAGAACACTTCAGCATTATATTAAATGGCGCAGTCTTTTTGATGCAATAGTTTCTCTCTCGATCTCATTTGAATATAATAATGCAGCCGCGCAACAGAATTGTAAAGGCTGTAAAAGGAAAAGACAAGATACGCACGGGGTGGTGTTTCAACTTTTATGGGCTTGGGCACTGTTCTATAATTAGATTAATTAAGGATTAGTTGGTTATGCCGAAAAAGGTAACATTTGACTGATCTGGGACAACTCCTGATTTATGCAGCCGCATGAATTTGTTTATTACTTTCTTTTGTTCTCACATTATTCACTCAATGTCAGCACACCTTTTCTGTTTTCATTATAAATGCCTGATGATGCTCCAACAGCGCGAGAGACAATTTGACGGAAATCGCTTCTTGGTGATTATGATGATTAATGATGACCATAGTATAGAGCTGTTGACGTAGGATGGCAATTGTTGACGATTATTACTAAGTGTTGGACACGAAACGAGAGGAGACAAGCGGGGAGGCCAATTGAATATGAATATACGATTGTAGTTAATTCCAGCGATATTTGAAGAGTTGCAATCGCTTGTGATCATAGAGCATAAAGTTCAATGATTGTAATTGGATATGCGGACCCCTGGAGTGCCATAACTTGGCACAAAGGGACACTTAAGTGCCATAACTTACAAAAGGTACACTTAAGTGCCAAAATCGGAGTAAAATGGATCACTTGAGTGCCAATCCGGCCAAAATGCCGACGTGGCATTTTTCCGGCGAAGCAAGCTCAAACGACGCCGTTTTGCTCGCCGATGTGGCCAAATAATGCAAAAACGACGTCGTTTTGAAATGATGTGGTAAAAAAATAAAAATAAAAATTAATTAAATTAAAATAAAAATTAAATTTAGTTAAAATATTTAAAAATAATAATTTTAAAATTAAATTTAGTTAAAATATTAAAAAATAATAATTTTAAAATTAAATTTAGTTAAAATATTAAAAATAATTATTAAAATTAGAAAAATTTTAAAAAATTAAAAAAAAGGGAGGGGGAGGGGGAGGCGGCCGAGGATCGCCCTCGGCCCGCCGTTGCCGCCGCCCCGCCACCACCGGAAGGGCCGGCGACCCGGCCAAGGCGGCGGCGAGGGCTCGCGAGCCCTCGCCCCGGATCGGGCGAGGGTCGTAGCCCTCGCCCGGATCCGGCGAGGGTCGTGGCCCTCGCCCGGCCGGCCAAGGGCTACCGCCCGCCGGGGGTCGCCCCGGGCGGCGGCCCTTGGCCGGCTAGGCGAGGGCCGCCGACCCTCGGCGGATCTCGGGCGAGGACCGCGAGCCCTCGCCCCGGCGGATCCGGGCGAGGGTTCGCGAGCCCTCGCCGCCGGTCGGCCGGGGTCGCCGTCCCTCGGCCAAGGGCGGCGACCCCGGCCGACCCTCCCCCGCCGTCGCCGGCCCTTCCGGCGGCGGCGGGGTGGCGGCGGCGAGGGCTAATCCTCGCCCACCTCCCCCACCCCCCTTTTTTAATTTTTTTTTTTTTAATTTTTCTAATTTTAAAATAATTATTTTTAAATATTTTAACTAAATTTAATTTTAAAATTATTAATTTTTAAATATTTTAACTAAATTTAATTTAATTAATTTTTCATTAATTTTTTTATCACGTCAACCCAAAACGACGCCGTTTTTGCATTATTTGGCCACGCCAACAAGCAAAACGGCGTCGTTTTGGGCTCGCCTCGTCGGAAAAATGCCACGTCGGCGTTTTGGCCGGAGTGGCACTTAAGTGATCCGTTTTTCTTTGAATGTAGCACTTAAGTGTACCTTTCGTAAGTTATGGCACTTAAGTGTCATTTTGT
The DNA here is from genome assembly GCA_014182395.1 of Eucalyptus sp. ANBG9806169. Lineage (NCBI taxonomy): Eukaryota > Viridiplantae > Streptophyta > Magnoliopsida > Myrtales > Myrtaceae > Eucalyptus > Eucalyptus sp. ANBG9806169. The sequence goes on from CM024578.1 coordinate 33,652,586, forward strand.
GCCAAGTTATGGCACTTGAAGCGTTCTTATCCCGTTGTAACTGAAAAATATTATCTGCTTAGTAGAAGTTACTTTGTGTAGACAATAAAAGTTAGTGCATGTGCATTGTAGAGCATTCACGATCATCAACAAAAAATTATGTGTTTATAATTTATCAATTTATGTTAGTTTTTAGTATTTGCATTTCTTTTCCTTTATTATTCTTGATTCTTGTTAGTTAATTCAATTCGTGTCTGAATTACCACTGAACCCAATTCATAAAGAAACTAAAGATCAACTTTTGGTAAAGGTGTCTTATTAATTTCTAAGGAAACTGTTGGTAATGAAAAAGTTCAAACTCCACGAAAAGAAGTTTCGACCCCATGAATTATTGTAAAATGAAAAAGAAATTTCAACGCCCACTGAACCAAAAGCTAGATCTTGAGCTTGGGCACGACTCCGCGGCGGAGCTCAAGGTCGTATAGCGTGGCCTAGATCTCATTGTCGCCGGGCTCGACCGCAAATGGAGCAGGGCGGAGGGAACGTGGGACTGCGGAGAAGAAGAGCTGTCGATGGAGTACTTTAGTTCATCACTAGGAAACTACGAAAAGTCAAAAGAAGAAATAAATAAAAATAAATTTGACTACATCATATTGTTGGAAGTTTATTTGTAAAACAAACCAAGTGTAAGTTTCCTTGTCCTACATAGGAAAATTGGGAGGAAGTGGGCTAATTAATAAGTATGGGGTTTATTTAGCATACCTAAAGAAATGATCGGGTATGAGCTAGATCTTACCATACCAGCGTACGGATGCGCAGATAATTGCGCGATTATTTGGCGCACTTAGCACTTGGCGCACCCGCGGTTTAATTAGCACTAATCCCTTCATTATTTTTTTTTCCTTACGGTTATCTTATTAACTTTAATCAATTCAAATGTTGTTATTTGTTTATTGAGAATTTTCGGAAATTATAAAAAAATTCGAAATTTTATTTATTAAAAAATAATAATAATATTTTTTTTTAATTATTCCGAATTTTTGTTTGTGTCTCTTCAAGACAACCTTTGAAGAAGATACTCGGTCAATTTGCAACCTTTCCCAAAAGGTTGCATTTGTTCATTTTTTCAACTTCTTTCGAATGGACAACTTTGTTCATCTAGGCAATTTTTTTCGAAAGGATACATCTGTTTACTCTACAATTTTTTACGAAAAGTTGCCTACTTTTTTAAGATTGATTTATATATACATGTCAGTTTTCTAGAAGAGAGCGTGTGATCATTTTTATCTTTTCGAGTATCCTTTCTGAAAAACTACAACCATCTTTTCAATTGTTTCATAGAGAGATTCTTGAGAATTATTAAAATTGTTGAGACTTTGTTGTATCTTGGAGGACATTTGCCAGTGACCATTAGCAACTTTGTGGGGGCAAATAAATCTTTAAAGAAAGTGATATCACGCATCAAAATCCGACTTGATTACTCTAAAGATTTGAATTCATTGTTCTACCCAATTCGAAGCCATATTTTCTCAACACATATCACTGATCGTGTCGTGTAAGATGAGCAAAGTTGACTAGTCCTCCATGTAAACGATTTTAGCTAGATAAACTAAATTTGAAAATCGTCAAAAATTTTAAGGTTATATTAACCAAATCAAAAAGTTAAAACTAAATAATGATATGTATAATATGTTTAGGACTTTTTAGATAATTTTTTCTTAAAAATATTATAATCAAATTTATTTAATGGCATGGAATTAAAAACGTTATAGTCAAAATCATGTGATGACTATGATCACCGAATTAAGAAAACACTCAAATTAATGACCACCGAATTACCAAGACTGTTTTCCTCGGTTGAAATTATTAATGGACCCTGATTTACCGCACGGAAGTTAGCTAAAAGAAAACATTAAGCAAAGACCTTTTTTGGTCCAATACATCTTGGAAGTAAGATAAAAAAATCATTAAACCAAAGAGTTCAATTGGTCAAGTCGTTGGAGCCGGTCATTCCCAACTTTAGTGCCTATTCTGCAATATGCTTTTCTTCTTTCTTTCCGATGATAGGAAAATAAGAACCATGCTCAAAATTGGTCAAGTCGTGGGAGCCGGTCAAATCTTCAGCATTGCGATGCTAAGATGATAAGAACCATGTTATAAATTACTAGTTGTGTCCATACAGAATGAACTGCGTCAAACCCACCTAATTTTCTCCTTGTCTAGACCAACTCCAAAGATTCATTTCCTCCTTTTCCGACTATATTAAAATTTATTTACTTATTACAAAGTAGAATTCCCAAAGACTTGTTATATATGATGTAGAATTGTAGATTATTATATTATATGTGTTTCTTCTTTTCTTAGTCTATGACTTTTCTAGAGAAAGCACGTCATAGTGGAAAAAACTAGTGCGACTACTTAAGGATGCAGATCAAACATTTCGTGATTTAAAGATTGGACAGTAATTTTGGCATATGAATTGACCCGTGTATATGGGTGCAAGCAAAACTACAAACTAGTCGAATTGCTTTACTCCTAAACTCTACCAAAAAACTTCTCCACCACCATTTCAGCCCCTTTTATCAGCCTCAAACGCCCACCGCCCCCAGTGATTTAGGTATAATTAGGCGGTTTGGATGATAGCATGTCATGCAGTGAAAAAGAGTGAATTTTACAATTAAAATAGAGTATTTTTAGCAAGCCTAAGACCCTAAAAAACCCATAATTTTAACTTAGTTCTAATCCTACCATAAACTTTTTTCATTTAATAAAAAGCATTGAACTTTGGTTCTGTCCCAATTCTGATCTGATTTTATTTTTTGTCTTATAAAAAACCAAAAGTTTTAGATCAAGTCTCATTTTTACATTCAACTTTTTTTCTCATAAAAAACCATCAACTTTTACTTGAGTCTCATATTAACCCAATTAACTCTGCACTCAAAATCACTTATAGTTATGTGGCATTTTCACATCATTATTCTAGTTTTTCCCCAAATTTCATATCCAAGAAAATGTCTTTTGGAGGATGAATTTCTATGTTGGCCCAAATGACATCTCATTGGATCTGAAATTTGAGTTAAAATTTGAGCAATTAGGATTTTTTTTCAACCATTCTCACTTCTAAGAGTCTTCCTTCTATCTTGCTTGGGGATTTTTGATTATACGTTTAGTTTTCAATCATTCGTGGTCAAAGAGCTCACGCTTGAGACACTCAACTCAGAAAGCTCGAGCAGCTTGCTTGGGAGTTTTCAATCTCTCAATTGTCAAGAGAAATTTTAATTGAAGGGTCGATGGGGGCAACTTTAGGACTCAAGTAGAAGTTTGTGATTTTTTATGAAACAAAAGACAAAAATTGTGGTAGAATTAAGACCAAACAAAAAGTTGGTGATTTTTTTTTTTTTTTGACAAAAAAAGAGTTTAAGTTAGAATTGGGACTTCCCCTAATGTTGGAGCTTTTTATGAGATAAAAAAATTAGAGTAGAATTAGGATTGGACCTAAAGTTGAAGATTTTACGAGGTATTAAATTTTCAATTTAGTAAGAAATCTTCTGAAACAACTTTTCTTACCCCTTATTTAATAGTTGGTAAGAGATTAAGAAGTTCAACCTTTTGAATCCATGATAGATAAGATTGCTAGTGCAATTTTTTATTTATTTTTACTAACTGTGTATGCTCTAATTTCCTTTCGAATGTTATTGGGTTAGTCGATATTACTAGAAAAGAAAAATATACGGGATCTAATAATGGATGACAGACCATTAAAGAACCTTACATGAGGGTTCCATCAAAACACCATTAACGATTCATATAGGTTTGTGCTTTTTTTTCATCCATTTTTTGGCTTTTGACACCCATACGACCTTGAATTAACTCAATTATCTATTGTGGGTCCCACTCTTCATTTAAGATTATTTACTTTTTTTTCCTTCATTTTTTTTCTTCCAAATTTACTAAGAGACAAATCTACTATGTTCAACTTAAACAATAATTTTTTTTTTTCTTTCGCTCCCCTCTAGGACAAAATTGGTTTCCCTCTTTTCCAAACTATTAGTTTAAACATAACCAAGATACAAGTAAAAATAAAAGAATCGTCTACTAGTTTTAATGAAAGCATTCGGTTTAATTTTTAACTTTAATGTGTATGATTACGTTGTAATCCATGTATTGTAACTATTCGAATTTTGTTTTATTTGGTGAATCTAATATTCTAACTTTCCCTGGTGGCCACCCTTCCAACATGGAAGGGGGAGGTGAGGGGTTCAAATCCCCACCTTCTCATGGGGATGGGGTGGGGACGCGTAAGTTTCAAGAGTGGGTTTCGACTCCCACGCCCTGCAAGAGGTAGGGCAAAAGTCTGAGAGTGAGTGTAAAATAGGAATAGAGTAGGACTGACCAAAATATATATATATTCTAACTTTTTCTTTTCATGCCATCAATGCACTATTTTTTCTAAAGGTTTTTAAACAAATTTAAGAAAATGACTAAATTCAATACATTAAAATTTCTAAACATCCCTTATTATCATGAAAATTCAAAAGAAAATGCTCCTAATTATGACAATTGTAATTGCATTATAAGACGCTCCATTCAAACCATTTGCAGATACATAGTTTTTCTCAATCCTAAATGCATCAAAATTTCCATAGAAAGCGAAAAAAAAGGTAAGAAATAATCACAAATCTAGAACGTGCAAGGTCTATTATGGTCAACTTAAAGGTGATAGAGGGTGTCAAAAGTCACAAAAGAAATGGAAAAAGCATGAGTCATAAATAACCGGTTTGATATTTGAACCCGAAGTCCAAGCAGCGTGCTGGTGAAGTAGTTGAACGGTGTTTTGGAAGTCATTTGCTTTGAAAGTCTTCCCCAATCAGATTTATTATTATTTCATTTTCTCTATCCAAAACAGAAAAAGAAAAAGAAGACAATGACTATTTGATTTAACATGCCATGCCATCATGTCATATGTAGGGATCATTATTAAACGAAGTCATAAATATATTGTATGGATATCAATTCAATTCTAAATCTTTCAATTTGGTTAATTTAGTCTTAAATCTTCGATTTGCAAATATAATCCTTATGCCCAATTGTGGTTAGAAATAGCTGATGTGGACGGACATCGTTCTACGTGGCATGGCCGTTACATAAGCACACATGGAAATTTTTTATAATTCTTTAATGATTTTATTTTTTTATGATTTTTTGTTTTCTTACCTTTCTTTTTGTTGTGGACCGACGACCCGTGGGCTTTCATTGTGGCTGATGAGGGCTATGACACCCTAGCTAAATTTGGGTCAGGTGAGGGCGATGTATCCCTCGCTTGTGGATAGTGACCTCTGCTAACTACTGCCGAGGCTGCAGATTAGCAAAAGGAAATAAGAAAAAAGGAAAAAAGGAAAAAAGAAAGAAAAGGAAAGGGAAAAAAATCTCAATTATTTTAAGTACACTTTCAAAATACATAACATGTGTGTGCGTATTGTTTAAAATTTTTTGTTAGTTCAGCATTTCAACATTTGGAACGAGTGAGATTCTCAAGAGATTCACTTTAAAGTTTCCAGATACTTGCGTTGAAGAAAATTCGATATCAATATGCTGGTTACTGGAATAATTAGGTCCACCTAAAGTTAGAAACATATATATTAGAATAAAAAAGGGCGGCTACCGCAATTATATTCTAATTTTTTTGGGGAATTTTGTCGCAATTATATATATCTAGGTATGTATGTATGTATGTATGTATGTATTGACACACACAACCGGGAAATCATTGATTGAGCTCTTGACACTCCTGTGAATGAAAAATCACAGTAGATATTACTCCATTGGGTTTGTCTTTGTCAAAACGCAATTCGGATTTTATGAGAGGACCATACATAAACATCCTACATTAGCATTTTATTAATTTTTTGTCAAGCGAAAATTGAAAGAAGACATTGGCACCGTCTGCGAAATTTCAAGAAGTATCGTACATAATAGAACAAGCTCTTCGTCTCTATCATGCTATGGTGAAACCAACGATTCTAATGCTCTTCCAAATTTTCAAAATCATCTTGATAATGCTTATATCAACAAATGACATACATATTTCAACTTTTAGGTTCACGACATGTTGAGTTGCATCCAGTTGGTCTGTTTGTGCCTTTCCGCTAATGTGGTGGGCTACCTAATTGCATTCTTTATTTTAACGTTCCCCTTCTGCACACCTTGTCCTCCCCTCATTGGCATAATATCTTTTTCAAGCCCCATACCAAGCTTTACCTTTTAGTTGCTTTACATATGACGGATCCGGAGGTCCAGATGAGGCCTAGATGTAGCCTTTTAATGTCATGCTAAGGACGGTGTTCAATTTACTTAAAAATCCCGCTAGCATCGAATTAAACTGGCTTGTCATCTAAGTGTAGTCAACTCGAGTGGGGCGGGTAGATTTCCAAGAGCAGAGCAAGACCTTTGAGTGTGAATCTATTTAGGGTGTGCATGACAAAATTTCTATTTCAGAAATCAATTTTTGACCAGAAATTGATTTTCTTATTTTTATTCCTTGGATAAGTTTTCGAATAAAGAAACACATTTGATAATGACTCAAAATTTATATTTCAAAAATAGAAATTTATTTGATAACAAAATAAAATTTCTATTTCTAGGTTGTAGTGGTCGATGTCTGGCAATTGATAACGAGTGGCTGGCGTCTGATGGCGGGCGTCCGACGACTAGCGGCTAGTGGTGGGTGGGTGCTGTTCGACGACAAGAGTGAATGATGAGAAGAGTTTTCATTTCTCACTTTTGTTTCAGAAATAGAAAAGTTAAAAATTTTTAGCCTATGATTTCTGTTTCAAATCTCTTTTTGGAATAGAAATTTGTTCAGAAACAGAAAATGAAATTGCGTTAACAAACGAATTTATATTTCAAATCCGTTTTAAAGATTAGAAAAATAAAGAAATAGAGAAACAAAAATTTTGTCATGCATACCTTTAGTCAACTTGAGTGGGGTCGGGTTGAGGAATAGACTAGGTCCTTTGAGTGTGAATGGTTAGGTTGATTTTTACAAACAAAATGGGTCCTTTGAGGGTGAATCTATCTAGTCAACTTGAGTGGGGTCAGGTTAATATTTAAGAGCAGAGAGTGGGTCCTTTAAGTGTGAATCTATCACCTTCAATCTTGCACGAAATATCTTGTGATTTTCTTGGTTTTTACCGATGTCTTTCCTCTTTGAGAATGAGAAATTTTTGCTCCAAATGAGTTAGTCTAGTCTAGGTGGAAATATTGAAAATTAAGGGTCAATTTGTTTCCCAAAAATAAATGATTTAGACAATATTTTCCTAAAAACTGTCATTTTTATCATTTGCAAAAATGGATGAACTAAATATATATTTATTGTCCACGGAGATGATGTTTAGATATAAATTGCATCAACGATCAATACAGTTTTTTATTGACTAATTATTTTAAACAATATAAGTATTCATTCTAAAAAATAAATTTTAAATTATTTATTTTTCGCGAAATACTTGCGATTGAAGTTATCCAATGTCTTCTTTTCAAGTATCGTTCGTTTGATTTGACCCCTTTGCTATAATGCACTGCTACTAGCCATGAAGATTTGAGGATTCGCTTTTGACGGGTAGTTACCAAAAAAAGTCTCAAATTTATCGTATGGATGTCAATTTAGTTATAAACTTTTAATTTGACCGATTGATTCCTAAAACTTTTGACGATTTGTCAATATAGTTAGTCTAGCTAATTCTGACCCGCAATTGCTGAGGTCTACGCTTGCCTAGACCAGTTATGTACTACAAACGTTTTTCTAGCTCAAATGCACGGAAGCAGCGGAGAACCACAAGACGTCCTTCGGGTGGAGGCCCATTTAGAATCCTCCTCATCGTCAACATCATTTTGTTTACGCATACTTTAACGACCCAAACGTTGGATTTATGTGCATGAGTCGAGTCTGGGATCTGGTCAGGCGTCATTTCGCACGCAATGTTCTAGCGACTGATGATGTCGGAACAACAACGTAAGCATCTGTGGAACCCCTAGTCCTAAATCGCTAAATAAAGCCCCGTTCTGACCAAAAGAATAAAATGAAAAAGTAAAGCTCTCGTTGCAGCGTTGCTACCGACTCGCAAGAACTTAAATAAAAATGCACCTCTCTCTTCGACCCCCGTACACAACAGGAAGCAAATCTACCTCACAAAAAAGGATAAATGCACCCTGAAATCATCAAAGACTCAGGCTCCGTTTGTTTCGCGGAAAATGTGACATTTTTAGAAAATATTTTCCAGGAAGTCATTTTTTAGGAAAATGTAATTAATTTCCGGTGTTTGGATGAAACCTGAAAATGAAGTGGAAATTTTTTTCTTCATATACTCTTTTTTATTTATTTTATTTTTTAAAATGGATTTTTCATATTTTTTTAATTTGATTTTTAATTATTTTAATTTTTAAAATTTATTATTAATTTTTTTCTTTTTTTTTTTCTTTGTTTTCCATGTCCTTCTTTCTTGGCCGATTGCCGGTCACAGCGATGGCTGCGACCGACCACCGGCGAGCCTAGAGCTTGGCCGACGAGCACGAGGCATGCCGCTCCCAAATTGGCGAGCGTGAGCGTCGAGCTCGAGGTTCACCTGGCGACGGGCAACAACTAGCAAAGAAAGAATAATATGGGAAACAAAGAAAAGAAAAATAAAAAAGAAAAAAAAAGAAAAGAAAAGAAAAAGAAAAGAAAAGAAAAGAAAAAAGGAAATTAAAAATAATTCAAGTAAAAAGAAAAAGAAAATTAAAAAATAATTTGAATAAAAAAGAAAAGAAGAAGAAGAAAGGGGAGGAGAAAGTGAGGATTTGTAGAGATGTGAGATAAGAAAGATCAAGTGATGAAAATGTTTTTAATTATTCAAAAGTGGAAAACATTTTCCCCAAGAAAGTTATTTTCCGTGAAACGAACACCGGAAAATCCGGAAAACGTTTTTCCGGAAATTATTTTCCGTGAAACGAATGGAGCCTTAAATCTTTTTCGAATGAGATCTCCATCAGCAAGAAGAAGCAATCTCTTCCTGTTTGGTAATAGACAGAGCAATCGATATCTATTCTGGAGGTTGACACCCAAACGGGGGGAAGAGCAAAGTGCTGTCTAATGTTCACTCCGGGTTGAGCAAAGGTGTCCTGTTACTTACAGTGACCTCTAGTACTCTACAAACATTTCATTTCTTGTCTCGTTTGTAGGATTACCTTCAGTATCCTGTGGGACATTGGATCATCTCCTCTTGCGATTTTCTAATATTGTGGACAGATGCCAGGAAGATCCCAATGGTGATTTAATTTTGACTCGCAGACAAAGAATCGCATGCTCGGAACGAGCACATTTCGCATGTACAAAAATAAACGGCCGATAGAGGGCAGCTATCAATCTCTCCAGGATTCTTGGTGGTTGTAGGAAAATTTCGGAGGAATTTCCTAGTTTAAGTGGTCCAATGCCTTGAAGAATAACGTAAAATTTTAAACAAAGACCTGGCAGTCCTAGTTTATGCGGTTTCCACGAGGGTAACCAACACATCTATATAAGCCAACTCTGCAAAATGTTGACATTACGGCCAGCTATTACACTTACTCCCTACATAAAAAATGGAACGCTTGATAGGATCTTGTCAGATCATCCTGCTTCTGTTCTCATCCCTCATTGGAATTCAAGCCCTTAACTCTTCATTTTTCTCTCCTTCCTCTCTAGGGGCAGCAGCACCCTGTCGCCCTGATCAAAAGTCTGACTTGCTTCATTTCATGAACGCAATAATGCCTAATGATTCGACGTCCTTCTTCTGTCAAATGGACGCAATTTTGTCCACTGGACCAAAGAAGCTTTCCTGGAATGCTGACACGGATTGTTGCTTATGGGAGGGAGTCATGTGCGATCGGATGACAGGTCATGTGATTCGCCTTGAACTTGGCTGCCACACCATAAACCCGACCTGCTACTCTTCTGCAGGGTCTTCAAACAGCACTGAACTATCTACATTGGATTCCCTCAAAGGCCATCAGGGTCAAATTCCAATATGCTGCTTCAAAACCTGACCATGTTAAGAGTCCTCATTCTCGATGGGTTAAACATGTCTGGCATCGACGTGAGTCGCTTGATGAATCTCTCTCCATCTCTGGAAGTCCTCAGCCTCAGCTGTTGTAAATTGCGTGGCCAGATAGCAGCAAACTTTTTCTTTTTGCCAAAGCTGACATGTCTCAATTTATCAGGCAACAAGGAGCTTTCGGGTTACTTACCTGAATCATCTTGGAACAGCTCTTTGAAGGTTTTGGACTTGTCCTCCACGGGCTTCTCTGGGGTATTACCAGAGTCCATTGGCGACCTTCATTCTCTGGAGATACTCTGGCTATACCATTGTAATTTCAATGGCTCCATTCCATCATCAATCGGTAACCTAACTCGACTCACCCAATTGGAACTCTCATTCAATGAGCTTAGTGGTCAGGTTCCTCCGACTCTGTCCAACCTTGATCGGCTCACTCTGCTCGATCTTGCCTCCAACAATTTCGGAGGTCCAATACCCGATGTCTTCGACAACAAGACACAACTTCAACAACTGTTTTTCTCACATAACCGCTTCGTGGGCCCCATTCCTCCAAGCATAAAAAATCTTTCCAATCTAGCCCGACTCGACATTTCCAATAACCTCATTGGCGGGTCCATACCATCATCACTGTTCTCTCTTCCGTCCTTGACGAGCCTAGACCTCAGTAACAATAGGCTCAGTGGTCACATCGAAGAGTTCCTTGCTGCACCCTCATTAGACCATGTTGACCTGAGTGGTAATCAGTTGGGTGGCTCAATCCCGAGCTCAATTTTTCAGCTTGGGAACCTTACTTACTTGAGTATCTCAGCAAATAACTTGACTGGTGTTTTAGACCTACGATTGCTCTCGAGACTTGAAAGTCTGACAGATCTTGTTCTTTCAGACAACGTTTTGTCACTCAGCAATAGTAAAAATGCCGATCATGTCTTGCCGAACCTCTCAAAAGTCAGTCTTTCTGGGTGCAATATTACTGAAATCCCTGCATTCTTGAGAAATTCTACCAGCGTACAATGGATAGACCTGTCGAGCAATATAATCCATGGCAATATCCCGTCATGGATGTGGGATGTCGGGACTGGGTCACTGTCTTATCTCAATATCTCTCACAACTTCCTCACTAGCTTCAAACAATTTCCATGGAAAAGTCTTTTATTTCTTGACCTGCATTCAAACTTGATCCAGGGGCCGGTTCTACCTCCACCACTCCCAAATTCTGTTCTCTTCTTCTCACTAGCTAGCAATCAATTGACTGGCTATCTTCCTGGCTTTATTTGTGCAATGAAGGGCCTAGAGTTTCTTGACCTCGCTCGTAACAATTTCGTCGGAACGATCCCTCAATGTCTAGGGAACATCAGCAACGACCTCTCAGTGTTGGATCTACAAGAAAATGGACTTTCCGGCACAATCTCACTCACATTCAGCAAAAATGCCGTCCTGGGGAGTCTTCACCTCAATGGAAACAAATTTGAAGGCCTGTTGCCGCGCTCTCTAATCAATTGCAAGCAGCTTGAAGTGCTGGATCTCGGTGGTAACAAGTTGAACGACACTTTTCCAAGATGGTTGGAAACACTTCCTAGCCTGCGGGTCTTGGTCTTGCGATCAAACAGATTTCACAGCTCCATAGGCAACCCCGGAACTGAATTTCCGTTTCCGCAGTTGCGCATTCTCGATCTTTCCTCCAATGAGCTCACCGGTCCTTTGCCCAGTGCCTACTTTATAAACCTGAAAGCAATGATGTCGACTCATCAGGATGGATCGGAGATGCGATACATGAACCAAGGTTACTACCAGGAATCCATAAATGAGACAATGAAAGGACTTGAAACGAATCTCCCCAAAATCCTTGTGATCCTGACGACAATTGATCTGTCAAGCAACAAGTTCCAAGGAATGATTCCTGATGTGATAGGTGAGCTAGGATCACTCAAGGGGCTCAACCTTTCTCATAATAATTTCGAAGGCCATATACCATCATCTTTGGGGAAACTTTCCGAGCTTGAATGGTTGGATCTTTCTTCAAATAAGCTTAGTGGGACGATACCAAGCAAATTGACAAATCTCACGTTTCTAGAAGTCCTAAATGTCTCTTCCAATCTACTAACAGGATCGATTCCTCAGGGGAACCAATTCAACACATTTCAAGCAGAATCATATCGTGGCAACCCAGGACTGTGCGGGTATCCGTTGTCCAAAACTTGTACTAATTCGAGGGTGCCAGGGGAGCCTCCTGTCCTGCCTGAAGGCGGGGCACACTCGTTCTTTGCAGAAATTCTCGAATCCAGGGGCTGTGGAAATAGGATTAGCATGTGGCATAGTTCTCGGGCTGATCATGAGTAATTTGCGATATTTGAATTTGCGATATTTGAGATCCTTTCTGTGAGCAAAGAGGAAAGTCAGGAGGACATGAAATAGAAGCTGTGGTGGCTGATTAGTGTTGCTGTATAAAGAAGATTAAAAGTGAAAAGCAGTGGTGTTAAATCGGGAATCGTGAGACTTTGTAAATAGTTGTGGAATAACTACAATACAAAGAAAAGTTAGTTTTTTTTTTTTTTTTTTTTTTTTTTTTTGTGACCGAGGATCCGCCAGAGCATGCTCTTGTCGGTTTATGCCAATTTGGGGTCTCACGGGCCTCCGCGGTGGAGGACCTACAGCGATTATACCTCGGGGGAAACTGGCCCAGTAATCCACTGCCGGGCCCCCCGCTTCAAAAGAAAAAAAAAAGTTAGTTATGTGCTGCAAAAACACATAAAAAAGATAATTATCTTAAACCCCATCCAGGCCGTGACTATGAGTCTCCTTCTGCGTTGTTCACCAGAAAAAATCAACACCGGTGACTCAGTCGCAAGCCAAAGAGCAACTCAAAGATGTAAACAGGTGTTGTTGTACACGTAATTCGTGGGGGCTGCTCCACAAATCACAATTTAAAGAAACTCAAAAGTTACCGTGTGGACAGGAGATGCACCAGTCTCATCCCTTTCACCTCATAATCAAGTTTCACTAATTTTGAGGTCGGTGCGCACAAGGATGCGAGATAAAGACTCGCGCATCGAAAGAGAATTTAGGTGGCGTATTCAATTGGTTAATAGCTCGTTGGTTTTTTTTTTTTTTTTTTTTCTTCTCTTGAATGTGCTTCTAATGCATTTATATGATAATAGGTTATATGTTCTGACTTGTTCTCTCCTTTTGATGATTTTTCTAAGATAAAGGTATTAAAAGATTAGACATACGAGTATATAACCCAATTAAATGGACAACCGAAAGGAAAAAAATAGATTAACAGATTGAACAAGGTCAAAGAGGAATGGTTATATGTCCAGACAATTTGACTTGTACCTCAGTCTTAGAGTTACATTATTATTTCCCAAAAGCTGATATATTAACGCACGTAACTTCAAGCAAGTCTAATTAACTTTAGTCTAATGAATTTAAAGCGAAACCAAATCGAGATAAATCAACGAACTTGTTATTATGCATATGATGACATAAATATGGTACGCATGTTGCCATTTTATGGCATAAATTATGCATTTTTGGATCACACTCAACACACGTGGAGTAACAAAAGGCTAATACACATGCATGCAGGTTGGCCAAAATGTCGCGACCCACTCAGGCCGATTACATGAATCCGAACTTATTTGATCAAGTGGACCGCCCAAGCAAATGGGCATCCAAGTTGGATTGGAACGCCAGATTTTTATTCCTTTTGTTTTTACCAGTGAAAAAGACAACATGCAGGCTCTTAGAAAATGTTTTTGGAACTATTTGAACATGGTATTGACATGAAATAATCGAACATTAAGTGATATATTGTTTGTCAAAATATGAAGTACAATATGTCAAACCAGATACCACGTGTAAATGTTTCGGTGACAAGGAGGTTCTACTGGGAAAACTCAACATGTGAAACTGACATTTTTATTTGACCAAAAAAAAGAAAAAAAATAAAACTGACATTTCCAGACTAGTTAAAAATGGTAAATATATTAAATTCTGTTACAAAATTGTCATGAAAATTTAACATGTCATATTCATATCGACTAAGAGTCCACTTTTTTGAGTGCACATTTCCAGTATTCCATTTTAATTTGTAAATCAAATTTAATATATCCAGTATTAGTAAATGGAAAAGAAAAGGAGTAGATAGTTTTTCATAATTTAATGTAATGGGTACTTCATATTAATTTCTTCCGGTAAGTCTATGCAATTAGAACCCATTACCATAGCAACTATTCATTCATTAATATTAATTGGGGTATGTTCACTAAAAATTATAAAATTTATCACGAAAGTGTAAATGAGTCATAAAACTTACAAAAAGTGTAATTAAGTCATAAAACTTATTCAATTAGTACAATCAAGTCCTAAAGTTAATATTGTCAACATGACAAACGAAAAATGCAGAGTTGCATTTTTAAATTAATTTTTATTTTCCATGTGACGTTGTTTTATTATTTTTATTCAAAATTTTTAAATTATATTTAAAAACTAAAAAAGGAAAAGCTAAAATTTATTTAAAAAAAAAACTATAAAAAGAGAGAGAAAGAGAACGAGAGAGAAGAAAATGGTAGGGTCGTTGATGGACGCTTCCGCTACCACCACCCATCGTTGGAGGAGCCAGCAATTATTGTCGTCCTTGGGCGAGGCCTTGCTAGCCCTGGGCAAGGGCTAGTGAAACCCTCTAACCTTGGGTGAGGGCACTTAGAATAGGGCACACCGGCTCCTTTGGCTAAGGGCGATGGCGGTAGAAGCGCCATCGGCAACCTGCCATTTTCTTCTTATGTTATATATATATATATATATATTCTTTTTTATTTTTAAATCTAATTTTTAAAAATTTGATTTTTCCTATCATCATCCCAAATGCAAAAGGTGTAGTACCAAGATTGATCCATTAGAGAGAGTAAATGATGTAATAGCATTCATATAGAGATATGTTAGTTGTCGTAAATGATTATTTCTCATTATTTCTAAAGGGGCATGCACTATTCCTGTAAGATGAGGACTACACATGTTATAAAATCAAATTTCAAATAAGTTGTATCAAACTAAATTTGCATAACCTAAAAACCTTCATGAATTGTGAATAACCTATTTTCTTTCTTTTATGGAACCTAGGCTCAGGTTTAGGTCTCGTGCCTAGCTTTGGAATACTTGAGCCTGAGCTTTCGAGTCATGAACCTAGCCACAAGGGACCTAAGCTTGGTTGTCCTGGTTCTAGGGCTTGGGCACTATCGCTAAAGAACTAGGAACAGATGCCAAGGTCTTAGGCTTGACCTCAAGGATTTGTTATGAAACAGTGTGATGTTAATATTTCATTGCAAAATTGGATCATTATTTATTTATTTATTTATTTATTTATTTTTTTTGATGACCCGAGAACCCCGTACAGCTGGCAGCTAGCGAGGTAAACCCGGGGTGACGCTAGCGGATGACCCACCACCCCGATGTCACACTTAAGACACCAAGCACCTTCACTGGGTTTCGAACCCCTCATCTTTGGGGAAGGATCAATGAAGCCCTTATCCAGTGGAGCCACCACGGCCCGTCGTAAAAATTGGATCATTATTGATGCCTGACTTTTCCGTATTGGTATTTTGAGGAATTTTGTCAATAATGAAAGATTGCAAAGACCCGGATCAACTCAGTTTAACCGAGATTGACACGGCCTGTTGGGCCCAACCCAATAGAACTCGGCCCAATCCGACCTTGAACTGTGCCACTCTCTCTCTTTCCCAAGATTCCCATGCTACATGGCCCGGCTTACCTGGCGCCCAAGGGTTTAATCATTTAACTCCCTATCTCTTAAAGATTGGGACAAATGGTGGATGGCAAAAAATCATAGGAGATTTCCTTGGAGTGAAATGGGCTGGCGGCCCAAAAGAGCACACGCAATATATATATAACGGGAGCAATTACAATTACAATTACAATTACAAGACCATTTTTATTTTCCATCTCCCTTTTTTATTTGGGGAGAGCAAAGACGCAAAGAGATCAGGGGGACCGACCTCTTTTCTTTCTGTCAAACGATACCACGATTGCTCACCAGCGTAGCCGTGATTCATGCACCATTCTCATCCGCTCCAGAATTATCCACGCTTGAGAGAAGCATCATTTTCTAAACATCACAGAGTGAGATCCAAGATTCCGGAAGAAAATATTCATAGGAAGTTTGTCCTCGAGGATTACTGGTCGTCTAGGAGGTGGCCATCTGTTCGCTGTCACCGCTAGCATAAGTTCCGAAGGATTGCAGGGCCGGCACCGTCCAACTCTGTTCCGCGGTCGGAGACCTCGTAGAGAGGAAGTCGCACTTAAAACTCATTTGCCGACCGTGATTTCAAACCCAGGCACTAGTCGGAGCTCTTGATGTTGATTTGGTCTCTGATTATAGCTCCGTGCTCGTTCGTTTACGAGGTAATGTTTGGACTCCCTGAGTTGCTCTTGAACGTCAGCGACCGCCTCTGGGTGTTGGATTTGCAAGAGAATGGAGACTCTGGCACGATTTCATTGACGTTCACTGAAAATGCAGCCCTGACGAGTCTTCACCTCAATGGAAATCAATTTGAAGGCCCATTACCGCACTCTATTCAATTGCAAGCAACTTGAAGCGCTGGATCTTGGCGGTACCCAGTCGAACGACACTTTCCCAAAATGGTTGGAAATACTTCCTAGCCCGCGGGTTTTGGTCCTGCCATCGAACAGACTTCATGCCTCCATAGCCAACCCCGGAACTGAATTCCCCTTTCTGCAGTCTCGCATTTTCGACTGTTCCTCCTATGAGCTCATCAGTCCTCTGCCCAGCGTCTACTATGCAAACTTGAAAGTGATGATGTCGGCTGACCAGGATCGACAGGAGTTGCGGTACATGGACCAAGGTTACTACCGGGATTACATGCCTGCAACAATGAAAGGACGGGGTGTGCCAATTATTAGAATCATAGGGGTCCTAATGACCATTGATTTATCAAACAATAAGATCTGTGGAAAAATTCCCAATTCGATGGGAGAGTTACGATCACTCGAGGGGCTTAACCTCTCATATCAATCTGGAAGGCCACATACGTTGCTTTTCAGGAATCTTCTGAGCTTGAATGGTTGGATTTCTCTTCAAAGGAACTAAGTGGGATGGTCCCAACCAAGTTGACAAATGTCACGAGAGGTCATATATGTCTCTTCCAATCAATTAACAAGATCTATTCCTCGGCGAACCAATTCAACACATTTCAAGCAAAATCCTAGCATGGAAACCCAAGATTGTGCATATTTCCGCTGTCCAAAATCTGTACTAATTCCAAGGCACCACGGGAACTCTCTGTGCTTCCTGAAGGCAAGGCCCACACATTACTCGTGGATCTTCTTGAGCAAGGGCTGTGGAAATAGGATTAGGATGCGGCATCGTGCTAGGACAAATCATGAGTAATTTGAAAAACCTTACGTCTTTCAGGTAGATAGAATAACGTTTCTTCAATTGGGCTTTGAAACTGTGTACTAAATAAAAGATAGGGGAGCTTATCAATATATCTGTGCAGAAAATTAGATTATAAAAGCAAAGCCTCTTTATGTGGCCACTGTCCATATCTGTGAAGTGATAGAAAGAGGGCGGTTAGAAAACTTGTCCTTACCATCTTTAGGAGTTGTTGTTGATGTCATTATCCCAAATGGGCAGGTGAAGTACAAGGATCGATCCATCAAAGAGAGTAAATGATCTAATAACATCCATATAGAGATATGTGAGTCTCGATGGATTAGGAACAAACCCACTTCAGACCGATTAAGACCCACACGTCTAAAGACAAAATGGCATTTTCACAAAATAGCAGTGTCTTTTCCATTCAACCGTGATCTAACCGTGCAATTTCCTGACAACCCCCCTTCTCTTTATTTCCCAAAAAAAAAAAAAAAAAAAAAAAACTAGTCCAGTTGTGGCATCCAACTACGTTTGGTTTCAAATTGAAGATGTATTCAAACAAAATTAAGAAAAATGATTCTTTTTAAATCTTATAACTCACAATTGAAGAAAAGTAGTTTTCGAAATTGTAAGGGAAAATGTGACAAATGGTCTCTGGACTTCTATTTAATATGCAATCTCGTCATTGAGCTTTCGATTTGTTCAATTTGGTCCTTGAACTATCGATAAATGTCCGATCTAATCATTCCGTTCAAACCGTTAAGTAATGACTGTTTTTCCTTCTTCTTCTTTTTTCTTCTCTCTTCCCTCCGCCGGCCATGGTGGAGGGAAGGGCAACCCTGGGCTGGCTAGGGCCGACCTTGCCGGCGTCGGGCGAGGGAGGCCCTTGGTTGGGTCGGGTGAGGGCGGCCCTAGCCAACCCAGGCGAGGGCGACCCTCGCCAGATGCCGGCTTCCCTCCGCCGGCTCCACCGTGCCTAGCGGAGGGAAGAGAGAAGAAGAAGAAAAAATAGAAAAAAAAGAGACCAAAATGCCCAATTCCGTTAACTTTAACTAATGGAATGACGAAATTGGTCAATTTTCAAATAGTCAAGGATTAGATCAGACATTTATCGATAGTTCATGGACCAAATTGAGCAAATCGAAAACTCGGGAACAAGATTGCACATTAAATAAAAGTCCATGGACCATTTGTGACATTTTTCCAAATTGTAACTATGTGAACAAAACAAAGACAGTGATAAGAAGCCTCTCAATTTCAATGAAACATTACAACTAAAATCATACTTATAAAATATTTTTATTTTCCCAAATAAAATATGTTTTCAAGCATCCGAAAAACTGAAAAACTGAAAAACAGAATAATCTTCGCTTTTCATCTTCACAAAAGCATATCCCAAACTAATTGCAAGACAAGCAAAATGACTAATGACTCTTAACGACAATGCCTCCCTCAAACATAAGGATTACAACGTGCCTTCTCGTACTCCCTCCAAAGCCAATGAGTCTAGCGGAGATGGAAGTAAATGGCGGTGAAACAAGCAGGGTCGCAGGGGGGTTTCTGCCTCACGAGCCAACACAAGCATCCGAGGTGCCTGCCCAGTTCGGCGAGCTGATCCATGAAGTCGTTCATTCTTTAAAGGAAACATTTAAAGAGAAAAGATAGTTAAGATTGGAGTTCGAATTGGTTAGGTTTGAATTTGGTCCGAGTTGAGTCAAGTATTCATCACTACAATTGTAATGCACAAAAATGAGTCAATTTGAGCCGGACTTTTCGGTCCAATTAGACCCACCTATTTGATGAACCTACCTAATGGTAAAGGTGTCCTTGCTAAACATATTGGATCTATTTGCATCACATCATATCATAATGATGCTGCTGCTTTACATATTGGATCCGTTTATTTGACATCAACCCTCCAGCTTCAAAAGGTTCTCAGTGTTCCATCGTTTGGCTTCGGCTTATTACCTATTAGTAGATTGACATCAACTCATCCTGTTTCCATTCTTTTTTTATCAAGACACTAGCACTTTTTAAGACCGTTCGCAGAAGATGACGATTCGAGCAGCGAAGCAGCACAAAGGCGTCAACTAGGCGTCAATTATTTGTCACCTGAATCCTCATCGATCTTGACTGCAACTTATCATGGCTGCAATTTTGATTTATGGCATTGAAGTTTAGGTCATTTATCCAATTGTTGGCTACTATCGCGATCTAGAGATATTGATGAAATTTCTAGCTCCTTTGATTGTCTTAGTGATGCTTGTGCAATCGTTAAACAAAACTCGTCTACCATTTCAGTCTGGTTCCATTAATACAACTATCCCCTATTCTCTTTTTTTTTTTCTTTTTTTTTGGTTTGAAAACTAATTTAAAACTACGCTAAACGTAGGGGTAAGCATGGTCTGTGTGACATCCCGATTTTTCACTTCTATTTTTAGTAAATTGAAATGGGCATTGCATCTGCATGCATATAGTTCTTTTCCATGTACTGATCACTCATGGGATAACTAATCTATCAGGTGAAGCCGTTAAGAAATTCTAATGCATCGGACTCAAGAATTTGACTAGGAAATGACCTTTCGACCGAGCTAATATGCAAGGGTCATTACGGCATAGTTAAAAATCGATTAGAAACCGGAGATAGGTCAAATCGACAAAGGCATATGATCAAGTGTGGGTGATTCCACCAAATAGCACAATTCTTGTCGATCGGCATTGGACTGGCTTTTCTATCGTTTTGGTATCTTGTGTCCGTATTTGAAACATTAAGGTTACCACGACAATCGAGAGTCGTCAATTGTCAAAGATGTACATTATGGCTTGAATTGATCAACCACAGGTCAAATGCACGAAAATTTATAAAAGTTACCCAGTAGATCAGGATACGCTAGTATCGTACCAGAGTGAAATTAACCGTAAAATTGAGATCTAGAAATTGGAAGTTTTGGTGTGTCACAAATCATTTTAGGAACAATGACTCATCTTCGGAGGATTTTTCATGAAAATCGAGTTTTTCGGCAAATTAATCAAAGTATGGTTAATTTGGCTCGATAAATTAGTAGGCCCGCTTTCGGTCGTACTTTTGAGACACAAGATAGTTCTATGGTCAAGTGATTATGTGAATTTAAGTGTGGTGACGTTGGATTAATTTTATGGATTTCAATTGGACTCATTTGAAAGAGAATTGAATGGAATTGAAGAATTTGATGTACAAGTTTTCATGTCCTGGCGGAAAAAGAAATTGCACCTATTGGAATAAGGTTGTGAGAGATTGGAGATAGTGGAGTGTGACATTGTCAAGTGATGTCATGGTGGGGCTAGAGTGCCTAAGATCTTGACAAGTGGAGGGTGGATATTGGCCCCCAAAAAGCACCCATCAACATCATCTTCAACCTTGGTCTTCTTGGTTTTTGAGATTGGAGGAGAGAGAGGGAGGAGCTTGATCGACTGAACCAGCTAGCCTCGACGCTGCCCCTTCGCTCACTTGATGCCGTCGCTCGTTGCCGTCGCCGCCCGTCCGCGCGTGCCTCGCCGGCCAACTCGCCGTTCCGCCACAGCCCGAGCGTCCCCAAGCTTCTAGCCCTTCGTCCGCCACTGCTCCTTGTTGCCAGTTGTTGTCGGAGCCACCACCGGTCGCCGCCGGAGCTCCGCCTAGCCCTTGCCGCCCTTGCTCGCCTCAACTAGCCGCCGTCTCCCCCTCCTTCGGCCTCAACCAGCAGCAAACAAAAATGGGTATCTCAGCCCGGTTTTGACCCGCTTTGGCTGGCTTCCCGACCCCGGATGCTTGGCCTGCCTTGAGGAAAGTCGATCCCCACGACGTCCTCGTCGTTTTGGTCCGATCGGTTCGTTAATCGAGTGAGTTTAACTCACTAAATCTTGATTAGAGGGTTAATGACGTTTAGGGTGTTCTTAGTTTAAGTTAAGTAAGTTTAGGTGGTTAGATTAGTTTATTTAGTTGTGGATTAGATTAAGGTGTTTAATTAATTTTAAGTGTGTTTAAATTAGGGTTAATTGGATGTTTATATTAATATAAGTCTTGATATGACTTAAAGGAATTTATTTTTGATTAAATAAATATTTCGAAATTATTTAATAATTTAATAATATATTATTATTTGAAATTATTAAAATATTATTATTTAATTAATTTTCGGAATAAATTTAATTATTTAATAAATTTCGAAAATTACTCGGGACCCTAAATTCTCAGAATTTCGCTGATCACTCTTGTATAGTCAAATTGTGAATTTGATGAGTGGATATTGCAAATTGAGTGTTGATTGTACAAAATATAGATTCTATTCAGAAAATCTCAGGTGTTGGGTTTTGACACCGAAAATAGATTTTATATATAATATCAAACAGTGGGGTTTGAAAAAGGAATATATTGGTTTTCTAGTTCAAAATTTACGTGCCCCCACACATGTGAATAATTTCTGGAATATTTTTAATATGAAGAAAATAGACCGAGATCACTATTTTAAATTGGAGCATTGAATGAAATGCAAAGTGTCCTGAGCTGACCTTGAATTGTCGTGTGTTGGTTAATATGAACCCGTCCTGAGCTATTGAGCTGGACGTACCCTTCTTGAGATACCCCTATAGGGAGGCCCCACATCAATGGGCTTGGGTCGTAGTTGATTCTGGGCCTATACTCCTTCGGGAACGCCATCGACGTAGTGACAAAGCCGCGCTCCAAGGTGGGGAGGCGATGCCTATATATGTCAGTAGATAGCCGAACTGTGAGTAGGCTATGCCCTTATATGGCAATGAATAATAATTGGAATGCATGCTGAGTGTTATTGATGCGTCAGATTATGGGACAAAATTGTGTGGCACGGTATGGGACGTGTCATAACGGTTTGGTCTTATAATCCGGACTCTTGTGGTTGTTTGAAATGAGATTGTTGGCGTTCCAGTTGTTTAAGTTCTTATTACTATATGTGATTGCGTGATTTGAATTGTGCTAACCTGCAGGAAGGAAATAAGGCGAGGTAAGTCTTTTGTGTGATGTGACTAAGCCATCCTTGGGTGTATTTTCTTTCTAATAGGGGTTTAGGGGGTTGAACTTGCTGAGACAATGTCTCACCCCGTTGTGGGCCAAAATTTCAGGACCATAGATGGCGGAACCCCCGGAGGCTGATAAGTTAGAAGTGGGATCGAAGAACGAGTTCGACTAGTAGTCATAGGACTGATCCCTTTTTGTAGACTGACCCTTTTTGGTATATATATATGTAATCTCTGGAGTGATTACTTTTGAAAGCATGTTTGTTTATGAATGAGTTGGTTTCTTGCTTTTCTATCCCGTGAGTTTTTGTCAGGGGTTTTCTAATACGTTCCGCTTGCATAATAATAAATGAATGGGGTCGGCAACACTACCTGGGAATGTCGCATTTGCATGACCATGGCGGGTTGTTCGCGTGCTCGGGGTTTTGGGTCGTGACAGTTGGGGTTGGGCCGGTCCACTCCCTAACCCTAGAACCAACCCATAGAGTGCTAGTCCTTAAATTTTTGGAACCAAGGACCGGACCGACCCAGGGTCAACCTTGAAGTAACCGATAATTTTTTATTTTATTTTTTGTACTTCTTGAAAAGGCAACCGATGATCGAATTGACTCAATCGGTTTGGTTCAGTTCCAAGGTCAACTCGAGACCAATCAATAATTTTTTATTTCAATTTTTGTACCCTCTGAAAATGCGACCAAGGATTGGACCAACCCAATGGGTTTGGTGACAAGCGAGGTCAGTTAAGAGAGGTGAGCGGCGAGCGTCAAGTGTCGAGCGAGGAGCAACAAGCCAGGCGAGCAGCGAGCGGCACAAGTGACTCAATGCGAGCGAGGCGAGTGTCGAGTGACGAGCAGAGAACTTGTTTCTTTCGATTTTGGCAAATTGAAGACTAAGAGGATAAATAAGACAAAAGTGAATGAATACTAGAAGAGGATGCCATGAGGACTCCTCATAAAAACCATTTTTCTTCTTTGTAAATTATGGCTATTAACGTCGTAAAAGATATTAAAAATCCAAGGTATTAAAGAATAGTGTAAAATTAATTGAATTCCTCACTAAAGAGCTATTTAATGTTGTTGACGCCGTTTATTTTAGGGTTTTCTCTATATAAAAAAATTATAAATAATATATTAGATATGGGTTGATCGACTCTACACTCCTAGAACCGAGGACCAACCTGCATAAAACTGGTCTTGGAATCCCAGGAACAATGACTGACCTAGTCTCCCTAAGAATCGAATCAGGAACGACAAGGTTGGGCCGGTCTAGGGTTAGTCTAGAGTTGACCCTAAACCGATGCTCACCCTTAGCTAGATGTAGGGGTGAGCGGTTCTCGGTTCCTTACAGGTTCCGCTTGGAACCTGGAACCTACCCTTGGGTACAGGTTCCTCATTTTTTGGAACCTGGAACCTACCCGTCAAAACCAAGAACCTGGAACCTACCCTGTCACAGGTTCTAGGGTCGGTTCCAGGTTCCAACAGGTTCTCTTTTTTTTTTTTTTTTCATTTTCAGATTTGAACTATAACGAAGAAGGAAAGAGACAAACCAAAGCTTCTATATCCATAAAAGAACATTAGACTATTAATTCAAAACCGAACAGCATTTTGTTGAGATTCAAAGGTAACATAGCTTTCAAAGAATGCATTGGTGTGATGAATGTGTAGTGACATGTACTAGACTCATCCAAACTAACTAAAAAGTAAATAGGTCGCATATATGCACATAATCACATATGATGGCCATTGGCCTGTTCACCAGTAGCAATTTGTAGAGTTGTCCATCTTGACCAACGAGATGCACATAACAGAAACTAAAGACAAAAAAAAAGAAAAAAGAACCTCAATAAATTGCCACATAACAAGCAAATCCAAAGTTTAGGCCTCAAAAGCAACCATGGAAGATGAGTGAAATTACAAACAAACAGACAAATTGGACAGCCATGAAAAAAATTCTTACCATCTCTTTTGTGAAAATCACCACCCTGCAAAAAGCAAAGAAAAAGAAAAAGAACAAAAAATTAATGAAAAATCCAATGGTGAGAAAGATAATATTCAAAGAAATGTATGTGAAATGTTAACCAAGGAAAAGATCAAAGGGTGAACAACGTGGTAAGTACAACCTTAAAACTATATCACAAGAAAAGCAGTCGTGAGCATCAGCCCTGTATCCTACAAAGCATAAAGAAAGGTAACTAACCAAAAGAACCTATTTAGCCTTACACAACCATAAAGGCCAAACTTTCTCTAGAACAAAGCTCTTACATGAACAAACAAACATACGAGCCATAGAGCCTCTAATGATCCAATGGAAAAATGATCCCTTCAAGTGCGGTGGCCTCCCCTGTCTTCGGCCAATTCCCTTCTCTCCAAAGTATAGAGTGCTTGGAAATTTTCTGCCATCTTTGGAGCAACTTCAGGAAAAAGCTGTTGAATCGGATTCACAAGAAAGCCAATCAACAAATAAGGATTGTGAAAAATTTACAGCAAATTTCAAAAGAAATGCAATAACTGAGGGCATACATATGTTAAAAAAATTTAAGATTCGCATTCACAAATGAGTACCTCAAAAACCATTCTTTCATCAGGGTCCCCATCAATGGAGACATCCATAAAAACCAAAAGATCCTTCTTCTTCATCATCTACTCCCACTCTAAAATAGCTCACAATCAAGGACTTGATGGAATAGTAAAAAGCTAGAGTGACATTTCATAAGAGAAAAGAGAACAGAAGACATGCCATTATCCTCTCAAGGGTTCGATACATTTATTGTACCAAAATCTTTCAGGTAAATAATGTGACTCAAACGCTTCTGTGTAACCAAACTGCATGCTAAATATCAATCAAACATATCGTGTGAAGGACAAAAAATAACAGCATAAAAATAAAAAAAGATGTGCACAGATTGTTAATCAAGTCAGCTACCAATTCTTAAGTAGTTATGGCTCGATTACAGGATATAACATAAGCAACAAGGGGCCCTTCCCTAAAAAATGAAAATTCAGTACAAGACGAGCAAATCTGCTTGCTTATGGCTTAAAAACACATCCCATCCTTTGATTTGAGGAAGGGGCGGTGGATCAACAGCTCACCTCGTAGATATGCTTCATCAAAAAACAAATATAATCAGATCGCATAAGTATTACAAGTCCCATCAGATCTACTTGACACGAACTAGACAAGTTATGCCTCATCACAAAACAAAAATCACGAGCAAAATGGAAATGGCATTTGCCAACCTGAAGAACCCAACTCAAGTGCCCATGAATCATAATCTCCAGGTTAAACCATCCAAATTAGCTTATCCTTACAAGCATATCGAGACAAAGACTTGGGACGAGTGTCGTTGGTCGGTGAGCAGCGTCAAGGGCCGACCGGGCCAGCGGTGTTGGGGGCGGGCGAGCGGCGTCGGGGGAGCAGGTCGAGGGCGGCGAGCGAGCAAAGTTGAGGGCGGCTGCACAAGTGGCGAGCGGCCTCCACCGAGGGGACGAGCGGCGTCCACCGGCGGCGTTGACGGCGAGCGGCTGAGTAGTGAGGCAAGCGAGGGGTAACGGCGTCGAGGGAGCAGGAGGCAAGGGTGAGAAGAGTGCGGGGCGGCGGCGTCCGGCGGCGTCCGGCGTCGGCGACGGGCGAGAGCGAGAGAACGGGCGGGTCCGGTTCGGTTCTCCGATTCTCGGTTCTACCGGGAACCGTGCTCACCTCTTGCAAGAGGAAGGAAGGAAGAAGAAGAAGAAGAAGAAGAAGAAGAAGAGGAGGAGAATGGGGGGTTTCGGTCGAGAGAGGGGGAAAGAGAAGAGAGAGAGAAGAAAAGAGAAAAGTAGGGTTAGGGGGGCAGGAAGTGACGGAGGAGGAAAAAGAAGAGAAAAGAAAGAGAGAGAAAAAAAATGAAAGGGGAAGGAGGGAAAATCGAGGGGAAATCACGTGGGGGAAGGGGGAAGGGGAGGTTTAGGGTTTTTTTTTTTTGAATTTGACCGGTTCGGTTCCCGTTCCAAGAACCGGAACTGGAACCGAGAACCGCCGGTTCCTTAAAAAAGGAACCGGAACTGGAACCGGCCTCTTGTAACCGGGAACCGATCGGACCCTCCTCCGGTTCGGTTCCGGTTCCCGGTTCTACCCGGAACCACGCTCACCCCTAGCTAGATGCCATACCACCCCCAACAAGAGGGCTTCGGTACAAAGAAGTTCCAAAAGAACTTGGAGAGGAGAGAGAGGCCAATTTCTGTACTTTGAAGTGCTCCTACCGGCTTTGGCTGACGAAGGGCACATTCAATAACGCTCCTAATTCTCTATTTTTTTTTTCATTTTTTGAAATAAAAATAGAATAGAAATCCATTTATAAAGGTTTTTGTTCTCAAGAATAGATTCATTCCTCATAATAGATTTGGAATGGAATTAATAAACAAAAATAATTACTTCTTTGTTCCTAGGAACAACTCAAGAATCAAGCCCAAACTGAGGTCGCTTAGCCATAGAGAGAGAGAGAGAGAGAGAGAGAGAGAGAGAGAGAGAGAGAGAGAGAGAGAGAGAGAGAGAGAGAGAGAGAGAGAGAGAGAGAGAGAGAGAGAGAGAGAGAGAGAGAGAGAGAGAGAGAGAGAGAGTTGGAATGGAATTAATAAACAAAAGTAATTACTTCTTTGTTCCTAGGAACAACTCAAGAATCAAGCCCAAACTGAGGTCGCTTAGCCAGAGAGAGAGAGAGAGACGTAATAATTTTTTTAAAATAAAAGAAAATTTTTTGTACAAATTGTTTCCGGTAACAAAAACGTTACCATACTCACCTCAAACTACCACCAAGTTAGCCTTCCTACAACAATGAGCCAGCCTGATATTAGGAAAAGAAAGCAACAACGCATGACACTCTTGGATAAAAGTCCGGAGCTCCAAAGAAACATGACCTATACTTTGAAGTGTTCTTATCAAATCAAGATAGCCTGACTCAACTTTTATGGGTTCGTGACTTTTGGCACAAAAAGTGTCCTAGGGTTTGGAGAAGAGTGAGGGTTTCAATCTCAAACGTAGAGGTAGTGGCTTGAACCAATTTCGCATATCTATCAAGACTGTCCCTTTTGATTAGTATATTGTGATATTTAATGTGGTTATGATACTCCTTCTCGCATTAGTGTACGATATTTTCTGATAATTGTGGATGATTTGCCTAGTAATTTGGAGATAGGGAAATCCTATATTTAATGAGTAAAAACAAAAGGGTTACTAATCAAGTGCGCATCATGAATGCTCAAAAACCCTCTTTTAAAGAAAATATTGATGATAACAAGGAGACTAATTAAAAAATCAAATATCTATCTTCTGGGCTATTGGACGAGCAACGCTCTTTGATCTCGCAGCGAGGATGCATCTTTTGTTTGGCACGGTTGCTCCTATTAATCAGGCTTCGTCTCTATCAATGAAAGAAGAGCCTTTAAAGTCATAACAATCATATAAGGAACGAGATTCTCGACAAGATGAGAGTTCCAATAGGAGACAAGAGTAGTCCATATGTCCCTAAGGATGTTCTCGGGTCGATTCTTTAACACCTCTTCTATACTTCTAGATCACTCGAAATAGCCAAACCTTGCTTGGCTTCTGTGGTCTGTACTCTTAGTTCCAATTGATCTTAGCACCCATTTCAGTTCCTATCTTACTTAGATTTTAAAAGGAAAAGAAAACATATCAACAATTGTGTGAGGGGCAACCCAATTAAAATTCCTTCAATTATCACCCGTAAATTCCTTGCTTCATCAGATTCTATGAGGAAAGTTACTTTTGCCCACGCAAACGTGTTATTTTAGTGTAAATGACGCATATGTAGAAAAATAACATGGGCAAATAAACAAGAAGACTTGAAAACATGGGCCTTTGCGGAAGATTCATGTAATCATGCAAACAAGAGAAATTCGAGATCGAGATAAGGAGAAAGAAAAGTGGTGAAGGGCAATATTGTGTTATGAGAAACCTCAAGCTTAACTTTGGGCAATTAAGCCATGTGAAACTTTCCTACAATTGTAGAATTCTTTTATCTTGGAGAGTAATGAGAAGATGGGCTTTTTGTATATCAAGTCCCGGTTGGTTTATCGAAAATGACTCAGAATCCCCGTTATTGCCACGGCATACTAATGCATTCATCTTCTGATTGTTCAGGTTTGCAGTTTGGTTTGGATTAGTAGCTCTAGGTGGTCTAAATTTTTAAATGGGTGCCTGTGAACTTCGGCAACATTCGGACCAAAAAAAATAGAAAAAAATTCGGTAACATATTAAATAGCGCGGTCTTTTTGATTGGGTGGTGTTTTAACTTTTAAAATAATAATGCAGCCGCCACAGAATTTTAAAGGCTGTAGAAGGAAAGGACAAGATACTCATGGGGTGGTGTTTTAACTTTTAAGGTTGCGTTTGGTAGTCGGGATAAAATTCGGGATATGATATGATTTATCCTATCCTACGTTTGGTACTCGCTCATGACAAGATAAAGTCGGATATAATTAGGATATAGACAGAATAAAATTATCCCATGCGAGAGGTGGGATAAAGGTGGATATGATTTTTAATGTCCATAATAGAAAAATTATATTTCTTGAATACCAAACTTAGTAAATTAACAAAATTGAAATTATATTTCAATATAAATAATATTTGAATTCTAATTTAAGAAATTAAAAATAAAAAAAAAATATTTTTAAGTAATCTTATTTTAATTTATATATTCAACTTTAATTCTATCTTATAATAAACGTTCAATCTATTAATTATATATTTATACTTATTATATATTTTAGGTATTTTTGTATTTTAAATATGTTAGTACAGTTTACTATTTGATAAAAATTTTATTAAAGAATGATGAAAGGGGATTAAAGAAATAATAAAGAAAATAATATAAAAAAGGAAAAATAAAAATAAAAATAAATTAAGGAATAGTGTTACGAGAGATTTTCACCATCTCTGTTTATGAACATTTAGGTTCATTTACAATAATATGTCATTACATGATATAATATGAATATATCCGACTTTAATACTGCGATATACCAAACAATTGACATAATATAAAAAAATCCAAGGATTTCATATCTTATCTTATCCAGTCCTATCCCGATTAGAAATCCGAATGACCAAACGTAAAGGCTTAGGCACCGCTTTATAATTAGATTAATGAAGGATCAATTGGTCATGTTGAAAAAAGTAACATTTGACTGATCTGAGACAACCCCTGATTTATGCAAGCCGCATGAATTTGTTTATCCTTATTTCGTTCTCACGTTATTCACTCGATGTCAACACACACTTTCTGTTTTCACCATAAACACCTGATTATGCTCCAACAGCGCGAAAGACTATTAGATGGAAATGGCTTGTTGATGATCGACCATATATATAGTTGTTGACGTAGGATGGCAATTATTGAGAGTTTGAAATGGGCATTGTTTCAAATAACAACCCAAAATGCCCTCATTTTCTCAAATAAAGGCCTAAAGTGAACATTATTTTAAATAAAGGTCTGAAGTGGTTATAATAATCTCAAATAAGGGCCTAGACTCACTAACTGTGAAGGGTAATTTCATCTTTCTAAAATTTTCCTTCTTTTCTTATTTTTTCTATTTTTTAGTAAAAAAACTAAATAAAGCTAAAATTTTCTTTTAAAAAAAAAAAGAAAAAAAAGAAGTGGAGAACGGGGGTGGGAGGGCTGGCCACTGGCCTATCACTAATGGGGTGATGGTGATGACTGACAGGGTCACCGGCCTCTAGGTGAGGGCTATTGAACCTTGCTAACTAGAGACGAGGGCCTATTAGCCCTCGTTAGGGACAGGAGAGGACGGCGTCATTTTGGTGCGACGTGGTAAAAATTAATATAAAAATTAATTAAATGAAATTTAAAACTAAATTTATTTAAAACATTTAAAATTTAAAATTTAAAATTTTTTTTAAAAAAAAAAAAGGGAGGCGGGCGAGGGTTGAGCCCCCTCGCTACGCCGTGAAGGACCGGTGACGGAGAGGGGAGGGTTGACCGGAGTCGCCGGGCCCTTGGCTAGGGCCCAGCGACCCCGCCGACCGGTAGCGAGGCCCGTGAGCCCTCACTCGATGCAGGGGCGAGGGCTTGCGGGCCCTCGTCGCCGGGGTCACCGGGCCCTTCCCAATGGCGGTGGGGAGGCGGCGGCGGTGAAGGCTCAGCCCTCAATTGCCTCCCTCCTTTTTTTTTTTTTTTGTATTTTTATTTTTATTTTTATATGTTTTAAATAAATTTAGTTTTAAAATTTAATTTAATTAATTTTTATATTAATTTTTATATTAATTTTTTGCCATGTTAGCACCAAAATGACGTTGTTTTTGCATTGTTTAGCCACGTCAGCATGCAAAACGACGCCGTTTTGCATTTACTTCGCTGAAAATTGCGCCGGATTGGCACTGAGGTGATTCATTTTGCGCCGATTTTGACACTTAAGTGTCACTTTCATAACTTTTGGCATTTAAGTGTCCCTTTGTACCAACTTTTGACACTTGAAGCGATCTTTTGCTATATATATCTAGCACTCTTTCTCAAAGGAAATCACGATAATCTGTAAACATTCAAGTGAATTGATTATGCAATTTCCATGATTTCTTTAACGGTTGTATTGAATTGCACTTTTCGTCATTGATCTAAATTACATCACTTGCATACATTCAATTCGTTAGCATTATAACCCCATAACATATTTTTTACTTAAAACCTTTAGGCTTCTCTCACCAATGTGCTCTAAATGCATATGCCATAATTCAGACTCTTGAACAAGGGCATTCGACATCTTCACAGCAAAATTTGTTACTATATCACCTTGAAGCTTATACAAGCCACTGTGATTGATTCCTTTCATTATTACTAAATCACCTTGAACAATTTTCAGAATTCCACATTCTGAAATATATCGATACCGAGTTGAATTCAGGGCACACAAGGAAATTAAGTTTTTCTTCAGCTTTGAACATACCTCACTCCAGTCAATGTCTTCACAATATTATCATGCATTATGATTCTAATATTACCAACACCGACGACATTGCATTCAATGTTGTTCCCCAACTACACTTTACTATTATGCATACACTGATAAGTAGTAAAGCAATTTTTATTTGGTGTAGCGTGAAAAGAACAATTAGAATCTATAATCTATCCATCAAACAATGAATAATCAGTGACAGACAAGACATAATTAACACTATCAGCTACAGCTGCAACATCATCTACAGAATCAACTGTAATTCCTTTACCCTTCTCATTCTTCAACTTAAGGTAATTCCTTTTAAGATGTTCTCTTTTGTCATAGTTCCAACAAACAACATCACCAGGCTTAGATTGACTACGTTTGTTTATATTAGTACTGCTCCTGCTAACATGTATTCTAGATTTTCCTCTACTTTCACCTACTAAAATAGCAAATACAAGTTCGCTAGATTCTCTAAAATCAAATCTCGAACCTCATCAAACATCAAACTTGTTGACCCAAATGAACTACTAACAACAGTAACAGTAATATTCCAACTATTAGGCAATGAGGATAATAGAATCAAAGCACGTACCTCATCTTCAAAGTCAATCTCAACTTAACTCAATTAACTAACAACCACATTAAATCATTGATATGGTCTACAACTGATGCACCTCATCTTCAAATTAAATAGACGTCACATCAAATAGACATTGTTGATCGCACAGGTCTTCTTGTACATATTAAACGGGGCTTTCATTAAATCAATAGTGGTCTTCTCCTTCACGATGTTAAATGCGACATTACGAGCCAACGTCAGCTGAATAACACTCGTAACTTGTCTATCTAGCAAATCCCAATCAGTTTGCTTCATTGTCTCTAACTTTTTTTCAGAAAAGGGCAAGTGCAGTTTTATTTGATAGAGATAATCTCCAATATGTATCTTCCAGAAACAAAAATCCTTCCCATCAAATCTGTCAATCTTCATTTTTCATTCTTTTATTGCCATCGATTCGCTTCAACTCAGCTAAACCTAACTTTGATACCAATTGTTGCGAAAGTGAGTGATCGAATAATAATATAAACATAAGAAGAAAATATATTGGACATGAGATTTACGTGGTCTGATCATAGAGACTTATGTCCATAGGGAGAGTAGTGACAAATTCACTATAAATCGAACGATATAAGGAGATTACACACTCGAGTTACTTAAATACTCTCAGTATTTTCCAAGCCCCAATTATATCCAATAATGTACATAATGTTTAGCCCTGAAATTCCTCGCGAAATAATCTTTCAATCTTACAAAGAAATTCACAAATACTATCACAATATTTCACGACTACAAACACTAATCTTTCTTGGTGTAATTACACGAAGAAACTTCAATGCCAAGCACCCGTGTGAAAATAACGCTATAAGAAACCTTCACGTCAACCTCTTCGTGATCCACTCCGCATCCCACGAGAATGTTCATATACATTATATATGCACTTTGCACTTAGAATCCAAGCCGACTTCTGCATTAGATATTATCGGCTCTTTTATTTCCTTTCTCTTTCCCTTATCCATTGTTGTTTCACCGAGTCCAAGAAGCGCACGCCTACTAAAATAGCCTTGAATTTATTTCCTTTTCTGACACCAAGTCAGACTTCTTGAACTTGGACTCCAACGTAGCTTTGTTTCTGTAATCTACAAATTCACAGCTCGGTCTCTAAGGGCGAGCGTATGATAAAAATTATGTTTCTCGATTTCTCGATTTCTCTGTTCCCCGGAACAGGTTTGGAACAGAAATCCATTTGGTAACGCAATTTGATTTCTCTATTTCTGAAACATATTTCTATTCCAGAAATAGAGAAATCGAAGAAATCAGAAGCTAAAATTTTTAACTTCTCAGTTTCTGAAATAGAAATAGAAATTTTTTTTTTCTCAACTTTTCAATTTAGTCCAAAATATTTTAGATCACTAATATTGAAATAGAAATAGAAATAGTTAATTTAGTCCAAAATATTTTAATGATTTTTTAATATAATCATTTCAATAAATATTGATTGAAAATCTTAATCATTGGGCCGAGATGGTGGGAATTGAATGAACAATGCTTCATTTGTTGTTGCACGCAAAAGATTCCACACATGATAATAGTCAACTTGCCATATTCATATTTAACGAGTTTTTCTTCACCTATTATTATGTAGTACGCCGGACAATAGCTCTATCGGCTACCTATTTTTTTTTTTTTAATCATAAACTTCATATTGAGGCGGTAAAAAGGGGTCAAATCATTAGGATTTCATCCGATTTTTCTTTTATAAGGAAAATAGATCTAATAAGGAATATGTTGTTCTTGTAAGAGCGTTAATAAAAATACAGATTTTGATAATAAATTTTTAAGTAATCCTAGTGTTGATAATTTTGAAAAAAATTGGTGATGATTTTTGAACATGGTGAGGATTTTTTTAACAAAATTTGGAAAGAAATTGGAATTAGACTTGAAGTTAGGATTTTTTTAGGAGATTAGACTATTATAATCATGGCTATCATTAGACTTATTTGATTAATGTGAAATCAATTTCAGTAAAAACATAGCGACATATTCACTACAATTGAATTTCAATTGATTTTTTTTTTTTGCCATGTTGTTTATTTTCAGAAAGAAAATATTACGTAATAGGAAACGTAAGTACATGTAATAGGAAATTCCATGAAATTGTATTTTCAACTTTTGTAATATATTAGTATTATTTCAACTATTGTTTTGTATTTGAGGATTTCCTATGTTGTTTTAGTATTATTTTGACTATTATTTTGTATTTGAGGATTTCCTAAGTTGTTATCTAATCAATTTATATTCCTAGAAATAGAAATTTTATTCTGTTATCAAACGGATTTCTGTTCCAAAAATAAAAATTTTGAGTCGTTATCAAACAGGTTCCTTTACTCAGAAACTTGTCCGAGAAATAGAAATTGAGAAATCAATTTCTGGAACAGAAATTTTGTCATACGCGCCCTTATATTCCTAGAAATAAAAATTTTATTCTGTTATCAAACGGATTTCTGTTCCAAAAATAGAAATTCTGAGTCGTTATCAAACAAGTTTTTTTACTCAGAAACTTGTCCGAGAAATAGAAATTGAGAAATCAATTTCTGGAACAGAAATTTTGTCATGCGTGCCCTAACAAATCAGCAACTTGAAGTCCAAATATCCACTTTCCTTTTATTTATCTTGGATTCATTTTGTTCTTAGGCTCAAAATCGAAACATATTTTAGCATATGCCGTCCGTGCTAACATCACGTAGACACATTCTAGTTGATGCTCCTCCATCATTGGCATACTAGTAGGTTTCAAACTATAGTTCACCTAGACTTCTCTTGGACCGAACACCACGTAATTGCCCGAGTCTATAAGTTGTGACACGAACAATAGATTTTTCTTCGTTCCTGACACATGATACACATTTTTTAATTCAACCTAATGTGAACTAAAACCGGGATGTTATCACCTTTTGGCTGACATGAGTAATTGGCAACCTCAAGTTATCTACAGAGACAATTACTTGTCCACCAGTGTACTCAAATACGTTTGATAGCTTGCCTTATCTCTGGTGATATCATTTGAATACTCCGAACAACTATTCAATTATTATCATAATTGATCAATTTATCACTTATTGTGACGAGGGCCGTCACCTTTTCTGAATGCTTTATTGCAGTTTCAACTACATTTCCTATTGTGACAAGCGCTTTCTAGATATCCTAGAAATGCAAAGCCACCTTGTCAAGATCCAAATAATACAAAGATTACGACAGCTGATCAGGCAAACGAATACAATAAGCGAGATCGATCATGAGAAGCTAACATTTTATTTTCACCGTCTTAAATCTGACGAAGGAGCCCCCTCCGAAACAGTAGGCAAGAAGCACATGCAATTACACACCAAAAACACCTATTTTCGTCAAATTAGGACTTCTTAACACACCATCCTTTATACTCAACGAACTGCTCAACAGAGATATATGCATCTTTTTCATTACCATTCCACAATCAAGCTTCCTAAACAACACAAAAGACAAAAGAATTCCCAGAAAAATACAGCCCTCACTATCTAGAAGCCAACTACTTCTTGAGTTCCCTCCGAAGAATCTTTCCAGCAGCTGATTTCGGAATTGAACTGGTCAAAACTACCTTCCTCACTTTCTTGTAGGGAGCAACCTATAAGCACAAAGATGCGTATGTTGAAAAGCTTAGATCATTTGATCATCAAGAAGGATGGAAAAAAGCCTGGCCAAGCGTGTTTAACACGATAAAAACATTCCATACTGCTATTATTTTTTCTAAGCAACATAAATTGGGAAATGGAAATGTTTAGTTTGTGGATTTGTGCATGCGAGATGAAATCTAATTAAGTTGGTGAAAAACCTGTACAGCTTAGTCCATGACAGCTTCCTAAGAAATATCGCTGGCGATTCTCCTGACCACGAATGCCATTGGTATCTCACACGATTTTTCATCAAAAACACTATATGTTACAAAGAACATAAGTAACAGTACATCACTAAGAAAAACAAGGCATTTAAAGAAAATCGACCTAAACAGCATGTATTTAAACTTTGTTCCAGTCATGAAGATACTTCGTATTAAAAATGGATTGGTTCTTTGATTTTTTTTTTACTATATTAATTCCTAGAAACAAAAAATTAAGACAAATCAGCCGCGAGATAACTGAGATGCTTTTGAGTATGCATTTTCCCAGTCAAAATCTATATTGCTGGAAAGGAACTTACTCTACCCTCAATTCTCGTCCAAACTAGCGAGGCTTTAATTTTTTGGAAGGGGTCTTACCATGTTACTGCAACATCAACAATGTCAGTATGGGTTAAATGCAGCCTCCAGATCAGCAGGAGGCATCGGTTGGCAGCATAAGATGTCACATGAAGATAGCTAGTATTATAAGAAAAAATAAGTTTGTTAAAGAGCGTGTAACTGATAATCTCTTTGAAACTCATGTTCCATAACAATATTTTTTTGATATATGAGAAGAAGTGAAGATATAAATTGTAGCACCATTTTCACTTTTCAGCATAATGCAGAGAACTGACCTATCTCTAAAAGCCACTGAGAAAAGCAATATTTTGGCAAATCTGTGACAATCATTAACATTAACCGTAAAGCTCTTACCTAAAAGCCCTTGTACTTATAATTTATTTCACTCGATCGAGTATATGAAAAAATCAATCCTGATCATAATAAACAATCTCTCCGATATGTAGCAGGAAAATCAGGAGAAAATAGTTTTATAACTGAAAAGCCAACAAATCTAGCACAATTATGGAATCCCCAGAAGCCAGAAAGAATTAAAGAAACACTAGAAGAATACTCTCAACGCAGAGGTCATATGCAACCTATAAAACAGACTTATGCCGTTAATAAACAGACACGGTACTACAGATGGAAAGTAATTCAAGCACATCGGTATACAACGTGGCTTTTATCCAGAAGTTGAAACAAATCTAGCAAAACAAATTTCTTACTACCTGCTCGAAAGTCCAATGAGAAATTCAAAGAAAAAGAGAGATAATTTTACCTTTCATGATTGCAGGTCCTCGTAACAAAAGCGAGAACGGTACTGCCTGGAGGCAGGAAGGACCCAGTCTTGCAGTCCAACCCCTTGGCTTGCATATTTGGAGCCAAAAGTCTACTGGAAGAATATCTTCGACACTTCTCAGTATTGAAGCCTCGGGTCCCAACTGCAGTTGACTCGGTCATGCTATAACCCTGCCAACCAGCATAATCAATTGTAGGACATGACTAAACAGCAGAAATCCTTGTGATCACCCGACACACGAACATGGCTCATCAAGTAATGCCATAACAAGTTCAAATTCAATCAACTCAAAATCAATTTTTTCCATCTTAAAAGTGATTGGAAAAAGGGTAAAAGAAATCAAGACTTCCAACATATTGTTTGAGTGGTCATGGCAGAGATGTAGAACCGAGAGAACAATTAGAGTCCTGCAAGTTTCATAATCCCTACCTCAATGAAGTCAACATGAGGAAAAGCCAGAACAAAGTCCTCAATGCTCTTCCTGCTGAAAGCAGCAGCCCCACAAGAGACCTGCTTCATGCTCCTCAAGCCGCTTCACTGGCACACTTCACAGTCCTGGTCAGAGCAGCCAATGCGGGTGGAACCACAGCGAAATGGGTGACTCCATACCTATCAACTGAAAATTTCTATCCAAAAATAATGTTCTTGCAGGCCACACGCTTAATCTGGAAGAAACTGATTCTCTGCCTTAAACATAATCACAGACAATAATTCTCTTTACTCTGCAATCGGCATTTTTGATACCATAAGATTAAACTAAAGCTTCACGAAGCATTCTAAGTAATCAGTAAGCGCCAGAAAGGCACGCAATTAACCCAATTTCGACTTCCTGGATAATCAACCGTCCACAAATGCACCAAATGATACAATATGGAACCACCAACTATATCATAAGACAAAAAGAACACCAAATAAAGCAAATTAATTCAGGAATCATCATGGCACAAGAAAACATGGGAAATGTAAGCACCAAATCAGAATGTCAGTTGCAACAAGCAATGAGTATGGAATGGAATTGCTTGAACTCCACAATATTCCAGCAGTCAATTACTGAGTCCATCTTGATCTGCATTGCAAACGCAACAACATTAGAAACCATAGACAACTCAAAAATCTGGAAACCAGACAACAAAAAGGAAAAAAGAAGAAATCTGGTGCTTAGGAAGTGAAAAAAATCAAACATGACCTCGGATAGACAAGTAAACTGAGCTTGTTTCTTTTGAACCTGGCCACTCCGGAGGCTCGAAGTAGAAAAATACGGGACTTGAAGTGACAGCATAGAAAATATATTCCGGCGAAAAGGTGGGGAGGGGTCGCTTCTTCACGAGAAAATATTAGGTAGTCCCGGACCGCCAGGTCACCGTGTGCCCGCCCAATGAAGAGGCGACACATGGCTCCACGTGGAGACGGGCCCACCATTATTTTTGGTCAAATTTTTGCACCCCTTCCCTCTTTTCATTAAATGCTTCGTTATTCTGTCGGGACCCACCATCACTTTTCAGAGAAGGTTTTGCGTCCCCCATCTCTCTCTTCATTAAATGCTTTATCCTTCTTTGCACGCTTCTTCTCCCGCTCGAACGAAGAAGCTGTGAAGATGGAGAACCAGATGGAGATATGAAGATGAGCAATAAGCAGATGAAGATAAAGAACAGAATCTAGTGTAAAACAATCAATTCTGATAATGCTTCATATCTCATTGTATTAACAAATCATTGAAGTACAATGTATCGAAAACATCAATGAATGAAGATCCCCTATTCTACTTCCTCTGTTCCATCTTACTTGTATCTTCAGTAGCCTTTGATCATCCTTTTGAAGCTTTTCTGTAACACCGAACATCCATGGAGGATTTCTCTTTTTTTTTTTTTTTTTTCTCTCTTTCTCTCTCTCTACTTAACACTCCTTCTCTTCTTCTTTTCTTCGTACCTTTTGTTGAATTATGACTCGAGTTTGAATTCGGATAAATCGAATTTATCGATAAAGATTTTCCAAGCCAAGAAGAAATTTCGTCGGTCTTCGAAGGATTACAAAATAAAAGGAAGATATGAAATTTTCTTTACCTGCGGAAGTTGGTCGAAATTTGTTATGCAGGTGGGGCCCAAAAGTCAACAAACCACGTCCGAAGAAAGAAGACTCTGCGGCACCATTCCGTGAAGCCTCTCTCTGCACGCGTGAAGCTGTCGAAGCCCCTTCTCTTTGGATCGTGCATCAAAAAGGAAAGTGGGGCCCAAGGTCAAAAGTTTTGACCTTGGGCACACACATACAAAGCAAAAAAAGCCGTAGGTTTTACTGCTGTACGTACGAGCGCGAGAAGCCGCACGTCGCCGAGAAGAAAGGAGCCGCGCGTAAGAAAGAGAGAAAAACCCTACAAAGCCGCACACGATCGTTGAAGCCGCTAGCCGCGGAAAGACTTGAATGCGTGGTATTTTTGTGCCGTGAGTTTATACCCAATTGAATTGTTTATTTTATAAACACTTAGGGTTTGTGGTTAAATCTAGGTGTGGGAAACACTTGAGCGATTGAGCGATTGTAAACTCTGATTCTCCAATTTTAGTGGATTATTTGTTGCTGGCTCTCCCCGTGGACGTAGGTACAGATACTCGGACTGAACCACGTAAATTTCTGGTGTCCTTATTTTTCTCGTTAATTTCTCTGGGGTGATTTCGCGTTGACGTAAATTGCAAGATCCTGATAATTCTGCATATTATATCCCAACAAATTGGTATCAGAGCTTGGGGTTGGATTGCTTGATTGTAATTTGGGGCTTTTGCTTGTTTGATTATTATCTGGAAATTCTGTTATTGCAATTATGTCTGAGAGGAAATTTGAGATTGAGAAGTTTGATGGAAGAAATAACTTTGTGTTATGGAGCATCAAGATGCGGGCTTTATTGACAACACAAGGTTTGGCCAAGGCACTAGATGGTGAAGATGAGTTGCCAATTATAATGAAAGCTTCAGAGAGGGTAGAGCTTATGGAAAAAGCAAAGAGCATTATCCTATTAAATTTGTCGGATGAGGTCTTACTAGAGGTTATTGAAGAGAAGGATGCCGCAGAATTATGGGCAAAACTTCAAGCACTCTATGTGAAGAAAGGTTTGAACAATCGCTTGTACATGCTGAAGAAGATGTTTCAATTTAGATATACTGAAGGTACGTCTATCAGAACCCACCTAGATGAATTTAATAAACTCATGTTGGATCTGAAAAACGTCGGTAAGATACTTGATGATGAAGAACAGGGCATGATGCTGTTAGCCTCTTTACCAGAGTCATGGGAGCACTTTACTGATTCATTGTTGCGGGGGCGTACTACAATTACCTCAGAGGAGGTAAAGTCCGCCTTATTCTCTAAGGAGTGGCAGAGAAAGTTACGAGATGACGGTCTGGCCAAAGGAGCAGCGCAAGCACTAACGATTCGGGGTAGAGAACAACATCGAGAGCCTAGTAGCAGCAGAGGTAAAAGTAGATCAAAATCACGCCATAGAAAGTCCAAGGGACGCATGAAGTGCTTTGAGTGTCACGAGGAGGGGCACATCAGGAGAGATTGTCCAAAGAGGAGGAATAAAGTTGATAGGCAGAATGCCACAAACAATGTGGCAAACGTTGCTGAGGGGAGCACTAGTGATGCAGAAGCTGTCTTATGTGTGACTGCTACTTCGTCAGGAGACGAATGGGTGCTAGATTCGGGGTGTTCTTATCACATGACGCCTCA
Organism: Eucalyptus sp. ANBG9806169; assembly: GCA_014182395.1. Lineage (NCBI taxonomy): Eukaryota > Viridiplantae > Streptophyta > Magnoliopsida > Myrtales > Myrtaceae > Eucalyptus > Eucalyptus sp. ANBG9806169. Next base: position 33,693,334 of record CM024578.1, read on the forward strand.
TAAGAACTGGTTTACTACTTACCATGCTGCAGATGGTGGTAGGGTTCTTTTGGGGAATAATGCAGTCTGTAAGGCTGTGGGGATAGGGACAATTCGGATTCGGATGCACGATGGGGTGGTTCGCACATTGACAGATATGAGGCATGTACCAGAGCTCAAGAAGAACCTTATTTCTCTGGGGACACTCGATGACATCGGGTGTAGGTACACTGCTGAAGGTGGAGTACTAAAAATCTCTCGAGGTGCCATGACAGTGATGAAGGGGAAGAAAGTGAATACTCTCTATCATCTACTGGGAGAGACCGTGACCGGAACCGCTGCGGTTTCATCAAGTGAGTCAGATTCTGACTTGACTCAATTATGGCATATGCGTTTGGGGCACATGAGTGAGGCAGGTATGACGATGCTGAGTGAAAAGGGGTTGTTGAAGGGTCGAAGACAGAAAGCCGGACTTATGTGAGCACCGCATCTATGGGAAGCAAGACCGAGTTAAGTTTACTTCAGCTATTCATTCGACCAAACGACCGTTGAATATATTCACTCGCACGCCCGGGGGGGCCCGTCTTCGGTTCCTTCGAAAGGAGGTGCCCGATATATGCTGACATTTATCGATGATTATTCGAGGAAGGTATGGGTTTACTTTCTGAAGCACAAATATGATGTGTTTGATCGGTTCAAGAAATTTAAGGCATTGATTGAGAAGCAATCGGATAAACAAATCAAGTGCCTGAGAACCGATAATGGCATGGAGTTTTGTGGTAAAGATTTTACTGAGTTCTACGAGAAAGAAGGTATTGTAAGACATCGCACAGTACCTGGGACACCACAGCAGAATGGCGTGGCAGAACGGAAGAATAGAACTTTGCTTGAGTGAGCTCGATGCATGCTTTCGCATGCAGGACTTGGGAAGGAATTTTGGGCCGAAGCAGTAAACATGTCATGTTACCTGGTAAATTGATCTCCATCGTCTGCTATCGAGTGGAAGACTCCTGAGGAAGTATGGTCGGAGAAACCTGTTGATTACTCCGGATTACGTATATTCGGATGTCCTGCGTATGCTCATGCGAGAGATGGTAAGCTTGAGCGGAGGTCGAAGAAGTGCATATTTCTGGGTTATGCACATGGGGTGAAAGGCTACCGGCTATGGTGCACTGATCCCAGATCACCCGGTTTTCTAATCATCAGAGATGTGATTTTCGACGAGACTGTAATGCTTCAACGGAGGAGTTCTGAGACACAACAAGCAGAGAAGACAGATCATGGTGTCATTAGTGAGGTGGAGCTTCAGGTGGAGACTCCAGAGACCTTGAAGGTAACAGAAGTTGAGACTGCAGATGAAGCCGCAGTTCCTGAAGTTGGTGATAGTGAACAACCAGCAAAGCCGCAAGCAGACTATAGCCGCAGATAGACAAAGAAGGCACATTAAATCACCGGTACGTTATGGTTATACAGATATTGCTTATGCATTGACTGTAGGTGATGAGGTGGAGACAGATGAGCCTTCGTCTTACTCTGAGGCGATGGCTAGTTCGGAGTCATCGCAGTGGCTAGGGGCAATGAGTGAAGAGATGGAATCTCTCCATCGAAATCAAACATGGAAGCTGGTCAAAGTACCCAAGAGCCAAAAGATTGACGGAAGTAAATGGGTCTTTAAACAGAAAGAGGGCATTCCCGGTGTTGAGGCAGCGAGGTATAAGGCGAGACTTGTGGCGAAGGGGTATACACAGCGTGAGGGCATTGACTACAATGAGGTGTTCTCTCTTGTGGTAAGGCATACTTCTATTCGTGTTTTACTTGCCTTAATTGCTTCGCAGGATCTCGAGTTAGAGCAGCTAGATGTAAAAACTGCGTTTCTTCATGGTGAATTGGAGGAGCAGATTTACATGAGGCAACCAGAGGGATTTGCTATTCTGGGTAAGGAAGATTATGTTTGCCTGTTAAAGAAATCTTTGTATGGGCTGAAACAATCTCCTAGGCAGTGGTATAAACGTTTTGATACTTTCATGACTAGTCAAGACTATTGAAAAAGTAAGATGGACAGCTGTGTTTACTATAGGAGATTGGAGAATGGTTCTTTGATTTATCTACTCTTATATGTTGATGATATGCTGATAGCAGCTAAGAATATGTCTGATATTGATGTGCTGAAGAGGCGTTAAATGCTGAATTTGAGATGAAAGATTTAGGTGCTGCAAAGAAAATTTTGGGTATGGAGATTTTGCGTGACAGAGCTGCAGGAGTTTTACGTCTATCTCAAAAGAAATATATTGAGAAGATTGTAGCATGTTTTAACATGCAGTCGGCAAAATTTGTAAGTACACTTTTAACGAAGCACTTTAAACTTTCAGATAAATTATCACCGCAGACTGAGGAGGAGGAGGAGCATATGTCTCGTGTTCCTTATTCTAGTGCCGTGGGTAGTATTATGTATGCTATGGTGTGCACTAGGCCTGATATTTCACAAGCTGTGAGCGTGGTTAGTCGCTATATGAAGCGTCCTGGTAAAGCTCATTGGGAAGCTGTGAAGTGGATCCTCAGATATTTGAAGGGGACAACAGACGTGGGTATAGTATACTGGAGGGACAACAATGGCAATGAGACCACTGGTTTTGTGGACTCGGATCACGCTGGTGACTTGGATGATTGCAGATCTTTAGCAGGGTACGTGTTTACGCTAGCGGGTGGTGTAGTTAGTTGGAAGACGTCCTTACAGGATCACATTGCCTTGTCTTCGACTGAGGCAGAGTACATGGCACTAACCTTTGTAGCGAAGGAGGCGATATGGTTACAAAGTTTGCTCTCGGACTTTGGGTTAGAACATAAAAGTGTGGATATACACTGTGACAACCAAGGTGCGATATATTTGGCGTATAATCTAGTTTATCACGAGTGAACGAAGCATATTAACATCAGGAACCACTTCATCCGAGATGTCTTAGCTAAGGGTATTGTTATTGTTAAAAAGATTGCTACAGCAGATAACCCGGCAGACATGATGACTAAGTCTGTTCCTTTGGCGAAGCTCAAACTCTGCTTGAGCTCTATTGGCGTCTGTGGAGAGTGAGCGCCCATCGGGGCGTTGGGAGAGCAGCATGGATGATGAGTACTATAACTTGGTTTCAAATATTGAGCCAAGGTGGAGAATTGTTGAATTATGACTCGAGTTTGAATTCGGATAAATCGAATTTGTCGATAAAGATTTCCCAAGCCAAGAAGAAATTTCGTCGGTCTTCGAAGGATTACAAAATAAAAGGAAGATATGAAATTTTCTTTACCTGCGGAAGTTGGTCGAAATTTGTTATGCAGGTGGGGCCCAAAATTCAACAAACCACGTCCGAAGAAAGAAGACTCTGCGGCACCATTCCGTGAAGCCTCTCTCTGCACGCGTGAAGCTGTCGAAGCCCCTTCTCTTTGGATCATGCATAAAAAAGGAAAGTGGGGCCCAAGGTCAAAAGTTTTGACCTTGGGCACACACATACAAAGCAAAAAAAGCCGTAGGTTTTACTGCTGTACGTACGAGCGCGAGAAGCCGCACGTCGCCGAGAAGAAAGGAGCCGCGCGTAAGAAAGAGAGAAAAACCCTACGAAGCCGCACACGATCGTTGAAGCTGCTAGCCGCGCAAAGACTTGAACGCGTGGTATTTTTGTGCCGTGAGTTTATACCCAATTGAATTGTTTATTTTATAAACACTTAGGGTTTGGGGTTAAATCTAGGTGTGGGAAACACTTGAGCGATTGAGCGATTGTAAACTCTGATTCTCCGATTTTAGTGGATTATTTGCTGCTGGCTCTCCCCGTGGACGTAGGTACCGATACTCGGACCGAACCACGTAAATTTCTAGTGTCCTTATTTTTCTCGTTAATTTCTCTGGGGTGATTTCGCGTTGACGTAAATTGCAAGATCCTGATAATTCCGCATATTATATCCCAACACCTTTCTCTAACCTCACGTCTCTAGTTATATAGAAGACAAACTACTAACAGAAAAACTGAATGTAGTTTGTTTAGTAAAAACAGACTACCACTAACAGATTACAGCTTATAGCACACGTGTTAGTTTTGCATATCTTGGCGATCCATGTCATTCTCCACTTCAGGTGTCTCCTTCATTGATGTCGAGCCAAGCTGGTCTTCATCATAAGTTCTTCACCGTTGATCATCTTTTCTGTATCGCCAAGTCCTCTGCTTTCTTTTGTTGATTGTTTTTCAACACGTGCCATTGCTGTTCTTCTTCTTCTTCAACTCCTGTTCTTTTATATTTAACAGAAGCACCCCTTCTTCTCTCTCTTTCAAAATTCTCTCCTTATTTTTCTCCATCAAAGCCGCACGACGCCCGCCCTCTCTCTTTTTCAAAAATCTCTCCCTCCCAAAAGCCTACCCGTCGCCTCCGAGCTCAGCCACCTCCACCGTTGCCGCCAGGAGCCACTCGCTCCCTCTCTCTCCCAGCCGGGTGTTGCGAGTTGCGATGACACCGCGGCCGCCGTTGTGAACGATCTCTCTCGCTCTTAAGAGCCATGCCGATCATAGCTGTCGGGTCTCGACCTCAACCTCTGATTGCCTCCGCGTCTTGGTCGTGGTCGCCTCCGATCCTAACTCCAGCTCCTCCATTTTGTGTGGAAGAACGGGTTCGAAAAATCCTCCCGTGCTATTCCGAAAGGTAGCATGTCCCCGCAGGTAAGGAGCCGCGCCTCCTCTTCTCCGGCCTCCATCCAGAGCAGCAACCACCGCCCCCCTCCCCCGGGGGGGCGATGAGCAGCAGAACCCCGGCCCGACAAGCTCCTCTTCAAGGAGGACGAGAACTGGCTCCTCAAGTCCCTCTCCAAGCTCACCAACCCCTCGTTGTCCCCACCTCGGATCCTCCGAAACTTGATCGAAGATTCGGCAGCTCCGGCACAAGTACCACGGGCGGGCGTGGACCAAGAAGCCGAGCTCGCCCGAGACGTATGGGGCAAGAAGCTGAGCTCAAGGGAGGCGAGAAAGGGCAAGGGGTAAAAGTAGCAAGTGAATTTGGAGGAAGAGAGGGAGAAAGACGAGGGCAAGCTATTGGTAATTTGTTTATAAAACAAATGAAGAAGTGACTTGTCCCACATCGAAAAGATGTGAGTGCGCATGTGGACGAGATTTGGTACTAACCGACGATCATTATTATTTTATTTATTGAAAATTCAGATTTATTTCTATAAAAAAAATTAACTATAAATCTTGTTGAAACAATATGACTGTTCACGAAAAGTTATGGTTATTTTTTATTTATTTAATTCCGAATTTTTATATCTTTTCAACGTAACCTTTTAGACGTATTTGTTCATTTTTGCAACCTTTCCCGAAAGGTTGTCTTTGTTCTTTTGCAACCTTTCCCGAAAGGTTGTCTTTGTTCTTTTGCAACCTTTTGAAGGGTTGCCTCTATTCGAAAGACGAAAATAAGTACGTATGGTTTGAGATCAAACAATCATCTTCTTCCAATTTTTGTTTTCTTTTGAAAGAAACTACAGCCATTGTTTCTAATTGTTTCCTAGAGAGATCCTAGAGAACTATTAGAATTGCTATCTAGTATTCTCATTCGAGACTTTGTTGTATCCTAGAGGAAATTTACCGGTGACCATTATTAACTTTGTGGGGCAAATAAATCCTTAAATAAAGTGATATCACGCCTCAAAGTCCGACTTGAATACTCAAAAGGTCCGTCTTCATTGTTCTACCCAATTCGAAGCCATATTTTACCAACAATTTTAATGATTTATTTTCAGCAACAATGAAGTTGGAGTTAATGGAAGTCAAGTTTTGTCGAGCACATTCGTCTGCTTTGCCGCTAGTGCAATTTTGCTCTAATTGAGAACAGAGGGCTTTGGTGGAACTTCAGAGCGTATTGATGTGGCAGGACAGTTCAGTTATTTCTGGCAAATCACATGACAATCACATTGATATATCTTATGCACAGATGATACAGCATCACCAGAGGGGGTGAAGAATATTTTGCAAGCAGAGGACAACATTCAGGATATTATGGAACTCTTAGAACAAGGATGATTGTGTTTTGGAGGAAGCAAAATGAAGGAAATCCTGATGGATATCAGTTGATACAAAAAGAAGATGTGCATACGAAGGAGACTTCAAACTCTTTGGCAAATATATCGAGTGATCACATGCCATGACTTCTTGCATGTTGATCTGCTCCATGAGGGCGTGATGTTCGACAACAAGTACATAACGTTGGAGAAGACTACTTGGAGTCAGCAGAAAAATTTGATCCTCGAGAACGCTCATGGAGACTGATAAAGGACATGAGCACGAAAAGAGGGGGTCATTCTTTGGTCGTCTTGAACCAAAAGTTATATGCTGTAGGAGGCTACGATGGATCTAAAATGGTGGCGACAGTAGAGCTTTTCGATCCTCGTGCTAGTTCGTGGATGATGGTGGAATCGATGAACGATCTCACCAGTTGAAATATTTAGTCGTGAGAATTCGAGAATAAAATCATCTTTTCTCGAACGGATGGTGAATGAAACGTATTGGCATGGACGGCGGTTGGGACCCAACGCCAGTCACGAGGACGAAAGGACGTCAATGGCGTGGCTCTTTCTACGTTTAGCCATCCACGTGCTTTAACCGGTGCATGAACCTCTGGCCCGGCGAGTCGTGTCTTTTCGCCAGCGTGCCTGCCTCGGTTGAACCGGGTTCTCGCCCTCTCGTTATTAGGGTTCTTACGAGGCTTTGCCTTAGATGGTTTTTTTTCAGTCCTACTTTTCAGGTTGATTATGTTTTGACTTTGTCGGTTGTTGCAGTCCTTGTCAAGATTGGTGCGGTGCTTGGTTTTTGTCGAAGAGTCTCGATTGTTGTGCAGAGTGCGCGCCATGGTCACTGGTTTGCACGAGAATCACCGATCCAGTGTTCAACTCGGGGCGGGGGTCGGCCCTGACGGAGAAGGGCACGGTGGAGATGGAGGCGATCATAATGGACGGGGTGGGGAGGACGTGCGGCACGTTTTCTGGTGTGACGATGGTGAAGAACCCGATCTCCCTGGCCAGGCTCATCATGGACAAGTTCCCCCACTCCTATCTCGCCTTCGCAGGCGCCAAGGAGTTCGCCCGCCTCCACGTCTGTACTTTCTGCCTACTCCCATAGACTTCTGCTTCTCCTTTTTTGATCACGTGGATCCCACATTCGGGTCACGAAAATCATGAACTCCTCTCGAGAGAAGCGTTTCTGTGGCATGTATTAACGGACGGTCTCGATGAACGAGGACATGGAAGTACTCGACACGGTGGAATGTTACAAAGAGGGTCTCGGATGATAGGAGATTGACCAAAAGGCTTTTGAGAAGAGGTGTTATTTCTCTGCAATCGTGGTATGACAGAAGATCGAGGTCCTACACTTCGGTTCGGTCCTATGTAAGTTGAGCAGGGGAGCATGATCTCGTTGGGATTGCTGCACTTATTGTGCGTGGTCAAAGCTCTTTATATGTTTTCAGGTTTCTGCCTACCTTCAAGCGGACAAGTTTCCTCAATAAATAAGGAGGATTAAGGATGTGGTTGTGAGTACGGTAAAAAATAGACTTAGTCATCGGCAGGGGAGAAAATTTGAAAAGAGATGAGCTTTGATATGAAAAAAAAAAAAAAATGCAAGTGAAGGCAAATGTTGGGTCATTCATGGATGTTTGGAGGATTACTTGAGAATATACTGAGGTATTGTTTTTTTTTTCTTATTGCCTTATATGCTAAGGTATACGATATTTTTATCTCCATGTTTAGCACGTAAATTGCTACACTATTTGTTCATACTTGCTCTTAGTCTTTAGTCATCTTTTGGCGTGTGTGTTCAATTCCATGTGTGAGATGATGATAGAATTGAAGAGATGCGATATGCCCCTATTTAAGACTTTAGTAACAAGAAAATGGTACACGTGTTTGCTTGAGCTGTTGATCGTTGTAGGCGGTTGACCAAGAAAGGTGAGTTCAATTGCAATGCATTACGAGATTGACACGAGCGTGTGAATTTTGAACTAGAACTGGAAGGTGTCCATAGAATTTTGGTATTGCGTGATTGAGCTAGATTTTGGCCTTGATTCATTTCATGTTTTAGTATTTTGAGCCAAGCATTCAAGCACAAGATTAATTGGAATCGGCTTGATTGCTTGATGTCCTGGATTAATATGTGCACGAATGTTTATGTTATTATGGGCTTATGCAAGCACATAAGCAGTGGCATGAAAATTCGATTCAATCATATTATCTAATGGTTTCAAGCATAATAATGTTAAATTTATGGTTTTGCCCTTGTGTGCAATTTGATGAAGAAATGAGGTATGGCTCTGATTATACCTTTTAGAAGGTTTCGAATTATACGATGTTGTTGATTCCATTCCTAGAATTGCCGGTATCTTCTTTTCGCCTCTCTCAATTCTAGTTTATGGACTTTTGATACCTTGATACTCGATTCACTCGCATTTACTAAAATTGTTAGAGAATGTTGTTACATGCATGGGCTGATATGTAGTGCTTCATTTATGGAGGCTATATGGAGATACCAAATGGGTTTTTTCGAGTGTCCCTCGTTTGGTCCTAATGTGTTATATTTGTTGTCCTTGCCCCTCATAGATTTGATTCTATGGAATAGCATAAATGAGCCAAGAGAGTAGAATTGCATTGGTTTTCTATTTTGATGTACGTGATGTATGTATTTCATCGAGGATGAAAATTTGATGATGCATAATTTTGATTAATTGCCTCTTGGAATATTCTTGAAGTGGGGGTATGTCCGAAGGTGACTTTGGAAATAATATGAATGGAATAATTGAGATTAAGAAGTATCTAGCTTTCATTTTCAAAATGAATGATTTAGGAGAAGCAGATACTATCTTAAGTGTTAAAATTAAAAAATAGTGGGGGTTATTCTTTGAGCTAAAGTAATTACATGGAGAAGATGTTGTATAGATTTAAACATCTTGTTTTCAAATATATGAGTACTCCATTTGATTCCCGGTGGAGAGTTTTTAATGTGACTGATATTGGTCTTTGATGTATGCAATATATTATACTAGACCTGATATTACTTTTTGTATATGTAAGTTGAGTGAATACTAGTAATCCAATATAAAACATTTGAGAGTTATCTTATTGTTCTATAATAGTTATTCGGTTGTATTGGAATTATACACCGATGTTAGTCGGATTATAAGTGTGGGATATGAAACTTCCATATGGATTTTCACATTATGTGAATTTGTTGTTTCTTGGACGAGCAAGAAACAAATGTACATAATTTACTCAATGATAGAACATGAATTTATTACTTTAGCGGCAATTGGGAAAGAGGTCGAATGGATTAGGAATTTGTTGTTGGATATCAAATTATGGCCTAATCCTATGCCCTCTTATTTCTATCCACTGTGATAGTTATGCTACTTTGGTAAGAGCTTATAGTAGCACCTATAATGTTAAGTCTAGAAATATTAGTCTAAGACATGAAAATGTGAGACAATTGATTAAAGATGGTACCATAACAATTGTCTATGTGAGGTCAACTAATAATCTAGTCGATCCCTTGACAAAGGCTTTACCAAGAGACATGGTAATAACGACCTCATAAGAAACAGGGCTGAAACCCTTTAATTAAAATCACTAGTAATGGTAACCCGACCTTTTTCTAGAACATCACTAGTTACAAGGTTTAATGGGTAATAACAAGTTATTGAATGTGATTGTTTGATACTAATGTAGCCCTGATATGAGAAGTCATCTGTATACTCAACTGAGTGAAACACCAACAGCTTTTATCCTCTCCTTCTGGACTCGCTGTGGGTGATTGCCCTCTCCATCTGCAGGAAACGAATTGACAGAGTAATGTAACCAGAGCAGCAAATGAATCATATTTAGCATCGAAATGAAATCCGTGGATGATGTGCATAGGATAAAGACGAATAGCTGAAACTTAGAATTTGTTCATTCTAAATGGCATAATACTTTGATGAGCCCGATCAGTTTGTACGTCCATTTCCACGGAGAGAAGATGCATCCTCAATTAGTTCGACCAAAATAAGGGACTACTAATGGAATATACTGCTGCAACATGATAACGCGTGGCAGCATGAGACTCTGATTAGAGCCAAACCATAGACAAGCATCTCCATCGTGAGTTCCACACTTTATTCGCAAGTAACGCTATTTGCAAAAAGTAAAAAGACCGTATGACAACCTCATATTTGCTTCTCTAAGATGTGAAGCTCATCTCATATCCGATAACAATATTCTCTTTCTTGTTCGTCTTTGGGAATTGCTCAGTGGTCTCTTGTTTATCAGGATGTTTTGAGTCCCGACTAACATTTTCTAAGTACTCCAGATTAATCGATGGCCTTGTTGGGCTTAACATTCATTCCTTCGATAATTTCAAAGCCTTCAATAATCCTAATTCATGAAGCATAAAAGAGTTCTTGGCGAAACCATGAAGAATTGCGAATACTTCAGGTCTTTCAGGAGAAGCATAAGCAGATTTCATTTGATAGAGGCAGTTCGATATAGGGTTCTGAGTTTGTCACGAAACTGGTAGTACTCATTCACCACCCATTCATACGATGTCTCGCAACTAGAAGAGAACCACAGAGACACAAGTGTCAATAGACCATATGTTCACATAGTCAGCAACTCAGCAAAGAACCGTAAGGAACAGAAATTGCTATCTCGATGTAAATGAATATAACAGCAAATTATTGAAGACACAGGCATTATAGATAACTTTTTGCATGATGTATCTTTGATCAAAGTTATGGCTAAAGCCAGAAGTTAAAAGTTAACACCACAGCCCGATCCAAGCCTAAGAGACCTAGAGCAAGCGCTAAACCAAGATCAAGCGAGCAATCTAGTAAAATACCTAACACCTTCTGGAACTTCCAAGAAAACCATGCGCTAATAACATGACTGTTAGTGCATAGTAGTGCTAGGTAAAAACTGGTGCACTTTTTTAGAATCTTAGCAAAAGATTTTAAACTTTTCAAGCACGTTGGTTCAACTGCACTTCATGCTAGGCATTGACTAAACTATTGCTCCATGTTCTTGGAGAAGTCTGTGTATGATTCTAATCTAAATACCCTTTCATCAATCAAGGAGACAACAATGACGGTTCATGCTATCAAAAGAGAATGCTTTGAATGACTAATGATGTTGATCACTAGGCATTAAAATGAACAACCGTAAAATAAAGAATGCAAGCAATAAACTTATAGCTTTAGTAGGTTAGTCTACATATATGGTTATGCAGATACGAGAAAACTAATAACAGATATTTAAAAGCTTGTCTATACATTTGACTAGATGCCTATAAATTGTTGAACAAAACATATCCTCATATATAATTGTGCACATACTGTTGTGAGGGTTCTGAAATCATGGATGCAAAGAAAATGCCAATTTCTACCTTTGCTTGTCCTGATTAAGGCTGCCATTTATAAGAGCACGAGCTGCTGCAACTACCCGGCAACCACCAAGGCTACAACACAAGCAACGAGCACAAGAATACAAGTCATTTTTGTAGTAAATGAGGTGTCATTCAGGAAATAACTTAATATCTTTATATCATTCTTCAAACCATATCTCGGTAAATTTGGCCGAATTTGCATGCAATCAAACTCAGTTTAAAGCGGCAATTTCAAAGTTTTCCCTTTGTTTGGCCATGGGTATATCTCATATACGTTATATGTCCGTATTTAGATAATTTGGCCATGGTACATAAGTAGCTCTCCAAAAGCATTGGAATGTGGCTTTCAATTAATATGGAACTAGGCCAATGATATAATTCAAAAGTGGACAAAATTCGCAGCCTATTTACGTGTTATGGTATGCACATTTTATGCGTTACAACAGACTTGACAGTAATGCACCGCATACACCACTTAGTTGGGAGTTATCTCGTTGGCTAATGTTTCTGAACAATAAGACAGATCAAATCACAAGGTTCAAAACGCTCATGCTCAAATTTCTTCACGCGTTAGTTCTATTGGAATGTACTAGACAGTTGCCACACGCGCCTTGGCCAAACAAAACCTAAATACTGGATACAGAAATCTACCATTATCTGGTTTTTCCAACAATCACGGACTCGGGCCACTGATCAGCCGTCTTGCAAGCGCATAATTCAAACAAGATTGATCTTTCCTAATGCAACATGCTAAGAATGAGACTAAAAGGGGAACTTTTGAACACGAGTGCTGGAAATTGTTCTACTCTTGAAGATGTTGAGTATTTCATGTCAAGAAATTAATTTTAAGAAAATTTCACATATAACATACCAATAAAATCGAACAGTTACCCTTTTCGGAAATTAAAGTAAATTGTTTATCTACCTATTGCCACCTCCTTTGATCAAATGAGCGGCAATAGTGACTTTAGTATAATCCACGCTCCTTGCACTCCTGAAAACAATCATCAAAATCACCCACTGATTATCAGCGACCGAGAAGCCAGAAAAGAATAAAAACTTAGAGAACGCAACTGTCGAAGTCAAGAAAATTGAAGTTTACAGAAGGTTGGCTAGCTCTATCATGCTGTTGTCACCGTCACTCAGGACATTGTCGATGAGATTCATCATGAGATTTGGAAAATTTGAGCTTTGTGATCTCCTGCTCTCCTCATACTCTCCATCCATGATACCCTAGACAGATGGTAAAAATGTAGATGCGAAATGTCAACTCTCAAAGAGGAGAAATAACTATCAAAGTCACAGACACTTAGTAAGATCTTCTGTAATATGGTTAACACCGAGCTAATTCTCCAACCATGAAAAGAAATTAAAAAAAAAAACCATGTTCATCTTCCTGTTATAGCCTATACAATAACCCTCCAAAAAAAGAAAAAAAAATCATTTCGCGATCGCAAAACGCACAATAAGATATCATATGAAATAATTTTACGGGTGGTCGGGTGGACAAAACCTAGTGCTACTCGTCTCATGGTATACGTATACGAGAAATAATCTGCATTTTCTTACAAAAGAAGCAGTCAAGATGGACTGCATAATCATGCATATATACATAGACCGAGATAAGACGATCAAAAGCTCATGTTCATCAGCTTAAAAGAGGGCTTGCTCGCTCCTCATTCAGGAAACAAAAAGGAGGATCACTTCTTTTGCCAGGCGAACGATGTCAAAATCTAAAACGTGCAGATGACTGATGATCTAGCGAAAAGAGAGATGCCATGGAGATGGAAGCTATAGGGAAGCGATCACCTCGTGCTTCAAGGTGTCAATGAAGTCCAGGAGCCTCCGTTGAGCCATTTCCCTCCTCTTTTCTTTCCTCACGCAACGCAACGCAAAGAGAAATAGAGGGGAGATAGAACCAGAAAAGAAAATTAGGAAGGCTAGAGATTCGAAGGCGGGAAGGCGGGGTTTATATAGGGTTGCGCCGAATCCTCTCCATGACGTTTCATTTTTCCTGGACCTGAACCGACGCTTCTCAACCGAATTTGGTGGGACGTGGCGGCGTTTCAAGCGAAGCGACGCGTTATGGCATCGGTTCGTTATGACATCAGTTGGGCAGAGGAGGTAGGGGTTTCAAGTGTTTGAAAGGAAACTCTACCACGATTCATCGCCGACGTGGACGAGCTCTGCCCTCCTCCCACCGCCTCCTCCTCCCTGCTCCAGCCGTCGCCAACGGTGCCCGAATTGACTCTCTCGGACCTGCGCCGGCAATCCGGACCTCCTCGATCGGTTCTTCGAGGACCTCACCTCAAGGAACCTCCCTCCGTCTTACCCCGCGCAGTGCATCGGTTCGGCCATGGACTCGGGCAGCAACCCTCGCGTCTCCCTCTTGGCGTCGGATTTCTACTTGTCCCTGCTCCATCAAGAAGCCGTCGCCGTCCTCCTCCTCCTCCTTGACCACGGCCGCCGGGGGCCCCGGCGAGGACAACGAGTGCTCATTGGTGATCACGGAGGAGAACTAGGTGAACTCCCGCTTCGTCGCCGCCGCCACAGTGCTGCCCAGCTTCGAGGCCGCGAACGGCGGTGGCGCGTATTTGAGTAATCATCTGCCATTTTTGCCGAATAATGCGGCCGGTTTTTTGTGCTCGAACCTGCCTAATTTCTACGATTTCAGCGAGGCGACGGCATTTGGTTTTCCGGGGAATAGCATGAGGACGACGAACTACACGTCGTGCTCCAGTTTTGAAAGGACGAACAATTTTTGCGAATTTTGAAAAAAAAAATTAAATGGTTTTCTTTCTTCGCTGTGCTAGAGAAGTTGGTTTTGGCGATGGATTTAATTCATCTGTATGGTGGATGCAGGGAAAGAGTGCCAAAAGGGAGGTCGAAAAAAAAAATTAAATGGTCTTTTGCTTCAAAAAAATTAAACTAGGGAATTGGGAAAAAAAAATACCCAAAACCCGACCCGACCCAATTTTTTTATGCGGGTCTAATGTGTTTCAGGTCAGATTGAGTCAGGTCATAGTAAGTGACCCTTTATGATTTGAGTCGAGTCGGGTAACATCAAAACCCGACCCATTGACACCCCTAAAAGGAGGGGGATGCTATGGCAAAGATGCGCATGCGTCCCACGCGCTGTCGGACCTAGACATCCCTCCCAACGGCTCCTTCCGTTTTCTTCTCATTTTCGCCAACTAGAATTTAGTAACTCCCCTCAGGCGCAATTTGAACTAGAGTGAGGGAGCAACCACCTTTTTTATCGAAGTTCCAGTTCATGTCTAAACAATCCTTCGATAACACAAGAAATTCATCATGGGTTGAGGAGGTGCGATTTGCCTGGCCAGAAACCCAGCTTTGATTAGGTTCCCCATGTATTGAAAACCCACCTTATTTTTATGGTAGTCAGTGAATTTTCTGTTCATAACATGACCATCATGGAAGGTCAGAATGAGATGAAATAATTTAATAGCTTGCTTCTTTTCTCCCTCTCTTTTCCACTAAATCTTTCTAATCATGAGTAATCCTTAATGAGAAAAAGCATACAGATTAGCATTTTGTGGCTGGGGAGTTAATAAGTATTTTTCATCATTTACTAGTGATGTCTCTGTCTAACCAAACTTTGTTGAGATTACCTTAAGCCACCCCTTTTGATGAGGAGTTCTAGTAAATAGAATTGACATATTTTGAGAGCATAAACTAGTTATGAATCTTTTTTCCAGGAAAATCGAAGAAGAAAAGAACCAATGAATAGTCTTAAAATAGGTACGGAATCGAGTCGCTATCTGATTTACAAGCATCCCATATTGATAAGTCCATCAATCTTCTAAACGAATCATCTTTGGGAGATCATAGTAATGGGCAATATAACCAAATGAATAGAACCTAATGTAACCAAATGGAGAATTTGTTATCTTATTGGAGCAAATCAATTGCGGACACTACAAAGAAGACCACACGGTGAAGTGACAAACCGTCCCTAAACTTGAAAAAGCCATCCCCAATGGTACCTAGCAAAAAATCCAGCTTTTATTAGGTTTCCCATGTACTAAAAACCTACCTTTTTTTATGATAGCTAGTGGATTTTTTGTTCATGTCATGGCCAATGGAAGGTCAAATGTGTTCTACGATGGTAAAAATCGTTACCTTTTTACTCTTTTTTGACTCAAAAAGTCTCAAGCTCTTCAGAGTGAAGGGATAGGTGCACTTAACCCGCTTGAGGTTTCTAAGCAAGTTGATTCACGAACGAAGATGGTTCATTTGTTGAAACACCACATTGGATTTTCACATCAACACTTTTATCATGTTTTTAGCTTTTCTTATTGAGAAATGCTTCCCCTCGGTTATAGACGTTCGAGCATTCTTTGCTGTCGAGGCTAGTGCTGGTCTGACAGGAAGACTTCTAGATTCAGTTAGACTAACCCTACCCCATACCTTTTCTGTACCGTACCTCCATGGATCGGTTCAAGTATTTAGGATAAGCGATTATTAGAAAATCTTGGATTTGGAAATGCTGTTCCCCCATTAAGGCGCTCGACTGTAGGAAGGCAATTATGCCCAGGAACAAGTCCACAGGCATCAACGTTCCATACTAGTTTGAGATAAGTCTTAGACCCCCAAGTGTCTGCATAAAGAAGGATTAGCTGGGAGCAATACATCCCCATAAAGAATAACACACCAAAACGCACGACAGCCACTTTTTGCAATTTGGGCAGATTTATGTATTTGGGAAGTTGGGACTGTAGTTACTCATAGAGCCTTGAGCAAGGACAAAACTCCATTGGAACATCCAAATGAAGTGAAGCAAAAATGGAGTGATAAGAGGACGACAAATTATTAGAGGACGTGCGGGAATAAGCTGGAGAAACCCGAACGAAGTCTTCATGCAATCGCCGAACTTGCAATCGGCCGACCAAAACTAGAGTGAACCAGAAGGACTAATGTGTCTAATTTCCCTACATTCGATCGAAAGCATGTAAGATTAAATCCTACACGTACACCGCCTAAGTAATCCTAAAAGTTGATGTTCTTCCAAGCATCCTGTTTTTCATTAAGAACATAATCCTCTACTGATCTTAGGCTTTTAAGCGTGTGGGCATTGGATTTCTGCATGATTCTTCCATGTTCATCTGAGAATGAACGATTTCTCAGATACCGCAAATTAGCTTTACTGCTTTAGAAGATCTTGATCTTCATTACTAGAGAATGATAAACAAACATACAAGTACTTAGGTGAATGGTCCAGAAGCTTAAAGAAAGAACATGGTGCCTACTAATTAATATATAGCAGGAACTTCATCAACAACTTTCCCTTAGACAGATGAAATCTTCTCATCTGTATACTTGTTGGAAATTGATGATCCATTTTCAATGAAATCTAGAAACATATTTCTTCATCAAGAAGTAGCCGAATGAAAGCAAATAAGCAGTGGCTAAAGAGATTTCTGGAGTCCACTAATTTTTTATAGAGAAGTCCACAAAATTATCTCTGCAAATGGCAGAGATAATTGTCTTGAAAGTTGGTTCACAAAGCTCTATGATAGAGCTAGCTAAGGCTAAGAGCTGCGGACATGACTTTGGAGCAATTTGCCTATAAATAGGCAAGGAGTTACTCATGTAAGAAGTCGTGCGAGAGTAGAAATAAGATAGCTGATGTACCATGAAATACTCCTCTATCACTAGAACTTCTTGTACTAAACATTTCCATCAACTAGATAAATTACGTCCCACGAACTTTGTCCCTGGTCCATCCATCACCAAATACATGCCACGCACATATACGGTTTTACGTCATCAACCAAAAACTATTATTGATACCGAAAACCATGCTTTCACGCAGTCATATTTTTCAACAGTACTCAACTAAGAGAAACACCAACAACTTTTATGCCCTCCGTCTCGACTCTTGGTTGAAGACTGCCCTCTCCAACTGCGGAAAACAAATCGACAGTTGGATCGAACGTAATCGGAGCAGCAAATGAATCATATTTAGCATCAAAATGAAGTCTCGGGATGATGTGTATAGGATAAAGACAAATCGCTGAAACTTAGAATTTTTTCATTGTAAATGGCATAATATTTTGATGAGCTCAATCAGTTTCTACATCCGTTAACACGGAGAGAAGATGCATCCACAATTAGTTCAACCAAAATAAGGGCACTACTAATGGAATACTGCCGCAACATGATAACACATGGAGGCATGAGACTCTGACTAGAGCTTAACCATAGACAAGCATCTCCATTGCGAGTTCCCCACTTTGTTTGCGAATAACACTATTTGCAAAAGGTAAAAAGACTGTCTGACAACCTCATATTTACTTCCCTAAGATGTGAGGCTCATCTCATATTCCATAACAATATTCTCTTTCTTCTTTGTCTTCAGGACTTGCTCGCCGGTCTCTTGTTTATCAGGATGTTTTGAGTCCCAACTAACATTTTCTAAGTGTTTCTCCAGATTAATTGATGGCCTTATCGGCTTAACAATCATTCCTTTAATAATTCCAAAGCCTTTGATATCCCAAATTCATAAAGTACAAAGAGTTCTTGGCAAAATCATGAAGAATTGAGAATACTTTGGGTCTTTCAGAAAGCATAAGCGAGTTCATTTAACGAGGCAAAGACTCGATGTAGGGTTCTGAGTTTGTCACGAAAGTGGTAGTACTCATTCACCACCTGTTCATACGCTGTCTCACAGCTAGAAGACAACCGCAGAGACGTAAGTGTCAAATTGACCATCAATAAATACATAGGCAATCATTTTTTTAAAAATTGCAAAAACTAATGGAGAAGCTCATATCGCATGCGGTCAGTGGTTGGCATATGTTCACATTGTTAGGTTAAATCACATGCAAAGGTAAATGAGCTTCTCGTGTTCAAAGTCAGATATTCGTATGGGTATATTGCTTTTCAAAATCTTCACTGGATGCAGGTCACCGATGCTATATTTTTAAGGAAGAGAAATTGCTGTCTTGATGTAAATGAATACAACAAAGCAAACTATTGAAGACACCAAAAAGTCTCTAGACACAGGCATCTTAGATAACTTTTCGCATAATGTATCTTTGATCAAAGTCATGGCTAATGCCGAAGTTAAAATTTAACACCACAGCAAGATCCAAGCCCGAGAGACCTATAGCCAATCACTCGACAGACATGCGCTAAACCAAGATCAAGTGAGCAATCTAGTAAAGTCACCCGACACCATTTGGAACTTCTGAGAAAACCATGCACTAATAGCACAACTATTAGTGCATAATAGTTCTAGGTAAAAACCAGTGCAAATCTTTAGAATTTTAGCAAAAGCTCTTAAACTTTTCATGCACTCGGTTCGACTGCACTTCATGTGAGGCATTGACTAAACTATTGTTCCATGTTCTTGGAGAAGTCTGTGTATGATTCTAACCTAGATACCCTTTCATCAATCAAGGAGACATCAATGACAGTTACATGCTATTAAAAGACAATTCTTTGAATGACTAATGATGTTAATCGCTAGGCACTAAAATGCACAACCATAAAATACGGAACATACACAATAAACTTATAGCTTTTAGGAGGTTAATTTACATTGTATGGTTATGCAAATACAAGAAAATTAATAACAGATATATAAACGCTTGTCTATACATTTGACAAGATGCCTATAATTTGTTGAACGAAACAAATCCTTAGATATAATTGTGCACATACTGTTATAAGGGTTCTGAAATCATGAATGCAAAGAAAATGCCAATTTCTACCTTTGCTTGTCCCAATTAAGGCTGGCATTTATAAGAGCACGAGCTGCTGCAACAACCCGGCAACCACCAAGGCTACAACACAAGCAACGAGTACAGGTATACAAGTCATATTAGTAGTAAAGAGATGTCATTCAGTTAACAACTCGGAAAAATTAGATATCAAAATCAATACAACTGATTTCAGTCCAAGCATCCAACAAAGAACTAATCATCATTATGTCATTGTTCAAACTACATCTCTTTAAATTTGGTCAAATTTGCATGTGATCAAACTGATAAAGTTTAAAACGACAATTTCAAAGTTTTTGCTTTGTTCGGCTGTTGGACTTGAAAGTCTGGCAACATCACAGATCCTTCACGATAGGCTTGATGTATATAATGCGCCGCATACACCACTTAGTTGGAAGTTATCTCATTGACTAATGTTTCTGAACAACAATGCGACTCAAATCACGAGGTTGAAAACGCTCATGCTCAAAATTCTTCACGTGCTAGTCCCATTGGAATGTACGAGACAGTTGCCACACGCGCCACAGCCAAACAAATTCTAAATAACGAATAAGGAAATCTACCGTCATCTGATTTTTCCAATAAACACGGACACAGGCCACTGATCAACCTTCTTGCAAGCCCATAATTCAAACAGGATTGATCTTTCCTAATGCAGCATGCTAAGAATATGACAAAAAGGGGAAACTTTCGAACACAATTGCTGGAAATGTTCTACTCTTGAAGATGTTGAGTATTTTTTTGTCAAGAAATTAATTTTAAGAAAATTTTACATATAACATACCAATAAAATCGAATAGTTACCCTTTTTGGAAATTAAAGTAAATTGTTTATCTACCTGCTGCCACCTCCTTTGATCAGATGAGCAGTAGTAGTTACTTTAGTATAATCCACGCTCCTTGCACTCCTGAAAACAATCATCAAAATCACCCACCGATTATCAGCGACCAAGAAGCCAAAAAAGAATAAAAACTTAGAGCACGCAACCGTCGAAGTCAAGAAAATTGAAGTTTACAGAAGGTCGGCTAGCTCTCTCATGCTGTTGTCACCGTCATTCAGGAAATTATCGATGAGATTCATCATGAGATTTGGAAAATTTGAGTTTTGTGATCTCCTGCTCTCCTGATACTCTCCATCCATGATACCCTAGACAGATGTAAAAATGGAGACGTGAAATGTCAACTCTCAAAGAGAAGAAATAACTATTAAAGTCACAGACAGTTTGTAAGATATTCTGTAATATGATTAACCCCAAGTGAACTCTCCAACCATGAAAAGGAATTAAACTAAAAAAAAAAAAAAAAAAAAAAACCGTGTTCATCTTCCCTTTATAACCTATACAATAACCCTCAATCCCAAAAAAAAAAAAAAAAAAAAATCATGTCGCGATTGCAAAACACACAATAAGATATCATACGAAATAATTTTACGAGTCATCTGGCGGACAAAACCTAGTGCTACTCGTCTTATGGTACAAGTATACGAGAAATAATTTGTATTTTCCTACAAAAGAAGCAATCAAGGTGGACTGCATAATCATGCATATATACATAGACCGAGACAAAATGATCAAGAAGCTCATATTCATCAGCTTAAAAGTGGGCTTGCTCGCTTATCATTCATGAAGCGAAAAGTACGACCACTTCTTTCGCTAGGCAAACGACGTCTAAATCTAAAATGTGCGGACAACTGATGATCCAGCAAAAAGAGAGACGCTACGGAGATGAAAGCGGTTACCTCGTTCTTCAAGTTGTCAACGTAGTTCTGAAACCTATGTTGAGCCATTTCCCTCCTCCTTTCTTTCCTCACGCAACACAAAGCGATGTAGAAGGAGATGAAGCAGGCAAAGAAAATAAGGAAGTTAAAAAGAGTTGGGGTGGGGTTTATATAGGGAAGCCAGACATTACTAGGCTTCCAGTTTTGGCTCCAGGGCGAAGGGACAAGGTGAGTCAAATGTGCTCCGAAAACTGTGTAAGTACCTTAATGAGGGTGATGGGAGGAGCACTCGAACGCATTTCCACCCTTGAGTCACATGGAAACCCAAAGACGAGATCCCGCTATCTTTCAACAGCAAAAGATGCAAATTTTAGGACATCCTCGCGACCCTCATCGCACAAGAACCCAGATGTCGACCGAATTTGGCTGGACATGGGTGCATCTCGAGCGAAGCTATACATAACGGCCTTGGTTGGATGACACGCCCATGCGCCCCACGTGCCACCGGACCGAGACTTGGGAGCGCACTTGCCTGCCAGTGTCTCCTTCTGTTTTCTTGTCGTTTTCACCAGTTGCAACTTACTAGTAACTCATGCACAGCTCGAACTCAAGTGGGGGAGCCACCTCGTTTTTATCAAAGCTGTAATTACCATCTGAAAAATCCCTTAATAAGGCAAGAAATTAATTGTGAGGTGAGAAGGTGCAATTTGCCTGACAAAAATACCCAGCTTTAATTAGGTTTCCGCATACTAAAAAGCGAAAATCCACATTTTTTAATAGTAGAATTTTCTATTAATGACATGACCAATGAAAGCCCAGAGGTGGTCAACTGATTTTATAACTTGCTATAAAAGCTTTCATTCATCATCTTTTGTTCTCTCTCCTCTTATTTTTATTACCTTAAACCATCTCTTTTGATAGGGAGCTCTCGTGGATAGACTTAACATGTTTGGAGGGGATAAGCTAGTTAGGAATTTTTCTGAGAAAAATAAAGAAAACAGCCAGAGGAGGTCAAATGATTTAATAGCCCATTATATCTCTCCTCTTATCTTTGTTACCTTAAACCATCTCTTTTGACAAGGAGCCCTAGTTGATAGACTTAACATGTTTGGAGGAGATAAGCTAGCTAGGAATTTTTCTGAGAAAAGTAAAGAAAAAAGCCAAAGAATAATCTTAAAGTGGATGCGGAATTAAGTCATCACCAAATTTATGGGCATCCCATATTGGTAGGTACATCATTTTTCTAAGTGAACTGTCATTAGAAAATTATTGTAATGGGACAATATAACACAAATGAAGGAGTTGCTCTCTTATCATAGCAAATAAATACGGGACACTACAAATGGAAACTAGTGGTTGAGTGACAAAATCATCCCTAAAGCTGAAAAAGACTAAGGCTGCGTTTGTTTTCATTTCTTTTTTCTGTTTTTGAACAACTTTGTTGTTTTTTTGTTCCCCGGGAACAAAAAGGAACAAACGCGTTTGTGTGCATTTTTGTTCCCAGAAACACATCTGGAACAGAAACAATAAACAAAAAAAAGTTATTTCTTGTTTTTGGAACAAAAATTAAAAAACACATTTTCTCTCTCCTCTTTTTTTTTTCTCTCTTTTTTCTTTGGCCGGTCACCGGCCTCGGCCATGGCGGGCAACCGGCCAAAGAGGGCCGGCGACCTTGTCAGGGCGTCACCGGGGCGTTGTCGACCCCAGGCAAGGCCGAGCGTCGCCGGCCCCAAGCGAGGCTTGGCCGGGCGAGCTCGGGCGGGCGAGGCCACCCTCGCCCGTGGTGGGCGAGGCCGCCGGCCCGTCGACCATGGCCAAGGTCGACGACTGGCCAAAAGAAGAAAAAAAGACAAAAGAAAAAAGAAAGAAAAAAAATAAAAAGAAAAATAAAAAATAAAAAAATGAAAAGAAATAAAAAAAGAATACAAATTTACCAAACGTGTTTCTGTTTATTTTTTATTCCCAGAACAAGTTTACCAAACGCGTCTTTTTGTTCAAAAATTGTTCCCCGAAACAGAAACACTTTTTTCTATTTCTGTTCTCTGGAACAATTTTTAAACAGAAATGTTACCAAACGCACCCTAAATGGTTAAGCAACAAAACTGTCCCTAAAGCTGAAAAAGACGTCCCCAAACAGGTTTGTGAAGCTCGTCCCCGGGGCTATTGCCGGAGCCATCCCTTAAAAGATAATTTAGGGACGGCTTGTTGCCATCTCGAACTCCGCTTGAGATTGTTGCCTTCTCATATTTGACTTTAAGCAGAAACGATCAAAGAACGATCAAAGAACTTCTTGCTATTCATCACTGTTGAAACAGTCAATGTGTTAGTCAAAATGGGCTTAGGGTTTTTAGGCTCTGACCAAACAAACTTGGGCCTCGCTTAATAAATTGAGAACTTCTCACTAATCAGAAATTTATTTGGCAATAAAGGAAAATTGCAAGGTGAATTTATATATATCTAGTTTCTAACGGACATGAAATCGTAGACAAATTTTAGAATCCATTAAGAATGCTCCAAGTGATCAAATTAAGTGACTCCTTCCCACGTCAAAATATTCAAGAAATTTTGTCCACATTCAATCTTAATCAAATCAGCTCCAAAATGTTTGTGTAATATTTTTGAGTGATTAAACGTGATCTTGGACACTTTATAGAAATGGTGAAAGTTTTTAAGTGCTTTTCCTAGCTTGTATTATTTTAATTTTACTATCCTAATCAATGAGCATTGAGTCTGTCTTTTCCCCACATCAAGCTCAAGCTGCCCATGTCAAGAAAAATGAAGTTCTTACAGTTACAGAGGTAAGAATACAGGGCCTTGGTTAGAAACATCGTTTAGCCAGTTTTGTTCAGAACTTCTTCCGACCCAAATAAGGTTTGCAAGTAAAAACCGCAAGAGGACGAAGATAAATGACCTCAATGCCCTGCTAAACCAGATTTACTAGTACGAGTAAACATAGCCCAACACTTTCAAACATCAGAAATATGTATCATGGCGGTGAGATATAACATAAGCAAACATCAGTTCAAGGCTTTAAGCAGCAATTAATGACTCCGTAATGGTGCTGAAATTTCCAAATATGATTTTAGCAAAGGATCTACGGATCAATGGAAGGCTCACCTCCCCGCATCCCAGGAGTTGGCTATTTCATACTTAAATTCGAGATCAATGATATTCTTTTCCATTCTTCGACATTAAATTGGTCGCTACATTATTTGCAAAGAGAAAATGCGGGCCTTCTCTTTCATATTTTTCAGATTTTTTGGAGATATTATGACCACACAACATCAAAAATAAAAAGGAATGAACAGACAATTACACTTCTGTTGTTAGGTTGATCCACAAATGCCGGGCCGGAGCTAATCTTTTCCCTTTCCTTGGCAAATCAAGTTCAAGCCTAGCAAGAGAACGATGCATGAGGGTGGTATGAACCCATAAAAATGAATTCAAAATCACAATGATAAATCTGAAGCACTAGTTAGTCCCTGATTCATTATCTTCCTTCATCTCCGAGGATTTCATTTGTCCACCATTTCCTCTCAGAATCAACTTCAGACAACAAGGGCTAGAGGGAATTGGAGTGTTCCACTGGAAATCATGTCGGAGGACAAAACTGTCCACTCTCCAAAAATCCACTGATAAATCAACCATATTCAAGACTTTGGAACAGTCACATTTAGGATTTTAACATCTTGATACGGTTTGTCAGCCCTGTCCACTTTCACCTTCTCTATCCCCCGCAACAACATGGTAAGGGTTTCAAGTTTTTCTCAACTGCCGAAACTTATCCAAAGATCCTATTCAAACAGATAAGGAAATCAACAAATCCACAGAGCTAGGCTGATGTTCTCGTCATTGAGAAGTTCTTGACCATAGTAGGACCCTACCAGTTCCTCCGAAACTAATAGCCCAAAGCTCAAGCAATTTGCATTATCACATCCCATCAAGGAAACTAGTGTGTTGCACCAAATTCAGTGATCCAATAATAGATGCATTGCGACGTCAACCACTATCATGCATGCCTTGGCAATGGGAAACTAAGATCCTATTACCCGTACAACATCCATTGCCTTGGCAACTCTACCAAAAACAGTGTGCTTGTTATCTAACCATGGTGTCGCCACCGTGGTCATAAAAAACCGAGAACCATTCGTGTTGGGGCCTGCATTTGCCATTGACACCGTGAAAGGCCTGTCATGCCTCAAACCGCAGCAATAGAATGTGCAATTCAAGGTCAGATTTCTTCCGGCAAAACCATCTTACACAAACAAAGCAATTAGAACAGTACCCAAGAGGAAAAAACAGATGCAAGTACATAATAAAAAGCAATTAAGAGACTCGACAAATTTATACCCAATAAAAGAAAGATACTACTATTATGGGAGAGCGTCGATAGCCAAATTAAAGTACCTCATGAGCTAATTTTGCTAAAACAAATGAAATGGGAGTATTGGCAGCAAACTAGAGTACCTAAATATATTGAATCAAAAATTGCAAATTCAGAGACTCAGACACGTGCTAGTAAGTCAAAACAGAACTTCAGCGAGCAGTCGAGGAGAACGTAATTTCCAAGGAAATATGAACATTCCTATTCAATCTTTATAATCTTTGAGTAGACTTTCTCAGCCTTCGATGCTATGAATAAAGTCAAAAGAGTTTACAATTCCTTAGCTGTTTACCATATTTTTATCATGAACTCGGCTAGACACTTCATCCCCAAACCGAGACTATTACTTCCACAACCTGCTTTATATTTGCATTAGCAATCTCAAACCGAGAAAACATAATTTTAGGGGAGGCACAAAAGCAAGAGTACATCCTTCTTTTGCTTCAAAGATACATCTCATATTATATTGATGATAAGTAAGATCACCTTTTGTGGAATTCGTCCTCAAACTCCCTTCCCCAAATTGATTGTCCTCCGGTGCCATCTCCCAAAGGGTCACACATGTCGTATCATGAAGCCTTTAATAACTCGACGAAAGATAAGATTATCATAGTAGCCGTTTCTGCAGTGAGTGGTAAAGTTCTCCACAGTTTTTGGACACTCCCTGCGGGTACAGCCGCATATGAATGTCGCCCATTGTTGTATGAAGAATCTAGCAAACAAGCACACGAGTGAATGTCAAAAACTAACCATGCAAATCACTTATAGAATGGATACAAGTGGAGGTTGCTGACGAGGCTTATGAACAATAGCAAAAGTATTTTGCATCATGATCCAGGAAAAATGACAAAATTCAAAAGAACATAAAACAGGAAGTTACGTGGAACGAAGATACTTTTATCTTGCTCTCTGGGAGAGGAAATGGACCACAATGGAAAATGAAGAGTTAGAATAACTTTTTATGGTGCCGCTTATGTGTTTGCGACAAAACATTGAAAACCATTATTTAATTTATTCATGGTGTGATGAACTATTTCAAAATTCAGAATAGATTTTACAGCTCACTGTTGTCTCACTTCGACAGGGCCACAAATCAAATTTCAAGATCATTTCACCACTTTAGACCCCCAGTTCAATGTACTCCAGATTAACATTTCTACAGACTCACTCTCACAAAAGGACGAGTAATTTATCTCTGTTTTATCGACATTGCAGGCTTCTCTTCCGTGCAATCAACTGTTCTTTGTACTTCACCACTTTCCCCAAAAATTCTAGTAAGAAAAAAGGTCGAACACTCCACCCCTACACCCCCCACCCCCTGCTTTTTCTACTTTTCATTTCTTTCCCTTCATGACATTCTCCCATTTCCAACATCACATTCATTTCCACGTAGCCACATGAGAAGAATTCCCTAAAGCATTCTGTGGTTCACAGTCGATCCATTCCCAAAAGCAGCACCCTCAATTGGGGAGCAAATTCCTATACTTACAATCTGGAGATACAAAAGCTGTATCAATCTTTTGCTTCTCCACATGCTTCCCTCTGAGTTGACAAATAAAAAGTAGGAAGAGAACTGGAGGAAAAAGGAGAGAAAATCTGCTATTTAGAATGACCCGCGATAATGTCCTTTATCTAGTTGATCTTTACAAGAACAATCTACTCTACAATGTCAAGCACAATGTAAGGAGGAAGAAACTCACCACATTGTTGGGAAGTGAAGTAGTAACCGATTTTCCTATATCAGATACAGCCAGAAGCTCCTCGGGAGGAGGCTTCTCATTGAACACATCCCTCCCCTTTGTTGCATCTTCAGGTTCCTCAGGTTCTCTCCGACAATAATCAAATGAAAAGGGAACTAAAAACTTATCCAAACAAAAACTAGTCTAGAAGCAAACTTCTCACAAATAAAGTAAAACATGTTACGCCATAGGGTTATAGCAAAGATATATCGATGATGCTAAAATGAGTTTGAAAACACTGTTAGGCAATGCTGCAGAACTTGATCATCTAAGACATACCAAGGACATTAGATCATAAAGACATGCTAAAGGTTGGGAATCAAGCTCTAAATGCATTTGCCCAAAAAATGACTAACTACTGCAATAGAATGATACCTGAATAAAGAGATTCAATGTTTCTTGAATGCACAGCATAAAAGTGTAGGATCCATTAGTGGCTCCTCATTCTCATTTGCATTTGCGGCGGAAAGCAGGATTTTTCTCACTTTTTGCTGCTTCGTCCCCTTGATACGGGGCAATTCTCAAGAATCTGCCATTGTTCTCAACTTTTCCAAGTATTCGGCAACTTTATTGGTGTGTAAATTAACCACCTACAATTAAGAACAAATGAAGGAAAAATAAATAGACCGGTCAAAACAACCATGGCCACGAGATAGAGTTACTTTCCGATAAAGAAAAATGAAGAAGACAAGTTAGTAGCTTCTCACTTTTATACCGAGTAGTGTTGCATACAAAAGAAAGTTTGAACTTTCATCAAAAACTGCATTTGGTTGCGGCACGTTTTCTGTTTTCTCTATTTCTTTCTCAAAAGCCATCCTTCTCCCAAAATCAATAGCTTCCAGCTGATATAGAGGGACATTACTTCTCTGGAGATCTGGGCAACCTGATTGACAAATGAAAACAATATCACATCTCAAATGAAAAGTAGACCGCATTGCAAGTGCATTCGAAAGGAGAAATTACCTCCAGAGATTCATCATAAACACGTCTCGGTTGCCAGGACTCAAACCAAAAAACTCTGATCCTACGATCTGGTGATGTAAGAGAAAATTGCTTCCCATCTGGGCTCACCTGAACAGGCATTACCAGGGAACAACTTTATATTGTAAATATGAGGCTAAGCACTTAAAAGGACATAGAATGCTTCACAAAGAACAAATTCAATACCTCAATAGCTGAAACGCTTGTTTTACATTTCACAATTTCGAATAGATTAGTATCACTCAACGTAAAATTCACCCTGCAAGCAACGGAAAAGAGCCGAAGATGTTATGTAGCTTATTCATGCAAAAGATGAGCCTGACCCTTATGAGGTAAAATAATCTCTGACACCCAAAAATGCAAAGGAAAAGGACAACGTCATAGGATAATCAAATGGTAGTCAACTTATGAAATCACTTTATCCTCATGTTCATGCAGGAACTTGAATGCTATACTTCAACGACCCAGTTGTCATGTTCATGCAGGAACTCCAATGCCATTTAGCACTCTCCAATCAGGAGAATCTTCTTCTTTTGCAACAAAAAGCCCAACAAAGGTTTGCCAATAAAATAAGAGCATTCATACATAAGCCACACTAATGCTAGCATAGTAATTTTGCAGCTAGCATTCATTGGTAAGCACCACCTTAGGGGTAGCTATACCCTATATGGCCCTACAAAGGTTAAGGAGGCATATGTGTACGGACACAAAACACTCGTTTTCTTTGTGAACATGCACAATGGTGGCCACTCAAGCAGGATTTTCTCATTAGATTCAATACACGGTTGATCATCCAGTACTAGGAATCAATTCATCAAGTGATTCCAAAATCAAGAACCTCCACAGGCATAGAAATTGATGAAACTGGCACAGATATGCTTTTAGCAAGGAAATTTGAAAAGTTATCATCCCAGGTTCAACTACTATTCATGCACTTAAAAACATACAAAATACTTAGGTGAATGGTCCAAAAGCCAAAAGAAAGCACTTGGTCTCTACTAATTTATACATAGTAGGAACTTCATAAACAACTTTCCCATGGACGGATGAAATCTTCTCATCTGTATACTCAGCTGAGCGAAACACCAACAGCTTTTATCCTCTCCTTCTGGACTCGCTGTGGGCGATTGCCCTCTCCATCTGCAGGAAACGAATTGACAGTCGGATCAGTAATGTAACCAGAGCATCAAATGAATCATATTTAGCATCGAAATGAAATCCGTGGATGATGTGCATAGGATAAAAACGAATAGCTGAAACTTAGAATTTGTTCATTCTAAATGGCATAATACTTTGATGAGCCCGATCAGTTTGTACGTCCATTTCCACGGAGAGAAGATGCATCCTCAATTAGTTCGACCAAAATAAGGGACTACTAATGGAATATACTGCTGCAACATGATAACGCGTGGCAGCATGAGACTTTGATTAGAGCCTAACCATAGACAAGCATCTCCATTGTGAGTTCCACACTTTATTCGCAAGTAACGCTATTTGCAAAAAGTAAAAAGACCGTATGACAACCTCATATTTGCTTCCCTAAGATGTGAAGCTCATCTCATATCCGATAACAATATTCTCTTTCTTGTTCGTCTTTGGGAATTGCTCAGTGGTCTCTTGTTTATCAGGATGTTTTGAGTCCCGACTAACATTTTCTAAGTACTTCTCCAGATTAATCGATGGCCTTGTTCGGCTTAACATTCATTCCTTTGATAATTTCAAAGCCTTCAATATCCTAATTCATGAAGCATAAAGAGTTCTTGGCGAAACCACGAAGAATTGCAAATACTTCGGGTCTTTCAAGAGAAGCATAAGCAGATTTCATTTGATAGAGGCAGTACATGATATAGGGTTCTGAGTCTGTCACAAAACTGGTAGTACTCATTCACCACCCGTTCATACGATGTCTCGCAACTAGAAGAGAACCACAGAGACACAAGTGTCAAATAGACCATATGTTCACATAGTGAGCAACTCAGCAAGAACCATAAACATTGTTAGGTTAAATTAGATGCACAGGTAAATAAGCTTCTCATGTTCAAAGCAAGATTTCATGTCAGTAAATTGCTTTTCAAAATCTTCACTTTGGAAGATCACCAATATTGTATTTCTAAGGAAGAGAAATTGCTATCTCGATGTAAATGAATATAATAGCAAATTATTGAAGACGCGGGCATCATAGATAACTTTTTCCATGATGTATCTTTGATCAAAGTTATGGCTAAAGCCAAAAGTTAAAAGTTAACACCACAGCCCAATCCAAGCCTGAGAGACCTAGAGCCAGTCACTCAACAGACAAGCGCTAAATCAAGATCAAGTGAGCAATCTAGTAAAATCACCTAACACCTTCTGGAACTTCCAAGAAAACCATGCGCTAATAACACGACTGTTAGTGCATAGTAGTGCTAGGTAAAAACTGGTGCACTTTTTTAGAATCTTAGCAAAAGCTTTTAAACTTTTCAAGCACGTTGGTTCAACTGCACTTCACGCTAGGCATTGACTAAACTATTGCTCCATGTTCTTGGAGAAGTCTGTGTATGATTCTAACCTAAATACCCTTTCATCAATCAAGGAGACAGCAATGACAGTTCATGCTATCAAAAGAGAATGCTTTGAATGACTAATGATGTTGATCACTAGGCATTAAAATGAACAACCGTAAAATAAGGAATGCAAGCAATAAACTTATAGCTTTAGTAGGTTAGTCTACATATATGGTTATGCAGATATGAGAAAACTAATAACGGATATTTAAAAGCTTGTCTGTACATTTGACAAGATGCCTATAAATTGTTGAACAAAACATATCCTCATATATAATTGTGCACATACTGTTGTGAAGGTTCTGAAATCATGGATGCAAAGAAAATGCCAATTTCTACCTTTGCTTGTCCTGATTAAGGCTGCCATTTATAAGAGCACGGGCTGCTGCAACAACCCGGCAACCACCAAGGCTACAACACAAGCAACGAGCACAGGAATACAAGTCATTTTTGTAGTAAATGAGGTGTCATTCAGGAAATAACTTGTCAATAACAACTCAGAAAAAATAGATATCAAAATGAGTATGACTGATTTCAGTCCGAAGCCTCCAACAAAGAACTAATCATATCTTTATATCATTCTTCAAACCATATCTCGGTAAATTTGGCTGAATTTGCATGCAATCAAACTCAGTTTAAAGCGGCAATTTCAAAGTTTTCCATTTGTTTGCCCATGGGTATATCTCATATACGTTATATGTCCGTATTTACATAATTTGGCCATGGCAGAAGTAGCTCTCCAAAAGCATCGGAATGTGGCTTTCAATTAATATGGAACTAGGCAAATGATATAATTCAAAAGTGGACAAAATTTGCAGCCTATTTATGTGTTATCGTACGCACATTTTTTGCATTACAACAGATTTGACAGTAATGCAGGGCATACACCACTTAGTTGGGAGTTATCTCGTTGGCTAATGTGTCCAAACAATAAGGCAGATCAAATCACAAGGTTCAAAACGCTCATGCTCAAATTTCTTCACACGCTAGTCCCATTGGAATGTACGAGACAGTTGCCACACGCACCATAGCCAAACAAAACCTAAATATTGGATACAGAAATCTACGGTTATCTGGTTTTCCCAACAAACTCAGACTTGGGCCACTGATCAGCCTTCTTGCAAGCGCATAATTCAAACAGGATTGATCTTTCCTAATGCAACATGCTAAGAATGAGACTAAAAGGGGAAACTTTTGAACACGAGTGCTGGAAATTGTTCTACTCTTGAAGATGTTGAGTATTTCATGTCAAGAAATTAATTTTAAGAAAATTTCACGTATAACATACCAATAAAATCAAACAGTTACCCTTTTTGGAGGTTAAAGTAAATTGTTTATCTACCTGTTGCCACCTCCTTTGATCAGATGAGCAGCAATAGTGACTTTAGTATAATCCACGCTCCTTGCACTCCTGAAAACAATCATCAAATCACCCACCGATTATCACCGACCGAGAAGCCAGAAAAGAGTAAAAACTTAGAGCACGCAACTGTCGAAGTCAAGAAAATTGAAGTTTACAGAAGGTCGGCTAGCTCTATCATGCTGTTGTCACCGTCACTCAGGAAATTGTCGATGAGATTCATCATGAGATTTGGAAAATTTGAGCTTTGTGATCTCCTGCTCTCCTAATACTCTCCATCCATGATACCCTAGACAAATGGTAAAAATGTAGATGCGAAATGTCAACTCTCAAAGAGGTGAAATAACTATCAAAGTCACGGACACTTGGTAAGATCTTCTGTAATATGGTTAACACCGAGCTAATTCTCCAACCATGAAAAGAAATTTTTTTTTTTTAAAAAAAAACCATCTTCATCTTCCCTTTATAGCCTATCCAATAACCCTCCAAAAAAAGAAAAAAAAAATCATTTCGCGATCGCAAAATACACAATAAGATATCATATGAAATAATTTTACGGGTGGTCAGGTGGACAAAACCTAGTGCTACTCGTCTCATGGTATACGTATACGAGAAATAATCTGCATTTTCCTACAAAAGAAGCAGTTAAGATGGACTGCATAATCATGCATATATACATAGACCGAGATAAGACGATCAAAAGCTCATATTCATTAGCTTAAAAGAGGGCTTGCTCACTCGTCATTCAGGAAACGAAAAGGACAATCACTTCTTTTGCCAGGCGAACGATGTCAAAATCTAAAACGTGCAGATGACTAATGATCTAGTGAAAAGAGAGATGCCATGGAGATGGAAGCTATAGGGAAGCGATCACCTCGTGCTTCAAGGTGTCAATGAAGTCCTGGAGCCTCCGTTGAGCCATTTCCCTCCTCTTTTCTTTCCTCACGCAACGCAGAGAGAAATATAGGGAGATAGAACCGGAAAAGAAAATTACGAAGCAAAAAGTGGGTTGGCTAGAGATTCGATGGCGGGAAGGCAGGATTTATATAGGGAAGCTTGACATTACTGCTGATGAGTTGAAGGACATTCTTGGATCAGGTGGTGCATGCTCCTTCATTTCCTTCCTTTGCCTTTGATAACATTTGAATTTTCTTTCGGTGGTTTCATGTTGGAAGCGTATGTGAATCATTTTTGGGATGGCTTAGTGATTTTTTTTTTTTTTTTTTTTTTGGTTTCTTATTTCTGAAGTTTTCTCATTTGTAATTTGGCATCGTTTGTCCTTGCGGTAGGAACCCAATTTTGGTTAGAGTGCGTGATGCTTGTTCCGTTAGATTTTCCCATTACTTGCTGAAAGTGGAATTTTTATGTCCTAGGTGGGGTTTCCTTTCTATGTTCATGTGTTGAATGAAATTCGCATGGTCTCATGAAGTGGAAAGGCATTTGTGTCAAAGTTCTAATGACAAAATTGTTATAATTATGGTTAATGGATCAACGAAAGCTAACACATTAAGATACACCTTTTATGTTCACGTATCTATTGAATTCATGAATTCCCTACATTTTTTTGTTGACGTATCTATTAAATTCATGAATTTCCTAGATTCATGTATCTTTTAGTTCATGTATTTATTGAGTTCACACATCTCTTGAATTCACGTGTCTCTAGATTCATGAATCTATTGGATTCACGTATCGCTTTATTTATGAATTTTGTGGATACATGCGTCTATTTAAGTCATGTATCTCTTCTATACATGAACCAAAAAGCTCTATAAATAGATAGGAGCATAAAGCTTCAAAATAGTGGTTTTTTGACTAGATTCCAACAAAGATTTGAAATAGTACTCCACTCTTCTTATTTTTCTGGATGTGCTGGTTCAATTGAATGGTTCAATTAAACGTTTCGACTGAGTTATGTTTGCATAGTGCTAATCTAAACAGATTCGAGGTGTTGTATCTTGGGAGGTATAGTTTGTGAATCTGCAGAGCACCATTGGCAGGAACTAATCGCCTTAGGGAGATTCGAATATCCATACCTCACCTCCATTACATTGATATTCTAATTACAACAAACAGTTTGCTTTCTCTGGATATAATTCCAACAAAAATTTGGGATACGGTTGGTCAAATCATATAATGGGGCTCTGGATCATGATGTCATCTTTTTCATGTCATGTTTCTCATTTAAAACAATTGCTGAAGTAACAGAGACATGGATCACATGAACAAATGGGGAATAAAGAAGGAGGAAGAAAAGAAATCTAACCTATTAGAGCAAACTGAATTAATTTCTGGGTTTACCATGAATCTATTTTATTTGTTGGAGCAATTCTATCAAAACTTTCCATAAGTGAATTTTCTTTTCTATCACTGTCATTTCCGGTTCATACAGAAAGATTGGCTTCTTGGGTCCATGGTGCGGAGGCCAACGATGATAAGATTGAATTGCTCTTCTCCGAAGTCAAGGGAAAAGACATCACTGAATTGATTGCATCCGGAAGAGAGAAGTTGGCGTCAGTGCCTTCCAGTATTGTTAGTGTTGTTGTAGCAACGGCTCTTGTTAGTAGGGGAGGTGGCGGGGACGTGCCAGCAGCTGAAGCAAAGGAGGAGGAGAAAGTCAAGGAGAAGGAAGAGTCCAATGACGAGAGTTTCGTCCGGGATTTTAGTTCGAGTGGGGTCTTGCATTCTTTCTGGTTGTCTCTTGATTTTCTACATTCTAACATAGTGTTTGTACAAAAAGTGACACATGCATCAACACGGAGCACCTTTATGTTTGCATGCACAACATGCGGTGGCAAACAGCGATTTTCTCCATTGGGAGGATTCAAAGCATCGAAATGGATTTTTGACAATGTAAAAATGGTCATCCGGCACAATTTTTTCAGTTTTCTACCAGCCCTTGCATGCAAATCATGAGAAAGTAATATGGGGTCAACTATTCATTGTGTCTAACTTATATTTTTTAATTACTAAGGTGGCAATTATTTAAAAAAAAAAATGCACATGGACAACAAAAACGACGTCGTCCCATCCACGCTAGCTTGGCCAAGTTAAACGACATCATTTTTCCTTGGTGGTAAATGATGTCGTTTAGCTTATTTTTAGGCTAAACAACATCTTGCCGTCTCCATTTATGGTCAAGCTCATGCTCAGACTCACGATGTTCTCTCAATCGCTGTTTACAGTCACCGTTCATGCTTACTGAGGGTCAATCATCACTCACCGTTGTTGCTCGCCATCATCACTCGCCCAAGTTTTCCTCTTCGACGCCTCTCTCGTGGTGTGAAGTTAGTGCTTGAACTCATCTATTAGGCCTCCGATGGAAAATTTGGGACTCGACTGGGAAATGTAGGGGTCGGTCGGAAAATGTAAGGCCTCGATGATACTGTGATGTGTGATTTATGGCTCAAATATGGTGCTAGGGTGATTGAAGGGTTCAGATTGACAATTTAGGGCTCAATCTCGAAATGTAGGGCTCAGTGGAGGGAAAATTAAGGCTCTTATGCTACTGATTTAGGCTCGGATGTAGTATTGTGATGTGCGAGGGCAATTTTTAGGACTTAGATGTGATATTGTAATGTACACGGGCAATTTTTAGGGTTCAGAATGGTTGTCGTGGGGATCTCTGGTCTTTTTTTAATTGAAGTGTTGAAATGGGTGTCGTGGGAACCTTTGCTTGCCGTGAGGATCTCTGTTTGTTGATCAATATTTTAAATGAATGCAAGGTAATCGAAGTGGCTATTGAGGGGGAATCTTGTCATTTCTTTCCAATAAATAACATGTGCATCTCTTGCCTTTTTTTTAATAAAGTCTATAGGAGTGTGAGTTGTCCTTTGTCAATGTGATCCCGAAAGTTAATTATTTTTTTCTTAGTTGTAGAAATGGCTTATGATAAGGATTATGTTCCTATCATCGTTTGCGGTAGGGGTGATCGGGTCCAGGGTAGGTAGGGTCTAGACCTGGACCCTGTACCCGACCCTGTTATAACCGGTTCCTCTTTTCTAGACCCTATACCCGACCCTGTTTGTATTGGACCCTGTACCCGACCCACCCTGTTTTTCCGATCCGGTTCCAGGGTCAACCCTGTTTCTATTGGAACCTGTTTTGCAATCTTCTAATATCCTATACGACTTTGAATTTTATATTAATAAGCGATAAAATAACGTAATCCTCCTAATTTATATTGAAACATTAAGATCTGGTAATAAATTAATACATGAACATTTGGAATAAACGAAAAATTAAAGATCCATAGGGCTAATTATAATAAATAAAATCATAAGGCAAAGAATTAACATCAAACATGGGTCTAATATTAGTCTTATTCCCACAACTACTACTTGAAGCTACTCATTTATTCAAGCATAACTCTTTATACAAAAGAGAAATTAGGCGAGCCAATCCATGTGATACACAATAATTTGGTGGCGACAAACACCGTCCGTCCATCAGACGGTGCGAGAGGGAGCCGGTGAGGAAGGGAAGCAAGTGAGGAAGATGAATGACAAATGAGAAGTGTTATGTATGTTTGAGAGAGCCAAGAGGAAAAATATCATGTGATTGTGAGAGTAAAAATAGAAATCGGAAGAAAAAAAAAATGTTTTGGACCTCTACTTACAAAACCGGTCCAAGAACCGGTTCCAAAACCGGTCCAGGAACCGGTTTCCGGGTGGGTAATCACTCGGACCCTGTTCCCGGACCGGTTTAAACCGGTTCTGAATTTTGGGAACCTGTTCCCGGACCGGTTTAAACCGGTTCTGAATTTTGGGAACCTGTTCCCGGACCGGTTTCAATGGGAACCGGTTCCTGACCCTGTTTTCCGGGTGGGCCGGTCCGGGAACAAGGCATACCCGGTCCGGTTGCACACCCCTAGTTTGCGGCAGAAGAACAGCCCAAGTGCCATAACTTGGCACGGGGGGACACTTAAGTGCCATAACTTCAAAACGGTACACTTAAGTGCCACCTCCGGCGACCCTTGCCGGAAATCCTACGTGGCATTATTTTATTATTTTTTATTGCCTACGTGGCTCACCGGAGAGCTGAGTCGGCTCTAACTCACCGAAACGACGTCGTCGCATAATAAAAGCCCTAAATCTTCCAAAAACGACGTCGTCTCCCCAAATGCCCCAAATCTAAAACCCTAAATCGGCCAAATACCCTATTGAAGTGCTCGAATCTAAGTCTCGAACCCTAATTTTCATTTGCCCAAAATTCCTTCGTCGAATCTTGGAAATGGAGAGCAGGAGTCGCAGCAGCGCCTCAATTTCCTCTCACCGAAGCGAAGGAGAAGGCCAGCATTTCTGTTTTTGTGGGTTACCGAGTCCAAGAAGAACATCGTGGACTCGAAGCAATCTGGGAGAAGATTTTATGGATGCGCCCAATATAAAGAAGCGTCGAAGTGCAAATACTTCAAATGGGTCGATGCGAAGTTCTCGACCGAGCCACGAGAGGTGATATTGGATCTACTTCATAAAAGAAAGCAATCTTCATCTGTGTTCGTGAACGACTTGGACGATGTTGACTCAATGCAAGCTCAAGCGTCTTCAGTTAAACTTTTCAAGAATGAAGTCTCAATGCATGCTCAAGCATCTTCAACTAAACCTTTGAAGAATGAAGTTTCAATGACGAAAATTGAACGAAAGTGTTACCAAGCATTTGTTATGGTGTTGTTTTGTTGTCTATTATACTTTCTGATGAAATGTAAAGCACTTGAAAATGAGAAAAAGTTTCGACGACTGCCATAGTTAAAAATGGTGTTGTTCTGGATTAAACGTAGGCTTTTTTTTCTTTTTGAAAGATGCGAAGAAGTTTGTGTTTGTTCCACAAGATCATTGTGGCTTTGTTGTTGTTTGTGCTGTCATATGGAGTTGCCAGAAGTTAAATTTACCATCATCTTCTCTGTTTTGATGCAGACCAACATAAAGACAAGACAAACATGAGTGATTATCCGAGTGCCATAAGTTGTATTTTGTAATCACTTAAGTGCTAGTCGCGATGAAAAAATGAGCACTTAAGTGTCAAGCTATTATTAAAGTGATCAGTTAAGTGTCACTTGTAGTTAAAAGTAAACAGTTAATTGCCAAGTTTTTTAGAATATGACCAATTAAGTGCCAATT
This sequence comes from Eucalyptus sp. ANBG9806169, assembly GCA_014182395.1. Taxonomy (NCBI): domain Eukaryota; kingdom Viridiplantae; phylum Streptophyta; class Magnoliopsida; order Myrtales; family Myrtaceae; genus Eucalyptus; species Eucalyptus sp. ANBG9806169. The sequence continues at coordinate 33,731,326 of CM024578.1, forward strand.
TTTTTGTGGGTTTTCTCTAAAAATTGCGCTAGCCACCACCACTGGCTGTGCCACCAACCATCACCACTAGCCACACTACACATTAGGCGCTCTAGCCACCACCATGCCTGGTGGTGTTGCTGCACTGGGGTACTAGTGCAAGCCGAGCCTTGCACCGGCTTGCACTAGTACACATGGTGTAAGATGTGCAACCGCACACTTGCACCAGTGTAGGTGCAAAGCATAAGTCTATAACCCCACCACAAACCCATAATCACCGGGCATCACCACCAGCCACACCAACACCCCCAACCACCACATTAGCACCCCTAACAACAAACTCACTACCACTAAACATCACCATCCACAACCACCAGCCACACCAAAGACTCCGGGTACTACCACGAACACCAACAAGAAGAAGAACAAGTAAATGCAGAATCCATGACAACAGCAAAAATTGACAATCAGCGCAAGATCATTTCATTAATATTGAAATTAAGTCTCACAACATCAATGACAAACTAAAGAAAAAAATAAAAAAAGATAACCATCCATAGCAAGTTTTATTATAACGTTAATGTTTACATAACTGTTTTGACTCATAAGTTCCACAAATTCTATAACGTCTCATCTCATCAATCAATATGCATGACACCCCCTGTTCGTGCTCCTTTCGATGGGCCTTTCACTTGATTCATAATTCTTGCACTCTTTCTAACTCGGACGTGCAACTTCTTCTTCAACATTCTCGGTATCCACCGACTCGATGGAGCTGCAAATGTCCCGGGCCGAATTGATTCAAAAGGAGCTGCAGCTGCAAATCGGGTTCTTTCTCTTCTTTCTTGTTGGCACAGTTGATGTTTTCTTTTTCGTGGGTGCAGCCGTTGATTCTTGAGTTGGGCCTGAGATAAGAACCTCTGAACTTCTCCCAGGCTACAAAAAAAAAAAAAACAATAAATTATTAGCAAAAGTTTACAGCATAAACTAAATTAAATGCACCCATATAACTTACATTCATAATAACTGTTCCAGTACGCTCATCTGTATAAAGGCCATAGCCATATTGTCTGAACCTCTTCCCAAGTGCCCCTCTTGTTTGAATAGGGGCGTCACTTTCAGGAACTTGTGATTTGTTGGCTCTTTTTCTTGCTTTCTTGGGCCCTTCAGCTACAGTCGGGGCTTCTTCGACCAATTCTTCAGCTGGGTGTCTTCTAGATGGCCTTTGTGTAGGTGCCACTTCACCTGGCCTTCTTCTAGTTGTCCTTCTGTGTAGCCCTTCAACTTCAGTAACACCTCCTTCCGTTGGGCCTTCGGTGGTACCGGTGGTGGTACTTGTGGTGCCCCTTGTAGTGATTCTCCTGGTGGGCCATGTAGTGACCCTTGAGGTGGCTCTTGTGATGGCCCTTCATTTGGCAATTGAGTTCCAACTTGCTTTCTTCGAACCTGAGAAAGAGACAAAAGACAAAAGACACCATAAATATAACATTGGGACATATAATAATGTAAAGAAAATGAAAAACTGAATACAAATGGTTGAATTTAGCACTGGGTATTTCTTTCGCTGCTGAAGAACAGTCGACTGAACTGGCCGTGATGTTGCTTGGGCCAATTCTTCAGCTGGCCGTCTTCTACCTTGCCTTCTTCGAACAAGTTGTTCAGTTTCATGACTTACTGGGGTTCTTGTGACCTAACAAACACATTACATACAATGCCAAATAGGATATTATGTACATTTTTATGATAAACGACAAAGCAACATAAAGATAAAATAAATTTCATGACTTACCGGGTAACTAGTTGTCGACTGAAGAACAGTCGACTCACTTGGCCCTGTTGTTTGCATTTCTCCAACTGTCTCTTCACTAGGCCCTTCACCTTGCCTCAATGGTTGTTGTTGTTGCTTCCTCAATTGACAATCTTTAATATTGTGGCCTACTAGGCGACAATAAGAACACGTTATCTTTGTACCATGCCTGCTCATTCTTTGCTGACCCAAGACCTCTCCCTCTACCATTCTTCGTCTTTGTTTTGTCCTTCCAATTTTCTTCTTCAGTGGCAAAGGTTGAGGTGCTTCATGATCTGTGGGCTCCCAAAACTTGCTACTTCTAATTGGCTGCATCATGAACTGATAGGAAGCAAGGTATTTTGATTTATGGTACCAATCATCGATGTAATCACCTGTATTGTCGCTCTTCAACTGGATAGCACATATGGCATGTGCACATGGAATTCCACTTACTTGCCATGCTCTACATGAACACTTCTTGCTTCCTAGATTGACAACATACTTATTAGCACCCTTCATTATCTCATATCCGTCATCTCCATTCCAAATGGGATGACAATGCCTACTTGCAGCCAAGTTCTCATCCAATTTCTTGGCAATCCTAGGATCATATTGTCTTGTCCACTTTGCAGCCTCATCTCTTTGTTTCTGCAGCCGAGTCATAACTGCAACTCGTATATCTTCAAGCATTGAGATGACTGGTTTGCATCTGGCGTCTATTATCTTCGAATTAAATACTTCACAAATGTTGTTATCAACGTTATCGCACTTGAACTCCTCACTGAAGAATGCCCTGCACCAATGCTTCGGTTCTAGTTGAAATAGGGTAGCACAACCTTCCTTTGTCAACTGAAGCAGTCCTTCTTTGGCTATCCTAAAGTCAGCCATGTTTGCACTATTTGTTAATTGCCAAAATTGCAACTGCAGCTTATCCCCTTTGTAGGTCTTTGCCCAATTTCCGTATATGTGCCGCGCGCACATTCGATGTTCAGCATGGGGCAACAACTCGGCACTTTGCCGGAACCAATCCCTGCAATAATTCAAAGTAAGAAATACTATAGCAAATTACATGTTCATTTACAAAGCAAACTATTGACTAAATTTTTCAAAAAGCAAGCATTACCTTTTGTTGGTCGCTCATGAATGCCCACCCTTCCCCATTTGTTATCTCCAAGTCAGCCATCAAATTTTTCAAGAACCATGATCAATTTTCCTTGTTCTCAATCTTTACAATAGCCCAAGCTAGTGGGAACATTTGGTTATTTGCATCTCTTCCAATTGCCGCCAACAATTCTCCCTTGCACAAGCCCTTCAAGAAACAACCGTCCAATCCTATAATCCGTCTACAACCAGCTAAAAATCCCCGTTTGCATGCATCAAAGCACACATAGAACTTATCGAACTTGGTCCCATGATCAGGAAGCGGTCTCTCAACCACCTCTACATACACTCTACTTGTAGGGTTTTGCGGTCTGCACTCCCAAGCATACTCCCACACTGTCCATATTCCTTAGCATACTGACCAATAAGTATCTTTATCACCTTTTGCTTTGCTCTTTTGCACTGAGTCCTAGATACATTGATGCCTACACGCTCCTTCACCAGCATCCTAAAGTTACTAATTTTCATCTCGGGCATCAGCTTGATCAGATCGAAGAAGTGCTTGGACAACCATGCACTTGTTACCCTTTTGTTTTGAAAATTAATTGAACAAGTGTGTTCCTCTTGGTAGGCTCTAATCTGGAAAGACTCAATCTTCTTAACAAACGCGCCATAAATCTTCCATGGACAATTTTGCTGCGAACACCTAGCTCTTACAAATTTCTTAGTGTTTATAATGAAATCAATATTTCGTTGTGCAGCAATGGAATTCTTCAGTATAGCTTCCCTAAATTGTATCGCATCATGGAATTTCATACCTACTGACAAAGTAGGAGAGGCAACGGATGGATCATAGGAAGGAAACTTACTTTTCCTTCTACACACAACTTGTTGATCTTCTTCAAGTTCGTCCTAGGAAGTAGCGGTGTCGATGCTTTCTTCATAATCTGTCTCCTCGCCAGCAACACCAACATCTGCAGGGCCTCCGTCTCTGTTTGGAACTTCATCAGCTACCTGCAAAGTTGCAAATCTATCTGACAAAAAGTCCATTTGTATTTTCCTTGACTATGTAAGCTCCTCATCGTCGTCGTCACTTAAGATTAATAAATTTTCAGCAGCCAACCCTTCATCGTCATCGTCATCATCACCATCACTGGATTCAGCTACTTCCCAATCTAAATTCAGTGATGGTGACATCACCTATGTCACCATCGCTCTGGTGAATAGCATCTGCACCCCTCTCCTCCCCGTCCTGTCCATCATGCGCTGCTTCATCCCTAACCTCAGTACTAGCTTGAATACCATCTCCTCCTTCTCCTACTTGGGTGCTATCTCTGTCATCATCTTCGTCCTCACTATCACTATTGTTTTCAACAAATACTTTCACCTCTTCGCCATGAAGATAATGATATAGGACATCCCTAAAACCATTATCATCATCCAAAACTCTCAAACCATCTTTCAAACATTTCCAGGAACACAGTACAGCAACTTTTGTACTCTACAAGGCAAAAATGTCACTATATCCCTAACAAATCCAATATAAGATGCCTTCTTTATATCTACAAAGATAGTACCCTCATTCCCTCCCTCATACTCCCACTCATCCTCCCCAATCAGAAAATCCCCACCGTAGTAAACAATGATAGCAACATAGTCCTTACCATGAGCCATTTCGCAACAAAAGAAAAAAAAATTAACTTTTGGGACCACATTCACAAAGGACAATAGACAATTGCAAGTGGAGGTCCCTACACTCTTTATTAAAGAAAAGAAGAAAGAGGGAAGATGCATAGGTCGTCTGACAGTTGCAGCATGAAAAAAAGCCTTAGGACAAATAATAGAGATGGGACCCGACAACTACTTTGATTATGTCGTCGCATTCCTTTAAAATATGGAGAGATCCCTCAGATAAGCATGACCTCATGACACCAATTTCAACAATGCAATTTATTAAAAAAATACCCAAAATTCCCCATCCCCACGACAACAAGAGATTCGATTCGAACATGTCCAAGGTCCAATACTCCGAACCCTAACAATCACCAATCATCATCGCACATTTCACATCCGACCACTACAAATTACTTTCGCACATCACAATTCAACATTAGAGCCATAAATCACACATCACAGTGGATGGGGCGACGTCGAGCCCTACACCGAGCCCTAATTTTCCCCCCGCCGAGTCCTACATTTTGAGGCCGATCCTAAACTGTCAATTCGAACCCCATAATAGGATTCTAGCACCACATCCGAGCCATAAATCTCACATCAATACCATCCAAGCCTAAGCTTTCCCAGCCGACCCCCAAATTTCAAGTCCGAGCCCTAATTTCACCACAGGGGAGCGGAAGAAGAGAAAAAACCTAAGCAAATCGATGACGGCAAGTGACGACGGCGAGCGACAACAGTGAGCGATGACTTGCGAACGGCGACCTACGATCGGCGACCTGCGAACGATGAGCGTGAACGGCGATGGAGAGAATGTCAGATCTGGTGTGAACCGATGGACGAACGGTTAAAATCCAAATAAGCTAAACGACGTCGTTTAGCACTAAGGAAAAACGACGTCGTTTTCCCCCTCCACGTGTGCTTTTTTTTTTTTACAAAATTGCCACGTCGGTTAAGCATGTCGCCGGAAAATGCCACGTCTGCATTTTGGCCGGTTTTTGGCCGGATTGGCACTTAAGTGTTCCATTTTACTCCGATAGTGGCACTTAAGTGTACCGTTTTAAAGTTATGTCACTTAAGTGTCCCTCCGTGCCAAGTTATGGCACTCCAGGTGTCCCATAGTCCATCGTTTGCTATTGAAGAGGAGGAGTGGAAGTATAGGGGGAAATAAGGGCACTAAAGTGTCTCAATCTTAAAAAAAGAATAGCGCTTATTTACACATGTCATAACTTTTGACACCTAAATGTCTCCCGTGCCAAATTTTAGCGCTTCTGCTATACTTTTACCTTCTTCTTCTTCTTTTTTAATTTGTTGCAGGATACAGGCTTTAGTCTATTTGATTAAGATAGGGGTAGTGTTTCCAATGTGTCTTCGGTGTGGTTTTGGATTTTACTGGAGACTGAAATCTGGCTTATGATAACAATGATATGTTAGTGATCTATAGAAGTACTTCTCAAACCTGCTTTCCCTTTTCAAAAGTTGAGTGTAGATGCCGTCACTCCAACTAATTGATTGGAGTGGTGGGACTGAGTGATTTCAGAGTAACATGATGTATAAGCATCAGCTTACCTGCTGCTCCCCGAACGCCAAGTAAAGAAATGCGTGGTTGAGAATGTGTCGAAGAGTCATGTTTAGATATGATATGACGGTCGGCCATGGTCGAAAGGTAGCGCCAATCATATCAATGACTAATAAGAGGGACTCAAATTGACTTTTAAGTACTTATATGTAGGGCTTACAAACTACTATTTTTCTTACAAGAGATATCTGTAAGTTGTCCCAGATGTGTTTTACGATGGTGAAAATCGTTACCTTTTTATCTCTTTTTCAACTCAAAAAGTCTCAAGCCCTTCAGAGTGATGTGATAGGTGCACTTAACCTACTTGAGGTTTCTAAGCAAGTTGATTCACTGACGAAGATGGTTCATTTGTTGAAACACCACATTGGATTTTCACATCAACCCTTTTATCATGTTTACAGCTTTTCTTATTGAGAAATGCTTCCCCTTGGTTAGACGTTCAGGCATTCTTTGCTGTCAAGGCTAGTGCTGGTGTGACAGGAAGAATTCTAGATTCAGTTAGACTAACCTTACCCAATACCTTTTCTGTCCCGTACCTCCACAGATCGATTTCAGTGGACTGGAAGAGCATGGACCAGAGGTTCAAGTATTTAGGATAAGCGATTATTAGGAAATCTTGGATTAGGAAATGCTGTTCCCCGTTAAGGCGCTCGATGAGGCGGGAAGGCAATTATGCCCAGGAACAAGTCCACAGGCATCAACGTTCCATACTAGTTTGAGATAAGTCTTAGACCCCCAAGTGTCTGCATAAAGAAGGATTAGTTGGGAGCAGAACAATGAATACATCCCTAGAAAGAATAACACACCAAAACGCAAGACGGCCAGTTTTTGCAATTTGGGCAGATTTATGTATTTGGGAAGTTGGGACTGTAGCTATTCATAGAGCCTTGAGCAAGGGCAAAACTCCATTGGAACATCCAAATGAAGTGAAGCAGAAATGGAGTGATAAGAAGACGACAAATTATTAGAGGACGTGCAGGAATAAGCTGGAGAAACCCGAACGAAGTCTTCATGCGATTGCCGAACTCGCAATTTGGCCACCAAAACTAGAGTGAACCAAAAGGACTAACGAGTCTAATTTCCCTACATTCGATCGAAAGCATGTAAGATTAAATCCTACACAGACACCGCCTAAGTAATCCTAAAAGTTGATGTTCTTCCAAGTATCCTCTTTTTCATTCAAAACATAATCCCCTACTGATCTTAGGCTTTTAAGCGTGTGGGCATTGGATTTCTGCATGATTCTTCCATGTTCATCTGAGAATGAACGATTTCTCAGATACCGTAAATCAGCTTTACTGCTTTAGAAGATCTAGATCTTCATTACTAGAGAATGATAAACAAACATACAAGTACTTAGGTGAATGGTCCAAAAGCTGAAAGAAAGAACATGGTCTCTACTAATTAATATATAGCAGGAACTTCATCAACAACTTTCCCATAGACAGATGAAATCTTCTCATCTGTATACTTGTTGGAAATTGATGATCCATTTTCAACAAAATCTAGAAACATATTTCTTCATCAAGAAGTAGCCGAATGAAAGCAAGTAAAGCGGCTAAAGAGATGTCTGGAGTCCACTAATTTTATATAGAGAAGTCCACAAAATTATCCCTGCAAATGGCAGAGATAATTGTCTTGAAAGTCGGTTCACAAAGCTCTATGATAGAGCTAGCTAAGGCTAAGAGCTGCGGACATGACTTTGGAGCAACTTGCCTATAAATAGGCAAGGAGTTACTTACGTAAGAAGTCGTGCGAGAGTAGAACTAAGATAGCTTATGTACCATGAAATACTCCTCTATCACCAACACTTCTTGTACTAAACATTTCCATCAACTAGGTCCCTGGTCCATCCATCACCAAATACATGCCACACACATATACGTTTGCACATCACTAACTAAAAACTATTATCGATACCGAAAACCATGCTTTCACGCAGTCATATTTTTAAACAATACTCAATTAAGCGAAACACCAACAGCTTTTATCCCCTCCGTCTCGACTCTTGGTTGACTTCCCTCTCCATCTACGGGAAACAAAACAACAGTTGGATCAGTAACGTAACTGGAGAAGCAAATGAATCATATTTAGCATCAAAATGAAGTCTCGGGATGATGCGTATAGGATAAAGACAAATCGCTGAAACTTAGAATTTTTTCATTGTAACGGCATAATATTTTGATGAGCTCAATCGGTTTCTACATCCGTTAACACGGAGAGAAGATGCATCCTCAATTAGTTCAACCAAAATAAGGGCACTACTAATGGAATACTGCCGCAACATGATAACACATGGAGGCATGAGACTCTGACTAGAGCTTAACCATAGACAAGCATCTCCATTGCGAGTTCCCCACTTTGTTTGCGAATAACGCTATTTGAAAAAGGTAAAAAGACTGTATGACAACCTCATATTTGCTTCCCTAAGAGGTGAGGCTCATCTCATATTCCATAACAACATTCTCTTTCTTGTTCGTCTTCAGGACTTCCTTGCAGGTCTCGTGTTTATCAGGATGTTTTGAGTCCCAACTAACATTTCTAAGTGTTTCTCCAGATTAATTGATGGCCTTATCGGCTTAACATTCATTCCTTTAATAATTCCAAAGCCTTTGATATCCCAAATTCATAAAGTACAAAGAGTTCTTGGCAAAATCATGAAGAATTGAGAATACTTTGGGTCTTTCAGGAAAGCATAAGCAGAGTTCATTTAACAGAGGCAGTACCTGATGTAGGATTCTGAGTTGGTAGCGAAAGGGGTAGTACTCATTCACCACCTGTTCATACGATGTCTTGCAGCTAGAAGACAACCGCAGAGACATAAGTGTCAAATTGACCATCAATAAATACATAGGCAATCACTTTTTTAAAAAAATTGCAAAAACTAATGGAGAAGCTCACATCGCATGCAGTCAGTGGTTGGCATATGTTCACATAGTCAGCAACTCAGCAAGAACCATAAGCATTGTTAGGTTAAATCACACGCAAAGGTAAATGAGCTTCTCATGTTCAAAGTCAGATATTCGTATTGGTATATTGCTTTTCAAAATCTTCACTGGATGCAGATCACCGATGCTATAGTTTTAAGGAAGAGAAATTGCTGTCTTGACAGCAAACTATTGAAGACACCAAAAAGTCTCTAGACACAGGCATCTTAGATAACTTTTCGCATAATGTATCTTTGATCAAAGTTATGGCTAAAGCAAGAAGTTAAAAGTTAACACCACAGCAAGATCCAAGCCTGAGAGACCTAGAGACAGTCGCTCAACAGACATGCGCTAAACCAAGATCAAGTGAGCAATCTAGTAAAGTCACCTGACACCGCATAATAGTTCTAGGTAAAAACTAAAAACCAGTGCAAATCTTTAGAATTTTAGCAAAAACTCTTAAACTTTTCATGCACTCGGTTCGACTGCACTTCATGTGAGGCATTGACTAAACTATTCTTCCATGTTCTTGGAGAAGTCTGTGTATGATTCTAACCTAGATACCCTTTCATCAATCAAGGAGACATCAATGACAGTTACATGCTATTAAAAGACAATTCTTTGAATGACTAATGATGTTAATCGCTAGGCACTAAAATGCAAAACCATAAAATACGGAACGTACACAATAAACTTATAGCTTTTAGGAGGTTAATTTACATTGTATGGTTATGCAAATACAAGAAAATTAATAACAGATATATAAACGCTTGTCTATACATTTGACAAGATGCCTATAATTTGTTGAACGAAACAAATCCTTAGATATAATTGTGCACATACTGTTATAAGGGTTCTGAAATCATGAATGCAAAGAAAATGCCAATTTCTACCTTTGCTTGTCCCAATTAAGGCTGGCATTTATAAGAGCACGAGCTGCTGCAACAACCCGGCAACCACCAAGGCTACAACACAAGCAACGAGTACAGGTATACAAGTCATATTAGTAGTAAAGAGATGTCATTCAGTTAACAAGTCGGAAAAATTAGATATCAAAATCAATACAACTGATTTCAGTCTGAAGCATCCAACAAAGAACTAATCATCATTATGTCATTGTTCAAACTACATCTCTTTAAATTTGGTCAAATTTGCATGTGATCAAACTGATAAAGTTTAAAACGACAATTTCAAAGTGTTTGCTTTGTTCGGCTGTTGGACTTGAAAGTCTGGCAACATCACAGATCCTTCATGATAGGCTTGATGTATATAATGCGCTGCATTCACCACTTAGTTGGAAGTTATCTCACTGACTAATGTTTCTGAACAACAATGCGGATCAAATCACGAGGTTGAAAACGCTCATGCTCAAAATTCTTCACACGCTAGTCTCATTGGAATGTACGAGACAGTTGCCACACGCGCCACAGCCAAACAAATTCTAAATAACGGATAAGGAAAGCTACCGTCATCTGGTTTTTCCAATAAACACGGACACAGGCCACTGATCAGCCTTCTTGCAAGCCCATAATTCAAGATTGATCTTTCCTAATGCAGCATGCTAAGAATATGACTAAAAGGGGAAACTTTCGAACACAATTGCTGGAAATGTTATACTCTTGAAGATGTTGAGTATTTTTTTGTCAAGAAATTAATTTTAAGAAAATTTTACGTATAACATACCAATAAAATCGAATAGTTACCCTTTTTGGAAATTAAAGTAAATTGTTTATCTACCTGCTGCCACCTCCTTTGATCAGCTCAGCGGCAATAGTGACTTTCATATAATTCACGCTCCTTGCACTCCTGAAAACAATCATCAAAATCACCCACCGATTATCAGCGGTCGAGAAGCCAGAAAAGAATAAAAACTTAGAGCACGCAACCGTCGAAGTCAAGAAAATTGGAGTTTACAAAAGGTCGGCTAGCTCTGTCATGCAATTGTCACCGTTAGTCAGGAAATTATTGATGAGATTTGGAAAATTTGAGTTTTGTGATCTCCTGCTCTCCTCATACTCTCCATCCATGATACCCTAGACAGATGTAAAAATGGAGACACGAAATGTCAACTCTCAAAGAGAAGAAATAACTCTTAAAGTCACAGGCAATTTGTAAGATCTTCTGTAATATGATTAACCCCAAGTTAACTCTCCAACCATGAAAAGGAATTAAACTAAAAAAAAAACCATGTTCATCTTCCCTTCGTAACCTATACAATAACCCTCCATCCCAAAAATAATAATAATAATCATTTCACGACGGCAAAACACACAGTAAAATATCATACGAAATAATTCTACAGGTCATATGGCGGACAAAACCTAGTGCTACTCATCTCATGGTATAGGTATACGAGAAATAATATGCATTTTTCTACAAAAGAAGCAATCAAGGTGGACTACATAATCATGCATATATACATAGACCGAGACAAGACGATCAAGAAGCTCATGTTCATCAGCTTAAATGTGGGCTTGCTTGCTCATCGTTCAGGAAGCGAAAAGGACGACCACTTCTTTCGCCGGGCAAACGACGTCAAAATCTAAAACGTGCGGACGACTGATGATCCAGTGAAAAGAGAGACGCTACGAAGATGAAAGCGGTCACCTCATTCTTCAATTCGTCAATGTAGTTCTGGAGCCTCTGTTGAGCCATTTTCCTCCTCCTTTCTTTCCTCACGCAACACAGAACGATGCAGAAGGAGATGGAGCAGGCAAAGAAAGTTAGGAAGTTAAAAAGAGTTGGGGCGGAGTTTATATAAGGAAGCTGGACATTACTAGGCTTCGGGTTTTGGCCCCGAAGCGAAAGAGCAATGCAAGTCAAATGTGCTCCGAAAACCGTGTTGTAAATCGTTTTCATATCGAGGAACCGATTCAACATTAAATTCATGGACTACTTTAATATTCAAAGGATTTTGTTAACGAGTGTCTCGAGAACACTGAGTTAAGTAATTAATTAAAAAAATTGTAACTTTTTTTAGTACTCGAACTATGAAAATTATATTAATTTGAATTGAGTACGCTTAGGCTGATCAATTGTTTATGTGCTGATTAATTATAATTTTAACATTCAGACAGGATTCTACGGAATGCACGAAAAATTCAATCCAGTCTTTCTTTACCTTTTGTCTTAAGAAAAGGAAAAGAGCACAAAGCCAAGCTGAGTGGGCCCCATCACGTTTCTAGAGCGTGTGGGGCCGGTTTGCGCCGCGCCAAGTTACCGTTGGCTGGAAAGCAGTAGCGCTGCCTTCACTTATTCGAGAATTTAGTCTAAGATATAAAATATTTTTCTTCACTTTCTCTTTAAGATTTAAATTATCATTCAACATGAAGAAAATATGTGTAAATCTATGTATTGACATTAATATCGTGAGAATTTTGGTTGCTAAAGATTGAATAAAATCGAAGTGCATCTATAAAAAATTTAAATTGAACAAAAGTACAAAATATAAAACATAAAATAACAATCTATCCAAACACGTCAAATCATTTGTTTAAAAAAACTTTTCAAGCAAGTTTTTATCATGAGATTCATTCTCGCTTGTTGATGAAAACAACATTGAAAACGCAATTGATAAAAAGCAAAGACGATTTTCCAGTAAAGAAATAAGAAACCATTCTCCTTTTACAAATGGATCAAGAAATCAAGTTCAATTATCCTGGATGGTTCAAGCATTCCCAAAGTTCGCTTCGGTCTTGTGAGCTTTGATGATTGAACTGTTTTGTTAGATTGGTTATCGTTAGTGAGTGTTCACTTGGGGGTTTGGCAAGCATTATCTTAATAAGTTAAATCAAGGCTATTTGAGCAGTTGATTAATCCATCTTTTTTTTTATAAAACAAAAAGGGTATTGACGGTTGGCTAGTAGACATGTAATCCGATTTTGCAGCTGAGTTAAATGTGGTCAATTGTCCAAAGAGAAAGCCATAATTTACATTGGTAACCAAATTAGAACAAACCTCTGAATACTGCAAAACAAATTAAACTTTTGACAGTGAGAAGAATTTAAGATTAGCCCACTGTTTGTGTTAAGTTCTAAGTTTCATGGTGGTTTCAAGAGTCTATACGACAATTACAAGTTACGGGCTCTTAAAACTTGGAACAAGAATGCTTGTTAGGTAAAGTTTGTACTTGTCCTTGTCAAGCGAATTAAGTAAACTTGCCGTTGGATTATATCGGAATCAAAGAGTGGATTAGGTTGGGTGAAGGTTGGGAGGGAAAGTCCCTATATCAAGTTAAATAAACATGATTATATCGGAGCGCTCGAACGCATTTCTGCCTTGGGCCACATGGAGACCCAACACGAGATCCCGTTGTCTTTCAGCAGGCAAAAGATGCACATTTTAGGACACCCACGCAACCCCCATCTGCACAAGAACCAAGATGTTGACCAAATTTGGCTGGACGTGGTTGCGTCTCGAGCGAAGCTGTGCGTAACAGCCTTGGTTGCGCAAGAGAGACCGAGACTTGGGAGCGCACTTGCCTTGCCAATGGCTCCTTCTGTTTTCTCGTCGTTTTCGCAAGTTGGAACTTACTAGTAACTCATGCACAGCTCGAATTGGAGTGGGGGACCAACCTCGTTTTGATCGAAGCTACAATTACCGTCTGAAAAAATCCCTTGATAAGGCAAGAAATTCATCGTGGGGTTGAAAAGGTGCAATTTGCCTGACAAAAATACCTAGCTTTAATTAAGTTTCCACGTACTGGAAAGTGAAAACCCACCATTTTTAATAGTAGTCGATGAATTTTATGTTCATGACATGACCAATAGAAGGCCAGAGAAGGTCAACTGGTTTAATAGCCCTCTATAAAAGCTTTCTTTCCTCTTCTTTTTTTCTCTCTCCTCTTATCTTTATTACCTTAAACCATCTCTTTTGATAGGGAGCTCTAGCGGATAGACTTAACATGTTTGGAGGGGATAAGCTATCTAGGAATTTTCCCCAAAAAAAATAAAGGCAAAAAATTCATCGTGAGGTTGAGAATGTGCAATTTGCCTGACAAAAATACCTAGCTTTAATTAGGTTTCCGCGTATTGGAAAGTGAAAACCCACCTTTTTTAATAGTAGTCAGTGAATTTTATGTTCATGACATGACAAATAGAATGCCAGAGAAGGTCAACCGGTTTAATAGCTCTCTATAAAAGCTTTCTTTCCTCTTCTTTTTTTTCTCTCTCCTCTTATCTTTATTACCTTAAACCATCTCTTTTGACAGGGAGCTCTAGCGGATAGACTTAACATGTTTGGTAGGGATAAGCTGATTAGGAATTTTCCCAAGAAAAATAAAAGCAAGAAATTCATTGTGAGGTTTTTTTTTTTTTTTTTTGTCGATCTGTACTCCGTCGTGAGGTTTAGAATGTGCAATTTGCTTGACAAAAATACCCAGCTTTAATTAGGTTTGCATGTATTGGAAAGTGAAAACCTACATTTTTTAATTGTAGCAAGTGAATTTTCTATTCATGACATGACCAATGAAAGGCCAGAGGAGGTCAACTGGTTTAATAGCCCGCTATAAAAGCTTTCATTCCTCTTCATTTTTTCTTTCTCCTCTTATCTTTATTACCTTAAAGCATCTCTTTTGATAGGGAGCTCTAGTGGATAGACTTAACAAGTTTGGAGGGGATAAGCTAGTTAGGAATTTTCCCGAGAAAAATAAAGGCAAGAAATTCATCGTGGGGTTGAGAATATGCAATTTGCTTGACAAAAATACCCAACTTTAATTAGGTTTCCACGCTGACAAAAAAAAAAAATTAGGTTTCCACGTACTGAAAGTGAAAACCCAACTTTTTTAATTGTAGCAAGTGAATTTTTTGTTCATGACATGACCAATGGAAGGCCAGAGGAGGTCAACTGAAAGCTTTCAATCCTCTTCTTTTTTCTCTCTCCTCTTATCTTTATTACCTTAAACCATCTCTTTTGATAGGGAGCTCTAGTGAATAGACTTAATATGTTTGGAGGGAATAAGCTAGTTAGGAATTTTTCCGAGAAAAATAAAGAAAAAGCCAAAGAATAATCTTAAAGTAGGTGCAGAATTAAGTCATCACCTAAGGCATCCCATATTGGTAAGTACATCATTTTTCTAAGTGAACCATCATTAGAGAAGTATTGTAATGAGACGATATAACACAAATGAAGGCGTTGCTCTCTTATCATAGCAAATAAATAGGGGACACTACAAATGGAAACTAGTGGTTGAGTGACAAAACCATCCCCAAAGCTGAAAAAGACTAAATGGTTGAGCAACAAAACTGTCCCTAAATTTGAAAAAGACATCCCCAAACAGGTTTGTGAAGCCCATCGCCGAGGCTATTGCCGGAGCCATCCCTAAAAGAAAATTTAGGGACGGCTTTGCTTGAGATTGTTGCCTTCTCGTATTTGAATTTAAGCAGAAACGATCAAAGAACTTCTTGCTATTCATCACTGTTGAAACAACTAATGTGTTAGTCAAATGGGCTTAGGGTTTTTAGGCTATGACCAAACAAACTTGGGCCTCGCTTAATAAATTGAAAACTTCTCATTAATCAGAAATTTATTAGGCAATAAAGGAAAATTGCGAGGTGAATTTATATATGTCCAGTTTCTAACGACGTGAAATCGTAGACAAATTCTAGAATCCATTCAGAATGCTCCAATTGACCAAATTAAGTGACTCCTTCCCTCCTCAAAATATTCAAGAAATTTGTCCACATTGAATCTCAATCAAATCAGCTGCAAAATGTCTAACGGGTAGACTACTGATTGAGTGATCAAACGTGATCTTGGAAACTCTATAGAAACGGTGAACGTTTTTAAGTATTTTAATTTTACTATCCTAATCAATGAGCATTGAGCCTGTCTTTTCCATTTTTTCGCCAGATCAAGCTTAATCTGCCCATGTCAAGAAAAATGAAGTTCTTACAGTTACAGACGTAAGAAGACAAGGCCTTAGTTAGAAGCTTTGTTTTGCAGTCTTGAACAAAACATCTTCCGGCCCAAATCAGGTTTGCAAGTAAAAACCGCAAGAGCACGAAGATAGATGACCTCAATTCCCTGCTGAACCAGATTAGCGAGTACGAGTAAACATAGCCCAACACTTTCAAACACTAGAAAGATGCATCATGGCGGTGAGATATAACATAAGCAAACATCAGTTCAAGGCTTTTAAGCAGCAATTAATGACTCCGTAATGGTGCTGAAATTTCCAAATATGATTTTAGCAAACGATCTAGTGGATCAAGGGAACGCTCACCTCCCCGCATCCCATGAATTGGCTATTTCATACTTAAATTCGAGATCAATGAATTCTTTTCCATTTTTCGACACTAAATTGGTCGCTGCATTATTTGCAAAGAGAAAATGTGGGCCTTCTCTTTCTTATTTTCAGATTTTTTAGAGATATTATGACAACACAACATCAAAAATAAAAAGGAATGAACAGACAATTACACTTCTGTTGTTAGGTTGATCCACAAATGCCGGGCCTGGAGCTAATATTTTCCCTTTCCGGGCCTGGAGCTAATCTTTTCCCTTTCCTTGGCAAATCAAGTTCAAACCTCGCAAGAGAACGATGCATGAGGTTGGTATGAACCCATAAAAATGAATTCAAAATCACAATGATAAATCCGAAGCACTAGTTAGTCCCTGTTTCATTATCTTTCTTCATCTCCTAGGATTTCATTTGTCCACCATTTCCTCTCAGAATCAACTTCAGACAACAAGGGCAGAGGGAATCGGAGTGTTCCACCGGATATCATGTCGGAGGGCAGAACCGTCCACTCTCCAAAAATCCACTGATAAATCAACCATATTCAAGACTTTGGGACAGTCACATTTAGGATTTTAACATCTTGATACGGTTTGTCAGCCCTGTCCACTTTCACCTTCTCTATCCCCTACAACAACATTGTAAGGGTTTCAAGTTTTTCTCAATCTGTCAGCAACAGCATGTGCAATTCAAGGTCAGATTTCTTCTGGCAAAACCGTCTTACACAAAAGAAGCAATTAGAACAGTACCCGAGAGGAAAAAACAGATGCAAGTACATAATAAAAAGCAATTAAAGTACCTCATGAGCTAATTTTGCTAAAACAAATGAAATGGGAGTATTGGCAGCAAACTAGAGTACCTAAATATATTGAATCAAAAATTGCAAATTCAGAGACTCGACACGTGCTAGTAAGTCAAAACAGAACTTGGCGAGCAAATCGAGGAGAACGTAATTTCCAAGGAAAGATGAACATTCCTATCCTCAATCTTTATAATCTTTGAGTAGACTTTCTCAGCCTTCGATGCTATGAATAAAGTCAAAAGAGTTTACAATTCCTTAGCTGTTTACCATATTTTTATCATGAACTGGCTAGACACTTCATCCCCAAACCGAGACTATTACTTCCACAACCTGCTTTATATTTGCATTAGCAATCTCAGACCGAGAAAACATAATTTTAGGGGAGGCACAAAAGCAAGAGTACATCCTTCTTTTGCTTCAAAGATACGTCTCATATTATATTGATGATAAGTAAAATCACCTTTTGTGGAATTCGTCCTCAAACTCCCTTCCCCAAATTGATTGTCCTCCGGTGCCATCTCCCAAAGGGTCACCTGTCCGTATCATGAAGCCTTTAATAACCCGATGAAAGATAAGATTATCATAGTAGCCATTTCTGCAGTGAGTGGTAAAGTTCTCCACAGTTTTTGGACACTCCTCTGGGTACAGCCGCATATGAATGTCGCCCATTGTTTGTATGAAGAATCTAGCAAACAAGCACACGAGTGAATGTCAAAAACTAACCATGCAAAGCACTTATAGAATGGATACAACTGGAGGTTGCTGAAGAGGCTTATGAACAATAGCAAAACTATTTTGCATCATGATCCAGGAAAAATGACAAAATTCAAAAGAACATAAAACAGGAAGTTATGTGGAACAAAGATACTTGTATCTTGCTCTCTGGGAGAGGAAATGGACCACAATGGAAAATGAAGAGTAAGAATAACTTTTTATGGTGCCGCTTATGTGTTTGCGACAAAACATTGAAAACCATTATTTAATTTATTCATGGTGTGATGAACTATTTCAACTTTCAGAATAGATTTTACAGCTCACTGTTGCAACAAAACTTTGAAAAAAATTATTTAATTTATACATGGTGTGATGAACTATTTCAATAGATTTTACAGCTCACTGTTGTCTCACTTCGACAGGGCCACAAATCAAATTTCAAGATCATTTCACCACTTTAGAGCCCCGGTTCAATGTGCTCCAGATTAACATTTCTACAGACTCACTCTCACAGAAGGACGAGTAATTTATCTCTGTTTTATCGACATTGCAGGCTTCTCTTCCATGCAATCAACTGTTCTTTGTACTTCACCACTTTCCCCAAAAATTCTAGTAAGAAAAAAAGGTCGAACACTCCACCCCTACACCCCCACCCCCCGCTTTTTCTACTTTTCATTTCTTTCCCTTCATGACATTCTCCCATTTCCAACATCGCATTCATTTCCACGTAGCCACATGAGAAGAATTCCCTAAAGCATTCGTGGTTCACGGTCGATCCATTCCCAAAAGCAAGCACCCTCAATTGGGGAGCAAATTTCTATACGTACAACTGGAGATACAAAAGCTTTATCACTCTTTTGCTTCTCCACATGCTTCCTCTCGAGTTGACAAATAAAAAGTAGGAAGAGAACTGGAGGAAAAAGGAGAGAAAATCTGCTATTTAGAATGACCCGCGATAATGTCCTTTATCTAGTCGATCTTTACAGGAACAATCTACTCTACAATGTCAAGCACAATGTAAGGAGGAAGAAACTCACCACATTGTCGGCAAGTGAAGTAGTAACCGATTTTCCTATATCAGATACAGCCAGAAGCTCCTCGGGAGGAGGCTTCTCATTGAACACATCCCTCCCCTTTGTTGCATCTTCAGGTTCCTCAGTTCCTCAGGTTCTCTCCGACTATAATCAAATGAAAAGGGAAATAACAACTTATCCAAACAAAAACTAGTCTAGAAGCAAACTTCTCACAAATAAAGTAAAACATGTTCGCCATAGGGTTATAGCAAAAGTATATCCGATGATGCTAAAATGAGTTCGAAAACACTGTTAGGCAATGCTGCGTAACTTGATCATCTAAGACATACCAAGGACATTAGATAATAAAGACATGCTAAAGGTTGGGAATCAAGCTCCAAATGCATTTGCCCAAAAAATGACTAACTACCTGCAATAGAATGATACCCGAATAAAGAGATTCAATGTTTCTTGAATGCACAGCATAAAAGTGTAGGATCCATTAGTGGCTCCTCGTTCTCATTTGCATTTGCGGCAGTGTAGGGATTTTTCTCACTTTTTGCTGCTTCGTCCCCTTGATACGGGGCAATTCTCAAGAATCTGCCATTGTTCTCAACTTTTCAAGTATTCTCGGCAACTTTATTGGTGTGTAAATTAACCACCTACAATTAAGAACACGGGAAGGAAAAATAAATAGACCGGTCAAAACAACCATGGCCACGAGATAGAGTTACTTCCCGATAAAGAAAAATGAAGAAGACAAGTTAGTAGCTTCTCACTTTTATACCGAGTAGTGTTGCATACAAAAGAAAGTTTGAACTTTCATCAAAAACTGCATTTGGTTGCGGCAAGTTTTCTGTTTTCTCTATTTCTTTCTCAAAAGCCATCCTTCTCCCAAAATCAATAGCTTCCAGCTGATATAGAGGGACATTACTTCTCTGGAGATCCTGGGCAACCTGATTGACAAATGAAAACAATATCACATCTCAAATGAAAAGTAGACTGCATTGCAAGTGCATTCAGAAAGGAGAAATTACCTACAGAGATTCATCATAAACACGTCTCAGTTTGCTAGACTCAAACCAAAAAACTCTGATCCTACGATCTGGTGATGTAAGAGAAAATTGCTTCCCATCTGGGCTCACCTGAACAGGCATTACCAGGGATCAACTTTAGATTGTAAATATAAGGCTAAGCACTTAAAAGGACATAGAATGCTTCACAAAGAACAAATTCAATACCTCAATAGCTGAAACGCTTGTTTTACATTTCACAATTTCGAATAGATTAGTATCACTCTTTAACGTAAAATTCACCCTACAAGCAACGGAAAAGAGCCGAAGATGTTATGCAGCTTATTCATGCAAAAGATGAGCCTGACCCTTATGAGGTAAAATAATCTCTGACACCCAAAAATGCAAAGGAAAAGGACAACGTCATAGGATAATCAAATGGTAGTCAACTTATGAAATCACTTTATCCTCATGTTCATGCAGGAACTTGAATGCTATACTTCAACGACCCAGTTGTCATGTTCATGCAGGAACTCCAATGCCATTTAGCACTCTCCAATCAGGAGAATCTTCTTCTTTTGCAACAAAAAAGCCCAACAAAGGTTTGCCAATAAAATAAGAGCATTCATACATAAGCCACACTAATGCTAGCATAGTAATTTTGCAGCTAGCATTCATTGGTAAGCACCACCTTAGGGGTAGCTATACCCTATATGGCCCTACAAAGGTTAAGGATGCATATGTGTACGGACACAAAACACTCGTTTTCTTTGTGAACATGCGCAATGGTGGCCACTCAAGCAGGATTTTCTCATTAGATTCAATACACGGTTGATCATCCAGTACTAGGAATCAATTCATCAAGTGATTCCAAAATCAAGAACCTCCACAAGCATAGAAATAGATGGCGGCACGAGATATGCTTTTAGCAAGGAAATTTGAAAAGTTATCATCCCTGGTTCAACTACTATTCATGCACTTAAAAACATACAAAATACTTAGGTGAATGGTCCAAAAGCCAAAAGAAAGCACTTGGTCTCTACTAATTTATACATAGCAGGAACTTCATAAACAACTTTCCCATGGACGGATGAAATCTTCTCATCTGTATACTCAACTGAGCGAAACACCAACAGCTTTTATCCTCTCCTTCTGGACTCGCTGTGGGCGATTGCCCTCTCCATCTGCAGGAAACGAATTGACAATCGGATCGTAATGTAACCAGAGCATCAAATGAATCATATTTAGCATCGAAATGAAATCCGTGGATGATGTGCATAGGATAAAGACGAATAGCTGAAACTTAGAATTTGTTCATTCTAAATGGCATAATACTTTGATGAGCCCGATCAGTTTGTACGTCCATTTCCACGGAGAGAAGATGCATCCTCAATTAGTTCGACCAAAATAAGGGACTACTAATGGAATATACTGCTGCAACATGATAACGCGTGGCAGCATGAGACTCGATTAGAGCCTAACCATAGACAAGCATCTCCATTGTGAGTTCCACACTTTCTTCGCAAGTAACGCTATTTGCAAAAAGTAAAAAGACCGTATGACAACCTCATATTTGCTTCCCTAAGATGTGAAGCTCATCTCATATCCGATAACAATATTCTCTTTCTTGTTCGTCTTTGGGAATTGCTTAGTGGTCTCTTGTTTATCAGGATGTTTTGAGTCCCGACTAACATTTTCTAAGTACTCCAGATTAATCGATGGCCTTGTTGGGCTTAACATTCATTCCTTCGATAATTTCAAAGCTTCAATAATCCTAATTCATGAAGCATAAAAGAGTTCTTGGCGAAACCATGAAGAATTGCGAATACTTCAAGTCTTTCAGGAGAAGCATAAGCAGATTTCATTTGATAGAGGCAGTACCTGATATAGGGTTCTGAGTTTGTCACAAAGCTGGTAGTACTCATTCACCACCCATTCATACGATGTCTCGCAACTAGAAGAGAACCACAGAGACACAAGTGTCAATAGACCGTATGTTCACATAGTCAGCAACTCAGCAAAGAACCGTAAGGAAGAGAAATTGCTATCTCGATGTAAATGAATATAACAGCAAATTATTGAAGACACGGGCATTATAGATAACTTTTTGCATGATGTATCTTTGATCAAAGTTATGGCTAAAGCCAGAAGTTAAAAGTTAACACCACAGCCCGATCCAAGCCTAAGAGACCTAGAGCAAGCGCTAAACCAAGATCAAGCGAGCAATCTAGTAAAATACCTAACACCTTCTGGAACTTCCAAGAAAACCATGCGCTAATAACACGACTGTTAGTGCATAGTAGTGCTAGGTAAAAACTGGTGCACTTTTTTAGAATCTTAGCAAAAGATTTTAAACTTTTCGAGCACGTTGGTTCAACTGCACTTCATGCTAGGCATTGACTAAACTATTGCTCCATGTTCTTGGAGAAGTCTGTGTATGATTCTAATCTAAATACCCTTTCATCAATCAAGGAGACAGCAATGACGGTTCATGCTATCAAAAGAGAATGCTTTGAATGACTAATGATGTTGATCACTAGGCATTAAAATGAACAACCGTAAAATAAAGAATGCAAGCAATAAACTTATAGCTTTAGTAGGTTAGTCTACATATATGGTTATGCAGATACGAGAAAACTAATAACAGATATTTAAAAGCTTGTCTATACATTTGACCAGATGCCTATAAATTGTTGAACAAAACATATCCTCATATATAATTGTGCACATACTGTTGTGAGGGTTCTGAAATGATGGATGCAAAGAAAATGCCAATTTCTACCTTTGCTTGTCCTGATTAAGGCTGCCATTTATAAGAGCACGAGCTGCTGCAACTACCCGGCAACCACCAAGGCTACAACACAAGCAACGAGCACAGGAGTCAGTATCGTCTGTTACGTTTTGTAGGTTGACTTAAATTCTTAATGAAGTATAGTACAAATTTGTAATGTGTTAATAGTAACAGAAGAACATTGTAAATACTTCACCTATATGAGCTTAGAAGTGGTGTCGCTTCTTACGAAAGTTAGGGTTGCTTTCTAGAGAGCTCATGAAACAGGATCAAGCACAAGGCCATAATAGTGCGGAGTAATATAGAACTTCTCGCTGAAACAAGAGGTTAGTGTATGTACGGTATGTCCGGTTCTATTACATAAAAGTACAAATTTAAAGCCGAGCTACTTGTCACTTTAATAGAGCTTTGAGATGCTTGCACTAAGTAGAGGTTTAACTCGAAAGAGACCTTTATGTATGTATTTTAATCTCACGGAAATTTTGGCTGTATATTTCAAATGTTTTATTTCTTGTTTTTGTTTTATAAACAAAAGTGGGGGATTGTTGGTAATTTGTTTATAAAACAAATGAAGAAGTGCCTTGTCCCACATCGAAAAGATGTGAGTGCACACCGACGATCATTATTTTTTTATTTATTGAAAATTCAGATTTATTTCTATAAAAAAAAATTAACTATAAATCTTGTTGAAACAATATGACTATTCACGAAAAGTTATGGTTATTTTTTATTTATATAATTCCGAATTTTTATATCTTTTCAACGTAACCTTTGAGACGTACTTGTTCATTTTTGCAACATTTCCCGAAAGGTTGTCTTTGTTCTTTTGCAACCTTTTGAAGGGTTGCCTCTATTCGAAAGACGAAGATAAGTACGTATGGTTTGAGATCAAACAATCATCTTCTTCCAATTTTTGTTTTCTTTCGAAAGAAACTACAGCCATTATTTCTAATTGTTTCCTAAAGAGATCCTGGACAACTATTAGAATTGCTATCTAGTATTCTCATTTGAGACTTTGTTGTATCCTGGAGGAAATTTTCCGGTGACCATTAGCAACTTTGTGGGGCAAATAAATCCTTAAAGAAAGTGATATCACGCCTCAAAGTCCGACTCGAATACTCAAAAGATCCGTCTTCATTGTTCTACCCAATTCGAAGCCATATTTTACCAACACAAGCTTCTGGGCAGCGAGGAGAACAGAGGGGGGGTCGTCGCCATCATCATGCAAGATTTGATGTATCTACTCGAGTCTATGCTGATCGCATGTTGAGAGGATCTCATTACAATTTTTGAGGCAACAAAGATGTTGCATGCATAAAAAGAAACAACCAAAGCGATGAAATATGACCACTCGCCAAAAGCTGTGTCCCAGGATTGCAGAAACCAGCGTCGATCTTTTAACATTCTTCTTTACATCGATGTCAGTACGAGGAGAAAATTTTAGGTGGCAAGAAAGTTTCGTCTATAATGTGTAGGTCTGGGAAAGCAGACGTGCATGCAGATAGAAATATTATGACAGTCTTCCTCGCCTCATTCTGCAACTGGCCCTTAGAATTAACAAGAACCGAGCAAAAGAAACCCATGCCAAGACACCATTGGACAGCCGGGGATCATGTGTACCATCGTAAAAACCTTGTTCCTATTCGGATGAGTCGCATCTATAGACAAATACCACGACATAGGGAGATGAGCAATCGAGGATCACCTCGAGAAATGTCGCACAAACCGTACAATTAATTTGAACTCATCCCAATTCCTCAAAGCTTGGCATGATCTCTCATTGAAATGTCTAAGAACTCAAATTACAGGAAGCATTAGAATTAAACAGTTCCAATTCATCCAGATTTAGCTCTCAAAGGCGATACCCTCAAAAAATCATTGGCAAACAATACCTGTTGGGCAAAACATTATATACACGTGGAGCCATGTGTCGCCTCTTCATTGGGCGGGCGCACGGTGACCAGGCGGTCTGGGACTACCTAATATTTTTTCCGGCGAAAAGGTGGGGAGGGGTCGCTTCTTCGTGCGAGCGGGAGAAGGACGCAGAGACGCAGAGAAGGATGAAGCAATTAACGAAGAGAGAGATGGGGAGGGAAAAATTTGACTCGAAAGAAAGGTGAGACCCGGCGAAGCGTCAAGCCACATGTCACTTCCTGATTAGGTCCGCGGCGAACGGTAACTGGGATGGCCGGCCGATCCCAATATTTTCCCCAACCCAACACATCGCATGGAGCACTAGCTCCTACCTATATAGGCTGCACGGTCTAGCATTAACTGATCTGGCCATCTTCTGCACATTTCTTTTATTATTTTATATAGCAACTTGCTCAAAGAAGTGGAGGGCAGCAAATTTGCCAACTCGCATGTGGCTCTAGTCAAAGAGAGCGGCAGGAGAATTCTAAGAAAGGAGAGAAGGCCGGACTTATTGGGAAGGATGAAGAAAAATCTACGGAGAGAGAGAGAGAGAGACGGTGATTAATTCAACGAGTGGGGGCTTCTCCATGTGCTCACCACTCACCAGCACCACAGAAACTATCCTTCGTGATATGTCCTTGCTCGGAATTCTCATAAAGCGGCATTCCTAATCAAGATATTTTTGTGTCCTTTTTGTTTTTTTGTTTTTAAGTCGCCATCCGCGAAATGGAACGTGTCTATGTGCCTAGGCAAAACGATTTGTGAATAAGTAATATGATGAATCTAACCGGAGATGTCAACACTCGCCACACAAATTGAAGGATGTCGCCTTGGCAACACAAAATTTGCCCGAAATAGAGAAATCAGGCTCCATTTGCTCAGTAAACTAAACCCTAAACAAAATCTGCACTACAACTGACAGATTAGTCATAAATTTCTCCCCAGAAGACCCTAGCTCCCCAAATTTCATTTTCAATTTGAACGGATGGGTCAGCGGCGAGGTGGGCATCCCATACCCCAGCAACCTCGCCAAAAGGCTTGACTTAGAGGCTGGCTATGGGGGATGGGCGCCAAGCCTCTCATCTGTCCTAAAAAATAATAAAAAAATAATAAAAAAAAAAAGATAAGAGAGAAAATTCTAAATAAGAACGGGAGATATTATCATTTTTTCAAATAGAGCCCGAAAAAAAACTTATTCTAAATAAAGGTTTAAAATAAAAGGCTTTAAGTGATTATGGCTATTTTAAATAAGAGCCTAACCTTGTTGGCCGGCAAAAAATTACAATGGATCAAAGATATTTTCGTCTAAATGCAATTTAAATTTAAATTAAATTAGATTAAAAAATTAAAAGTTAAACAAAAGAGCAAAAACATGGCTATTGCTCCATCGTCAGTAGATGGTGACAATAGCTGATGGGATTGTTGGCGCCTAAGCAAGGGCTGGCGACCCTCGTTGACCAAAGGCAAGGGCCATGCCCTCACCAAAGATAGGAGAGGGCAACGACTTGCTAGCCCTCACGCGGGCCTGGTGGCGCTTGCCTAGCGCCCCCAAACCTAGGCAACGAGGTCCGAGGGCACTAGGTGAGGACCAGTGCGAGGTTTAGGGGAGGGTTGCCACCCTCTCTAGTCTCTGACCCTCATCTCTGGTTAGTGAAAGTTACCGACCCTCGGTTAAGCGATGATGACCCCACCGGCCATCATCGTTGCCCCATCCATTGCCGCTGCCCCACCGATGATGGGGTGGTGACTTGTATTTTTCCTTTCTTTTAAAGTTTTAGTTTTTCATGAAATGAAAAAAAAAAAAAGAAAAAAGGAAAGTTTAAAAAAATTAAAAATGAAATTACCCATCATTGTTAGTAAGTTCGAGTTTTTATTTGAAATAAAATTTATTTTAAATTTAATTTGAGAAAATATGGACATTTTGGTTTTTTATTTTAAATAATGACTTTCTTATCCTGAAAAAAAAAAAAAGAGTACTTTAAATTTTTATTTGAAAAATTTTCAACATTAAATGATTATTTACATTTTTTTCCGGACAAAATGGGCGCGTTGTGTTCCAGAAGGCTTTTTCTTTTTTTTGGTCGAATTCTAGAAGGATGAAGGATGTTGAGATAATAGTTCCTTAGCTTCGAGAAGCCATCACATCAACATCTTACGTGTCACCAGCGGTGTCGCCGGTAAGTGACCAGGCCGACCACCGCAGCGTTCAAGCCGAGCCTGTTTTCTCCCTGTTCTCGTTCTCCAGATCTCGAATCTGGCCTGTCCATGGCCGAAATCGTCGGCGCTGGTCCATCCATGGTCGAAGGCGTTCAGGCGTCCATGACCGTCGGGATATGGGAGCTCCGTCCATGGCCAAATCTGAAGGCGGCTTCAGATCCGAAAGCCATGCCTTCAGTGCCACATCGGCTGTCGAAGAAAACACCACTTTAGTTCAAATCTGAAGCCATGCTTTCTTCCCGAGCATGACGTAACCAGTCCAGATCTGAAGCCCTGCTGACGACCCAGGCGCAGTTCATGGCCGTCTGGACCTCGAGCTCGCCATCAAGGCTCCCGGCCATGGACAAGCCTCGGGAGCCATGGACGAGCTAGGCTTGCGGATCTGGAGGCACGACTCCAGTCCAGATCTGAACGGGCAAGGACTGAGCCGACCGCGAGCATGACGATGGGGGTAGCTTGGGTCGACTGCAAGTGATGCCGGGAGTCGTGGATATGCTGGCCGAACGGGGTGACGTTCTGTGATGGAGGAGGAAGCGCCGGCGGCCATGGAGGACAAGCAGATCGGCGGAGGTAGGTGGAAGGAGAGAAAATTCAGTTTTTTATTTTATTTTTATTCCACATCATTTGATACGTGTCGATTTATTTATTGTGCATGACAAAATGGCGCGTGCCGTCCTCATTCTTTCAGAGATTTCTGCTTCGACGTGACGTGCATGGTCGGGACACTCGACGGCCATCACGTTCGAGTCAAACTTGACACTCGGCGATTTTATAAAATGGAACGATAATTGGGAGTGAAAGATATTTCACTATTTTGTCTCATTGGGTGATATGGAAAACATCCAGCTCTGTGGTGACATGACAGTTTACCAACGAAGCAATGATGATCAACGTCAAAAATCCCTTGTTCTGGATTTTCTTGTCCCCACGAGAGAATCCTTCTCGTGCCGTAGCTGAGGGACTCTTTAGCAGTCTAATCATCTGCTGGGTGGGCTTCGTCTCGCCGTTATTTGCCTGTAACTTCTCTCGTTGTTGCAGTCTTGCAGATGGAAACTGGAGAAGGATGGAAATCCGGGGTGCTGTTGCTCTTCTTCCTCGGTGAGGCTGCGATCTGCGGTTTCTAGTTTTCCATGTTCTCACTGAATCGGTCCCGATAGCGTTTGGGAAACTGCGTCTTTTTCTCTTCTTTGTTCTTGAATCGCTTTGTCGGGAGCTGATCCCATGAATAGATCCCGATTGAGTGGTGACATTGAGAGTCGTTTTGTCGGGACCAATTTTCGGATAGAAAAGAGCAGCATGAGCACCGACCCACTAGCTTCTACGAGTGGTTCCTGGATCCCGGCTTTGTATCTTCTTTCTGAGGAGCTTGGTGTGCGGATTTGACACCGAACTTTGCTGTTTCGGTCAGATGGGATGTCACCATATCCTCCGGAGAGCCTTCTCAGAGTTCGCAATAACTTCGAATAAATCCCGTTTTAGATTTCGGTCATACCTGTGCATCTAGCGAATTCGTCGACATGTCAAGTTATTCTGAGTTTGCCCCATCTGACAGCACCTTAATTTTTAGCTCTTCTGTGCGTTCGTCTATTCTTCTCAAGAATCGCATTTACTTATCATACTCATGCATCTGATCTTTTAATCTGTAGGAGGACTTACTGTTGTTGCTTCAGGGAGCTCAACGCTGGTCTATAGAAATACTTGCCCAGTACCAGTATTTCCATCTCTGATTCCGACTGGTGATTCTGTTGAAATTAACAAGAGCACCAGTCTCGGTGCAGTTGCTCCGTATGGACAACTGCGAGTTCCTTTGCCGGATGATTGGTTTGGCTTTGGCTTTATCAGGACTGGGTGCATCTCGACTGGAATGGACTTTCACAATTGCACCACTGCTAATTGTGAAGGAACAGATTGTACCGCACAGGACCTTGTGGTCGCCACGATTTTCAGCATTTCCAGTGACGGTTACATTTTATCCGTAGAAAGGGGGTACAATGTTGGACTTGCTATGGAGTTCATGTGTAATGGCTGCAGCGGCTGCCCCTCCGCAACCTGCAAAGCCCAGTTGGGGAGCTGCCCAAATAATCTCAGGGTGTTCAACAGTTCAGGAGCTGTGGCTGCATGCATGCCATCACCTGGTAGGGAGCTGCATTTCTCTCAGGATGAATGCATTTCCCAGGTGATTACACTACTTCCATTTCGAGGATCCCTTGTCGAGAGAAGAATCTTGTTATAATGATTAAAATATCATGCTGATGTATTTTAAGCACGCCAACAGTTAAAACCAGGCTCCTTGTTAGTCCTTGAGTTGTCTATGCTCTCAAAGGAGAACCTTTTGTTAGTAGTCTTTTCTTAACCCAGTGGATACCTCCATTATGTTTGTGCTTCTGTGAGAAATGGCTATATCAGGACAGATGAATAAGGTGCGAGAACATCATGGATTGTCCCACCACGGTACAATACACTGATAGAAACAGGCAGAAAGGTGAGCAATAGCTTTTACTCTCTGAATTAAGAACCACTAGATCTAGAGATTTAGATTAACTACTTTTGTCAGTTGGAGATAGTGCAAAAAATCACTTGCAAAAGTCGACTACTTACCTATTTTTCTAGGTACTTGCGAAAAGTCCCCTTAATTAAGGGGATTGAGCGGCATCTTTATTCATGCATATTATTGCGAGAGTAACATCATTAACTACTCAAGATGCATACTTCGACAAAGATTTCATAATACAGAATCAACCGATTACTGAACTTGTTAGAAGATAGATACCAAGTTTACCATCACAAGAAGCAACTTGATGCATACAAACCACGTAACAAAGGAGATGATGCAAAGCAGGAGTTTTGTATGCCTGATCAGTTCTCATTTCAATTTAAAGCATTGATGATGGCTTTGTTTTGACATACCTTTCGACTTCGGTCGAAGTGCGATTGTAGGTTTGAAGTGCAATCGAGCAACTGATGAGAAAGGGTCTTGACTTTAGCATGCAAAGGACTAGAATCAATCATATAGCATGCTATATTACCTTATGGCATGCTATATTACCTTCCCTTTTTGTTGCTAGTCATCCATTTGCATTTGAGTAGAAGATGATTGCCTCTGCATTTATGGTGATTATGTTAGGGCAACTCTTCTAGAGCACGGCTGAAAAGTGTTAACTGTCAAGTAAATATAATGCCTGCCATTGCTTCAGCGAGTTCTACGTTAGTCTAATGAAAATACTTGCCTGATACCGATATTTCCATCACTGATTCCCACTGGTAGTTCTCCGAAAATTAACAATAGCACCAGTCTCAGGGCAATTGGTCCAAATAAAATATGGTCATATACTTTGCCAGATGGGTGGGCAGGCTTTGGCCTTTTCGGTGCTGCTGGATGCACTTCTGATGGAGTGGGCACTCAGCAACTGTGCCGCTGCTAATTGTGAAGGAAGAGATTGTCTGCAGAGGACAGTCCGGTCACAACAAATTTCATCACGGTTACATTACTATGTCCGCAGAAAGGGGGTATAATCTCAGAGTTGAGATTAGAAGAATATGTGCTGGCTGCGGCCCATCCGCAAAGGATAATGGTTGGAGAGCTAACCGAATGATGTGAGGGTATCAAACAGTTCAGAACTGTGGTTGGATAGCAAGCCAGGTAAGGGGGGGCTACATTTCTCTGGGACTCAATGCCCCATGCCCACTGATTGCGGTACTTCCACGGTGAAGATCACTTGTCCACTGAAGAATGCCATTATAAAGATTAGCATATTGTGCCAATATTAAACACACAAGGTTGGACGAGGGGAAAATGTGTCAGAAAAATCTTAAACTTATTGTATTAGTGTCAATTTAGTCGGAAACCTATAATAGTATCAATTTAGTCATAAACTTTTTTATCTAAAGCCAATTCAGTCCTTTCAATTAATTTTGGGTGGATATTGTTGATGTAAATACTGATTGACCTACGTGGTAGGACTGACATTGATATAGATAATTTTAATAATATTTTAATAATTTTTTTCCTTTTTTTTCCCTTCCTCTTCCTCTAGCCAATTGGTGTACCTCAATGATTGGCTAGAGGCAAGGGCTGATGAGATCATGCCTTGCCTAGCCCTGAGCAAAGGCTCGAGAGTTGGCGCTTGCCCCTAGCTAATCGCTGAGGTTTGGCGACCAGCTGGAGTAAGGGGGAAAAAAACAAAAAAGGAAAAAAAGGAAAAAAAAATTGAAAATTTATTAAAATATTATTACGAATTGTTCACATGAGAGCTAGACATGTCAAGTAAGCTAATCAATGTCAATGTCAACAATATTCGGCCAAAATTAATCAGAAATACTGAATTGTCTTTGTGTCAAAATAATTAAGACTAAATTTGCATCATTAAAAGGTTTACAACGTAATTGACATCATTAGGACGTTTCTGACACTTTTCCATTGAACGAGGACTACGTGCATCATATGAGAACTTCTAATAAAGGTTGTTCAGAAATACTTTTTGGCTCCATGTTACTAAGTCTTGGATTTGCTTTATACGTTTCAACTTGAATTTCTTGGCGAATCATCTAGTTTTCAAGATAATTCCAATCAACATATGTGCTACTGCGTAAAATGTTTGTAACAGTATAGATGAACTGAGGGAGAACATTAATGATTTTCCCGTCATGGTACTATGCAATCATAGAAGTAGTCATTAGGGACTTAGTGAGCAATAAGTTTTTACTGTAGGCATTAAGATCTACTGGATTTAGAGACTTAAGATGCGTTTGGTAGCTATTCTATTCTCGAGAACAATTTCTAATCAGAAATAATTATTTTTTATTCTATTTTGGGAAAAGTTTCTAAGTATTTTAAGGTGTTTGGTAACTATCCAAAATTTCTATTTCTAGAATAAAATTACGTTTGGTATTGTTTTTAAAATTTCTAATTCAAGTGATTTTCTTTTAATTTTTTAAATAATTTTATTACTTTCTTTCTTTCTTTCTTTTCTCTCTCTTCTTCTTCTTCAAGCTTTGGCTGGTCGCCGACTGCGAGATGACTGGCAACAGGCTAGACGAGGGGCGGTGAGTTGGTTGGACCTTGCTCAACTGGTCACCGGTGATCGGAGGCAATGGACATCGGTAGTGGCGGTTGACAGCAATGACAGTGGAAGAAGAAGAGAGAAGGAAGAAGAACAAGAAGAACAAGAAAAGGAGAGAAAAAATGAGTTGGCTTGATTTTGAAATTGTTCTTGAATCAACTTTTTAACTCATTGATTATGTTCCAAATCTATTCTAGGAACAAAAAATTTACCAAACAAATTTCTGTTACAAATCTATTTTAGAAACAAAAGAACAAAATCAAACACTATTTAACAAGTTGTCAAACGCGCCCTTGGATTGAATATTTTATGAGTTGAGGATAGTGCAAAATCACCCAGAAAAGTGAGCTACTTACTTTTTTTCCCAAGGTATTTGGCCAAATTGGAAAAAACTTATTTTCCAACGTCACCCTTGATAATTTTGAATAAGCGAATTGAGTGAAGCAATCCAAAGGATCTCATCATTAATCCTGCATATTATCGCGAGAGTAACATCATGAATTACTCAAGATGCATACTTCGATAAAAATTTCGTTACACGGAATTAAACGATTACTAACCTTTTTGGAAGATAGAAATACCGGGTCTGCAGTTATAAGAATCAACTTGATGCTTGCAAACCACAAAAAAGGAGTTGATGCAGATGTCTAAACACTAACAATTATTGTTTTGTTTTCTGTAGCCTGAATTTCATTCGAGATATTTCTTCTTATCAAGTATAAAAGAAAATCAGCTGCGGTTACCTCATGGGCTTCGTGTACAAGTCATTTTTGTCTAATAGGATCAGGTCCTTTTTTGCCACCAAGCGGGATGTATATCAAAATAAGTCATTTGTTGTAAGAGAACAACAAAATTTCATTTGAGAGACGAGGATGAGGCCAAGTGATCTAACCGAAAAAGTGATGAGTTTGACTAACGGAGTGGACACATGTCACGAGTCGATAGATTTTTTATTGTGGAATAGCTCGTGCGGCTCCTTGTGAGCTGAGAACACCAAGTCAGCCTTTCATCTAAAAGATTGTTTCGTAGATAGTATGAAAAGATTACATCTTCACACCGGACCATATCACGTCCAATTTAGCTTAGCCATCCACTCATTCGAATGAGACATTCAGAACACTTTGGCATAACAAATGGTTTCGGCTTTACCATAGTCTCATCTAGTCATATCATCCATTCTACATCACTCACTTTTCACCCCAATGCCATAAAGCTTCACTCTTTAGCTCACAAGGGCATGAAATAATTTGGTCCATGACCATCTCCCTCACCTTATTCTGCAAAGCCCCTAGTATGGGGCAGCTTGTCGCTTCCTTTCATTCCACAACCATAAATGCCAATCCCTCAAGACTGATATGAATGGCAAATGTTCGCCCGACGAATTAAGCCACTCCATTTCATGGAAAACTTCCCTCAATCAAATCTGCTCGCAAATCTTCATTCACTTGTACTCTCTCTGACAAGTGTGACATTTCGTGTCAATTGCACTCCCTTGCAGCATTTTCTTTTGCCTACTAGCCTTCTACTAGTCTTCCCCTAATCTCAGCTTATCAATGGATGTTTCTTTCCTCATTGGAAACATGGGAAACAAACCTCTTGAGATTTACCCATGATCCAAACATTTTCGTCATTCAATGAGCAATTTAGTTCGTTCTTGTCCTTCCCATTGCCATCCTAGAAGTTTGATCAGAGTCGCACCTTATCCCAGTCCTCTTAGCCTTGGCAATCACTCCCCACTCTTATAAGACTAGGCAGACCATAGGCTTTCCTTGCCCATCTATTGGAGGGTCTTTGCTCTAATATCATTTATCACGGGTCGACAAATTCTTAACCATAGAGTAGCCAGACGGCCTGATGAGCTAAGAATACTAGGCCAGCCTTCCTTCTAAAGATTGTTCCTAAAAATAGTATGATGAATCACATCTTTACACCTGATCGTACTACAACCAACTTAACTTAGGCATCCAGTCCTTCAAGCAAGACTTAAAAACTACTTTAGTACAATAATTGATTTCGGCCTATCATAGTTTCATAAGGAGAACGGACCTTGAGTCTTAACTTTGTGTATGGGAGGCTACCGCTTTTTGAGATCCTCCAATATGGTATTCATTTTGCTCCATGACTCTTAGCATAAACATCCTGACACTGCTTCTACGAACCAATTGTATCATTTCTTCTGCCACACTAACTCTTCAACAAAGCTCCACTCTTCAGTTTACAAGGGTCCGAGAGAATTCGGTTCATGATGCACATGCAACGGGGGTGGAACCTGGTGATATCAAGTTAAAAAAATTCAATCCAAAAACTTTAAACTTTTAAGTGAAGGGAGATCATATGTATATAAAGAACTATAAAACCATCATCAAGCAATGTATAATATCTTAACAAAAATGATAAATCAAAAGAAAATTAGAAAATTTGACATTGCAATCCAATCACACCATTATCATTATACGTAGGGGGACTTGATTGTATCTTCACTTAAAGGTTTATGATTATATTAGTTCCACTGAATTGTTTGGAATTAAATTTAAATCTATAAATAGGTTTAGGACTGATTTTGCAATTTCCCCATTATTTTGGTATTTGAGTCTAAGCGGAAATCGAAGAATACTAGAGTTTAGGCTTGAAAAAATTAGGTTTATAGGAAAGAAGAGATAGTCGGAGATCTAGTCTTGGGCAGCTCGGAGACATACTTCAAATCAAAGAAAGGGTTGGTGCCCAAGCATAAAGGGCCGAATGATCAACCAACTGGGTTAATGGTTGCGTTGGGGTGGTTTTAGCCCAAAGGCTTTTCACTTATGCAAAGAAATTTGGTAAAAACATTGTAAAATAATTATTGCAAAAACAAATTTTCAAATGAGAATAAGAATAAAACTCAAATGTTGTGTTTAGCAATCAGGATGAAATTTATAATAAGATAAAATTTATCCTATTCTACATTTGGTGACTGCTCAAGATAGAATAAAGTTAGATATAAGAAGGATATAGACCATATTAAATTGTCTCATAGGGAAAGTGAGATAAAAATGGATAGGATTTCTAACATCCATATTAAGAAAGTTATTGTTCTTGAATAACAAAATTTTTAAATTAACAAAATTTAAATTATATTTCAATATAAATAATATTTGAATTTTAATATAATAAAATTAAAATAACAAAAAAAAATAGTTATTTTATTTATATATTCAAATTTAATTTTTTTATTATATAATTTCAATGTATAAATATAGATATCTATTTATATTAATTATATATTTTAGATACATCGGTACTGTTTATTATTTAATAAAATTTTATTAGGAATGATGGAAGGGGAAGAAAGAAATAAAAAATAAATTAATTAAAAAAGAGAAAAAAAATAAAGTAGACAAGAGTACTATAAAAAGATTTTTACTATCTCTTCTTATAAAGTTTTTGGTTAATTTATACTAATTTGCTATTTATACTAAGTAATGTAAATGATATTATCGACCAAAAAAAAAAAATGTAAATAATATGACATGAATATATCCAACTTTATTATTAGAATCATCAAACAGTGGATATGATATATTAAAATTTCAAAATTTCATATTCTATTTTATGCAGTTCTATCTTATTTAGAAATCCGGACGACTAATGAAAATGTATCTACTCATACTACCCTCAGTCTCCGCAAGACCTCTGCCACCTTGCTGTCGTTGAAGTCGTCTAACCCTTCCCATGTAGTCCCCCGAGCTTAGCCCAATCCCGATTCGACTCATGATAGATATTGAGGGCTTGAGGATAGGCCCAACGGCAGCTCTTGTCGACGCACACGCGACTAGGCAACGACAAGCAAGCCTAGCAACAATGAGGTCGACGTCCATAGCTCAAATAAGAAGTTGAGAATGTCTAAGATATGAGGAAATATTCAGTCGTTTGATACCACCATGTCAACATCTTATGCGGCACGCATTTTTTACTTGCATCCAATAATAAATTGCCATGTGTCAGCAGAGTGGAATAAAAAGGAAAAATATGATTTTTCTCTTCTTCCTTCCTCCTTCCTCTACCGATTTGGTTGTCTTCCATGGCCACCAGCGCTTCCTCCTCCATCACAGAGGACCACCCAATCCGGCTATCTCCGCCACTTTCGGCGTCACTTGCAGTCGACCCAACCTATCCCTTCGTCATCGCTCGCGTTCGGCTCAGTCCTTGCCTGTTCAGATCTGGACTGGGGTAGTGCCTCCAGAGCCGCAAGCATAGCTCGTCCTTGGCTTGCGAGGCTTGTCCATGATCGTGAGCCCTGGCGGCGAGCTCGCAGTCCAGACGACCATGAAATGCGCTCATTCGTCAGCAGGGCTTCAGATCTGGACTGGTTATGTCATGCTGGGGAAGAAAGCATGGCTTCCACTACCTCTGCTTCAAATTTGAACTGAAGTCGTGCTTTCTTCAACGGCGGATGTGGCACTAAAGGCATGGCTTCCAGATCTGAAGCCGCCTTTAGATATGGCCATGATTGGCTCCATCCATGGCCATGATGCCCAAAGTCAAGATCCCGACGGCCGTGGATGGAGCCCACATATCAAGAAGGAAAACAGAGGAAGTAGAGGTCATACTCAGGAAGACACGCGGCCACAAAGACGACGAAGAGGATGCCTGAACGCGTTCGACCATGGATGGACCAGCGATGATTTCAGCCGCGGACAGACCAGATCCCGAAATTTTAAGAAGGACGAGATGGAGAAAACAGAGGAAGCCGGCCACCTCAGCTAAAACAACTCCAAGCCAATTGCTGATTGGGATATGTGAATACTTATCCAGATTTCATTGGATGCGACCGTAGGATGCCGACATGGTGATATCAAACTCACTCTATATTCTCTTAAGATAAGAGGGGTTAAACGGGGGTATTAACATATTAATAAGGGCAAGATTGGAAGGAAAAAATTCATTAAGGCTTGAAGTGGCATTTAATTTTCTAAAAACTCAAAGTTGGGAGAGTTACCAAAAGGCTCGTGAAACCGTATTACTAGGGCCCAAAGCTGCTTGAAATGTATCGCGCCAAACGCAGCTCATTCAATCATTCAACCTCCACAAATCTTCTCATCACTCGGCGGCTCGTGATCCTCCAAAAGGTAGAAATTCCTCAGTGCACTCAATTAAATTTTCAATGCCCTCCATCAATCGATCCCTCGCAATTTCTTTCTTTACTCTCAAGAATTTTGTACAGGATCGCGGACCTTGCTTTGCTGGTGCTCGGTCTCCCATTGCCACTTTTGCTCATCAGAGCCGCACTTGCAGTGCCGGAAACTGCTGCTGCTTGCCCTTCCTCCTCCGACGGTATTTTTGCATCGCTATCGAGCTTCCGTTTGATTTGCTGCTCTCCATACGATCTCGCGACGGAAGAGAGACGTTAAATCTAAAGATTTGAAAGAGGCGAGGTTCGCCGGATGAAGAGAGGCGTCTGGAAATGAGGAAGTTACGGCCTGCTGCGTGCTGACTGCTTTATCGATTTAGTTGAGTCAAAAAAAACGTATAAAACGTCCGACACTTTGGAAAAAAATCTGATTGATTGATTGAATCCAAGTCACGTTTCCCTTTGCCAGTTTGCTAAGAAAAATATAGTAGACAAAGACTGCTGTAGCTGGTCGTACTGAACTTTCATGTGATGCTTCGGGGAAAAAGAGATGGAACTTGCAAGTGACCTTCCCGTTCATTTCGAGCCAATTCTTCAACGCGTTACGTCTGCTTTCTTTCTCATTTATTAGAGCTCGAGTCTTCAGCATTGTGATGAAAGTATCGCAACAACCCAACCTTATTTTCTCTTTAGCTAAACCTACTTGAGAAACTCATTTCCTTCTGCTCCGATCACAGTATAATTCATTTACTTATTAGAAAATGGAACTAAAGTATTTTTGACCCCTCCATGTTGGTGCAAGTGAAAATTGAAGTGTGCTTTGACCATAAAAACAAAATTCAAGTGTGCAGCTCTCTCTCTCTCTCTCTCTCTCTCTGAATCCTAGGTTAGGGTTTCCTCTTTTTTTTCTTGAAGCCGCCGCCTCCCTATGGTGCCGTCCCTAAGAAAGAGAGAGAGAAGGAGGGAGTACCTCCCTCTCCTCCCTCTTTTAAAACTCTCTCTTCTTTCTCGATTTGTTTTGAGAGTTGTGTGCGTGAATAAATTTCTATAGCTGGGAGTTGTATGTGTGAATAAATTTCTATAGCTGATCTCGAGTGAATGTGCAGACCAATGTTGCCAATCATCTAGTTGACATCCAAGGAAACTGCTGCTGCTTGCCCTTCCTCGTCCAACGGTATTCTTCCATCCCGATCGAACTTCCGTTTGATTTGCTGCTCTCCATACAATCTCGCGAGGGAAGAGAGACGTTAAAACGAAGATCTGAAAGAGGTGAGGTTCGCTGGAGGAAGAGAGGCGTCAGGAAATGAGGAACTAACGGCCTGCTGCGTGCTGATACGGTTTATCGATTTAGTCAAGTCAAGAAAACGTATATAACGTTCCGACACTGAAACAAATCTAATTGATCGATGGGAACCCAGTGCACGTTACCCTTTGCCAGTTGGCCAAGTGTTTGACAAAGACTTTGCACCCGGTCGTTTTTAACTTTAGTACCGATTCGTCGGGGAAAAAGAGATGGAACTTGCAGGTGACCTTCCTGACGTTTTCGTGCCAACCCTTCAAAACGTTGCGTCTGCTTTCTTTCACGTATGGCTGGGGAACCATTAAAGATCCTTGTATTGCTCTTCCATGAAAACGCCATGAACAAGTAATGCAACTTGTCTCATATTCTGAACAGGAAGTGCTAATCTACATACAGGTAAAGTAGGCGAGCGGTGTGCTTTGAAACACATATTCGTTTTTAAGAGACCAGCGAATGTTTTGCCATCTTTCCATCTTTTAGCTTAGCATTTGGACAAAAGTCATAACAAGATCCTTAGCGTTGGATTCTTCTAATGCCTGTAATAACTACAGGACGAACCCTTGCCCAGGCCATCCAATGATATTAATCATGTTTGCTTTCTTGTAAAGTTACATAAAATAATACACCCAAAAATAAAAACAAATACTTGCATTTCCTTCTCTAACCCCTTCCCCCTCCACTTGCACCAGATTAAGACGGATTGCTATTGCTCACAATGATGCAAGCGACGCCTCTGTACTGCCGCTGCCGTGCTCAAGATGTAAGAATTTTTATAGATGTTGACTACATTAATTGATATTGTAATTTATTTTTCATGGTATTAGTCTAATAAAGAGAGATATAATGTTTCATAATTAGTCTAATATATGGCTAACTAGTGTGGGCCAAGTTAAGCTTAACTCGTGATGAAAGGGTATGGTTAAGAATTTTATAAAGAGCATTTAAGTCTTTCCTCTAATCTTAACATGCACAATTATCCTCACATAATTAGCGTTTACTAAGCACTAAGGGTGAGGGGTTGTCTTATTGAGCCAGTGATATAGAAGACAATAAAGAAGAAGCACTTACACTTTGGATCATCGTTTTTCTACATAAAAAATGATGAACTCCAAAATAGGTGCGTTAATATCTTTATTCGATTATATATGTTCTTATTCTAGTTATGGAGATTATGAGATTGCGTTTTTGTGACTAACTTATGGTATTAGAGCCTCCATATACTAAAACACAAACGTATAGTTTTTGCCCTTTTTGGTGATTTTTTGTGCAACAAAAATCAATTTTGAACCACTGCCCTTAGCGGCGTAGCTGGCTTAGGCTCTCTCCCCCTCACGAAGGGGAGAAGTTCTAATCCTAGATGCGGTGTTAGGGATTCTTACTTGGAGTACTGTGGTGGTGAGTCCTGCAATCGCTCCCCCAGGGTTTGCTCGCTGGATGTCGGCTTATGGGGTTCCCTGGGTTACCAAAAAAAAAAAAAATTAATTTTGATTATATAAATGGAAAGAGCTCATAGAGACAAGCAAAATCGTGGGTGGCACTCCGCCAAGGGGGGCAGCACACGCCCCCACATGGGGCCACGCACTACTGGGCATCGAGGTACGTCGAGCATGCACCCCCACGCACCCTCACGCGCATGCGTGCCTTGGCGAAGCTAACGTGCACATTGCATGCACTAGAGCTGACGTCATCGTGATGTCAGCGATCCGGCAACCAAGCAACCCCACGCTAGTTGACTCGACGACTCGACCGAGATCTAACCTGTTGACCTGTTCGGCCCAGTTTATTGTTCACTAGACCGGTCAATTGGTCGGACTATACGGTTGGACCGCAAAACTAGCCTAGGAGTCGCCTATGCATGTGCTCCACATGCCATGCACATAGGCGGCTCATGCGGGCGCGTGGAGCCTCTAACTGGCACATGGTTGACGGTTGTGTGCTCGTATGGTGTTCTCTACATTGTGATATATTTATTTTACATGTTTGATAATTTTATGAATATAAAAATACATAAGGAACCCTAAATATGTGTATTTTTAGGGTATTTTCGTGTATTTTATTATATTTTTCTATTATTTTGGAAATATATGTGCTAGTTTATAGGTATATCATCGTATAGATATTGTATAGAGTGTGATTCAATGATAATACATACATATATATATATATATATATATATATATATATATATATATATATATATAAAGTTTAACTTGTATCAATGAATAAAGTAGTGTAATTAGTATGATATGTGCTTTTAGTGACAAATTGCTAATATCATTAAGGTTAAAATCACATGTGTATGGTGTACATAATAAATAAAGTTTATATTACCAATATCAGAGAGTTTCGAGGATTCAATTAAATTGTGACCCCCAAAGTAATATACTTGATTGGGTCTAAGAAATATCGATCTCATATAATGATAGAATATCTCTTATTTTAATGTATGGCCATAAATCCAAAGGAGGTAATTGTATATTAATTCATGGAAGGATACATGAACAGTATATGATGGAAAAAAGACTGATCTTAATGGTTCATATATCAAAATGAAGGTTGGAATATATTTTGATGGTCGATGTTATGTTGAGAGTATACAACTGTATGTAATGTGTTTTACCCAAAGGTAATTACGTGATGATGCACGTAACTTTATAGATATGTAATTGTATGGTTTCAAGTTCATAGTTCTTACATAATGCTAATTGTATACATTGCTTATTTTCAGTCACTTTCTTTGTAAATGGTATTTCCTTAACTATTGAGGTTTTTATTGATTTAAACTTTAAGAGATTGAAAGAGTATTTTTTGTTTGGCATGGAGCTAGTGGATGTTCATATTGCTCTTATTACAGATAAATCGATAGATACTGTTGAAAGTACAAAAGCCTAGAAAGCACAACTTACTGCTTGGGAAAAGAGCAATCGAATTGTTTGTTGTCCATGAAGCGTTTCATTAGAAACACTTGAAAAGTGATTTACCTACAGATTGCACTGCTATATAGATGATGAAAGTGTTGGTGGCTAAAAACCGTGTCTCGTCTAATACTAAGATAGAGACACCTACAAGCAAACTTTAATATGAAATATGATGTTTTGGTGGAGTTAGGGATTATGTTCTTAGGGTGGTAGATCTACAGACAAAAGTTCTAGCTCTTAATGTTGCTATTTCTACTGCTTGTATTATGCATTAAGCTTTAAACACTCTTCCTCCTAATTTTCAGATTATCAAGACTAATTATAATTCCTAAGATAAAATCTAGGATAGCAAGGGTGGTGGTAGAGAAAGAAAAACTGAAGAAAGATAAATGGCACATCATCTTGAATGCCTCCAATTCTAACAGCAAGAAAGGTAAGTGGTTCAAAAATCATACTCATAGGGAATCCCAAAGCCACTGGTCCTTCTAATAGTATGGGTCATGATGTATCATTTGCTACTTCTGTAGGAAAATATGACACATAAATAAATACCACGATGAATATAAGACTTGGTTATCCAAGAGTAAACCTAAAGATAATGATTTTTTGGCATTTGTTTATGAATTCAACCTATTTGAAGCCCCGTCCAATTCTTAGTCGCTAGATAGTAGTGCAACTAATTATGTTGTATTTACCTACAGGGATTTATAAATCAAAAGATGCCAAATCATAATGAATCAAAGCTCACTGTGGGAAACAATATTAAAGTCAACGTTGAGTTCGTGAGAGATATCATTTTAATTATAGATTTTGGTTTTGTTTGATGTTAAAAAATACTTTTTACATACTTTCTTTTAGACGGAACTTAGTTTCCGTGTCTTATTTGGACATATGTAGATACTCTTTTGAAATAAAGAGCAATAGTATTTCTATATTTTTCAATTCAAATAAGATTGAATACTGCAATATGTCCATTAAATTGTACTAATTGTGTTTATCTCCTAATAATATGTATGTTGCTTATACAACTGAAAATGTTATTTCCAAAAAATCTTTGCCTAAGGAATGGTCTTATATATACATCTCTAGAGAAAAAGTAGAAAGGCTGATAACGCTGACATCCTGCCTACTCTTAAAAGTAATCTAGAGATTTGCGTAGCGGTAAGATGGCTGAAATAAAGAAGAAAACCACAATTCGAAATTCTTATCTATTGGGGGTTATTTACACTGATATTAGTAGATCATACATGGCAACCTTGTGTAGAAGTTTTTACTTCATCAAATCTATGGACGACTATTTTCGATATGGATACCTATACTTGATTAAAGAAAAGTTTGAGTCTCTTGACAAATTCGAAAATTTTCGAACTAAAGTCGAAAAACAAATGATAAAAGTTATTAAATTTATCAAATCTAACCGCAGTGTAAGTATTTTGACAGGCATAGTGATGCCGGATAACTTAAAAGTTCATTTGCCAAATACCTTTAAGATTTTAGGATAGTAATTCAATTTACTAGTCTTTGGAGTCTTGAACAAAATGATGTAACTAAAAGGTGCAATTGCACTTTTATGGATATGATAAGGAGCATGATCAATAAGACCTATTTCAGGTTTTCTATGGGGTGAAGTTTTGAAAATAACGCTTTTCATTCTAAATCATGTTCCTACCAATGTGGTTTCATCAACTCAATTTAAGTTGTGGATTAGACATAAACCTAGTTTGAATTATCTAAAAGTATGGGGGTGTCTCGTAGAAGTGAAGTTATATAATTCAACATTCATTAGATTCCAAAACTACTCAGTGGTACTTCATATCTTACCCAGATTATTTAAAGGGATATCGATTTTATAACCTCAATGGAGGTAGAAGAATTGTGTAATCATAAATAGAAAAATTTATGGGGTTTGATATAGTAAAAAAAAATGTAGCTACTCACAAACTATTGAAGATAATAATATGATGAAGATTACTAGATCCCTATTTCTTTTTGTGCATATGATTGTGAAACTTTCTATGTCACAAACTAAGCCTATTGTCGCCCATGATCCTATTATTTAGGCAATTTTTGATGACATTCTTCAAATCCTTCAGATTCAAAATGAGGTTATAGTAGCTCCACTCAAGAGATCTACTAAGAAGAGACGTTCAGCTATACCACCAAAATATATAATAACCTAGAAGAACATGATTAGGGTATTAGCTGCATTGTTGATCCAATGACTTACATAGATATTATTTCTTATCATCAATCAAATTTGTGATTACATGCGATGAAAGACAAGATGTAGTCTATGAAATAGAATGGTGTTTGCGAACTTATTGAATTGCTTGAAGATTACAAGCCCATTGACTGCAAATGGGTGTATAAGACTAATAAAGATTTCAAATGAAAGATTGAAAAGTTTAAAACCAGACTAGAGCTAAGGGTTTCACCAAAGAGAATGAATATATTATGAAACAACATTTTCTCCAATCTCTTTTAAAGATTTTTTAAAAGTGATTATAGTATTAATAGCTCATTTTGATATTGAGTTACACCAGATGGATGTTAAAACTATTTTTTAAATGGAGACTTTAATAAAAATGTATATATAGTACAACTTGAAAGTTTTATAGCAGATGATTCAGTTATATAAAGATTGAAAAAGTTCATTTATGGCCTCAAGCAAGCTTCTAGATAGTAGTACTTAAAATTT
This sequence comes from Eucalyptus sp. ANBG9806169, assembly GCA_014182395.1. Lineage (NCBI taxonomy): Eukaryota > Viridiplantae > Streptophyta > Magnoliopsida > Myrtales > Myrtaceae > Eucalyptus > Eucalyptus sp. ANBG9806169. Next base: position 33,775,159 of record CM024578.1, read on the forward strand.
CATAGTGTTATCATTTCATTCGGATTTGTTAAGAACAAAGTATATAAGGGTATATACAATAAGGTTAGTGGGAGGAAACATACTTTTCTCATATTTTATGTAGATGATATCTTACTTGCAAGTAGTGATATTGGATTACTACATGAGATAAAATGGATGTTATTGAAAAATTTTGACATGAAAAACCTTAGTGATGTATCTTTTATTCTTGGCATTGCGATCCATAGGGATCATTTTTGCCGTATATTGGGTTTGTCTCAAATGACATATGTTGATCGTATTTTAGAAATATTCAATATGCACTATTGCAAGTCAGGAATTGCTCATGTTTGAGTTTCTCACACTACCCTAATTCAGATTATAAGAAAATCCAAATGAAAGATGTACCCAATGCTAGTGCACTTGAAATTATCATATATGCTCAAGTTTGCATTAGATTAGACATCACTTTTGCAATAAGATTTCTAAGTAGATATCAGTCAAATCCAAGATACGATTACTAGGTTGCTGTTAAGAAGATTTTAAGGTATTTAAATAAGACAAGAGACTATATGTTGATTTATAGACATGTTTGGACCTATAACTAGTAGGGTATTCGAATATAGACTTTGTTGTTTATCAAGATGATATTAAGTTGCCGGCAAGATACATCTTTATGTTGGTGGGAAATACAATATCATGGAAAAGCAAGAAATAGAAATCTATATTATCTTCTACCATATAAATGAAGTTTGTAGCATATTTTTCAGCTACTACTTAGGCTATTTTGCTCTAGAACCTCATTAGGGAGTTAACCGTTTTTGATTTTATGGATATGGCCATGTAGTTGTATTGCAACAATAACTTTACAGTGTTGTTTATTAACAACAACAGAGATCTCAAAGTGTCTAAACACATGGCGGTCAAGTTTTTGATCATAAAGGAGATTTATGGATCCACTAACTAAAGGCCTACACTCTTGTGTATTTGAATGACATGTCATTAGCATGGATTTAGGAGTATCATGGGATGTTGTTATTTAATGGGAGTTGCTTTTATTTTTGCTCTAATAAAGTTTACATCTGTATTTGTTACATTTAGTAACATTTTGATATGTATCAACTTTTGCATTTAATAAAAATATTTATGAAACTATTGTTATTATATTGAATATATATTAATGAAAAATTCAAGGTATTATGTAAATCTTGAGTGAAGGTTAAGGACATCCGGTTATTAGCCTTAAGCATATGTCTTGTTACACATAAATTATATGTGAGTTCATTGGAACCATAAAGATATTCTCTAGTAGCACAAGTTTTTGTGACACTTAAGGTAAGAGAATGTTGATTGACATAAGAGATGCCACATAAGATATTACTCTTTATGAGATGTGTTATTCATTTGTTACGCTACTATATTGAATTCATATCAATACAGTTACTGTCATGATTCGGTGTTTGAAACTTTATAAAATGAGATTGGCAACCAATAATTATCTCTAGATAAAGGTACACACATATAGTACAATTTCAATTAATATAGCCTATAACTTTTCTTCTAGATATGAGCTACATTAATTGATGGTATTGGTTTAATAAAGAGAGATATAAGGTTTTCTAATTAGTTTAATATGGGGCTGGTTAGTGTAAGCTGAGTTGAGCTTGGTTTGAGATAAGAAGGTTTGGCTGAAAACTGTATAAATAGTATTCAAGTCTCTCCTCTAACCCTAACACATACAATTATCTTTACATAAGGAGCATTTACTAAGCGCTAAGGGTTAGGGGCTGTCTCATTGAGTCAATGATAGAGAGGGCAATAAAGAAGAAGCACTTGCGCTTTGGATTGTCGTTTTTTTGCATCAAGAACGATGGACTCAAAAACAGGTACGTAAATATCTTTACTTGATTATATGTGTTCTTGTTCTAACCGTGAAGATCGTGGGATTGCGTGTTTGTGACTAACACAAGATTGCCAAGCCCCCCGCGTCTCTTGCTCCCATGGTAAGGCATTGATTGTGGCGAAGGTTGGCTTAGCTACAAGATCTCAATATCATTATCTCCTTACTCTATCAAAAATAGGGAAAAAAGAAGAAGTTGATATCAATGAAAATTACAAACTAGTACACATGTAACTAATTTTCTTTAAATTATTTTTTTGACTACAAAAAAAAATCCCAAACTGTTATATTTATGACAAATTTACTCAAACATTTGTAATAAATTTACCATCCGTTAATTTTTGTTAAATAGGATTACTATATGCCTGCAGAGAGTAAAACTCTAAATAAGTACATCCATCAATTGTTATGTGTCATTTAACTCAATAATTTAATAATAAAATTTAACAAAAACTAAATAAATGTGCTAGTTTGGAGTTTTTGATAGTCAGAAAATTAGTTTATGGTAAATTTATCATAAATATATTAATTTGAGATTTTTTAATATTAAAAAAAGAAAATAATGTGAGAAAAGAGAGACATTGAAATGAAGATTTAGATGTGACGTTTGTGAGATGATAAGAGATGTTAAAAAGGAAATGACCCTGTTGAGTGCTAATCCGGGTTGCAAGGTGACAAAATTTGATTGATCGAATTCGTAAATGCGTGAAAACATTTGGTGCATAAAGAACGTCTGAAACAGCTTTTTCCCTTTAATTTGCTTCTTCTTTTTGTCAAAGGTCTAATTTAGAACGTCTGAGACGTTAGCTTGGAATTTAAGCCCAAAAAGAAAAACATTGAACAAAGACTCCAATTGATCAAGTCGTTGCCCGAAGTCATCCGTAATTTTCTCGTCGCCCCGAGTCATTTCTCTCTCTGCCGAGTACACAAACGAAATCACGTGCCCGCAAGATTTCTTGCGTGAGTGACGTTACTTCTTAGAAACGCGGAACTACCGATGACTTCCCATCCAAGATTCCTGTGAAATAATGTTGGATCCGTGAATGGCCCCACTATACGGGACCGGATGATAATGTTTCCAACAAACTTTTTCGTGGAGTAATTGTCACGCCCGATAATTATGACTTTTTGGAACTTTTGAACAACTGCGGTCCCATCAAAACGTTATTTACAATTCATCGAACTTGCCTCGTGTTCCGAATCCTTTGGACGAAGGAGCGCGCCGGTCAAGTCCTTGAGCGGTGTTCTGTCGAAATTCATATGATTTAATTTGCAACGTCGTCATGCGTTACATCACACAAGTGTCCTTTTAGGCTTCAATTCACCGAGGTCAGGGCCCGAGCTCCCGACGCCCCAGTTTGCGTCCACAGAAGCCAAGCTTGGGACGTTGGCACCAGTGTCCAGATATTGGCACCTGAGACACAGGTCTTTGCTCCCATGCCCAAGCATAAAATTTCTGATCTAAGAATCAATATTTACTTATATTTAAAAAATAATTTCCGTTTTTTAATTGTTTTCATGAATTTAAGTTTAGATTTTTTATTGACTCAGAACGTCAAAAAATGAGGATGACATTTTCTCTGGAAAATACTTTTACCAGAAACAAAAGGAGCCATATCTATTTTTACCACTCAATCAAGGATGCTGACCCACATCGCCTTCACTTACGGCGAAGATTCGGTCAAAAGTCACTATCAAACGGTGGTTCTCCTAATAAGCGCCAGTCAATTATTCTATTGCTAGTCGGCCAACAAAAGTCTCTTTTATTGCCAACCAAGTCTTCGTCAATCTTCACCCCGAGTCGATATTAATTTCCTAGAGTGGGCCGAGTTTTGGCCCTCTAAAGTGAAGTCATGGTGTGTAATAATACTAATTCGGACCACTTTGCCCAAGGCGGGTCCCTTGCATTCGAAGAAGTCGTCCAAGTCTCCGCTATTTGGTTTAGCAAATGGAATGATCATCGTGTTATTTGGTTTAATTTTGCAATTGAAAAAAGAGAGAGGTGAAGTGTTCCTTAACGAATAACACCTACAAGCATAATAACCATTGTTGTCAACAAAACGTGGCGAGGAAGTCCTGAACCTGTGTAGATAAGCATAATTGCAATCAAATGTGCAGCCAGTAAAGTCAAGAGATGATAGGAATACCTCTTCCAAACATAAACCACTCATCAACTTGCTATATCTCATGTTACTGATAAAATACGTTGTTTGAATGAGACTAGTGCGCACCTATATTACTCCGGGATGTTGACGGCAGTCTTTGGTACATTAACTAGTCTTAATTGCACCCAATGTTTGCCGAAGTACCTTCCTTGTGATCCACATTGAGGCGTACCCTCAAAGGATACTTTTTGAAAAATGAAGAGAAAGAAGATGCATCAAACACTCCTATCTTCAGGATCAACACGCATGCTGAACTTTTGACGCATGGAACATGATGTAGTTCGTCTTTACACCTGTGCGACTGAAAAAGTGAAGCAAAGAAAGATGAACTCTGAAAGGGAAACTATAGCTATACCAGGGTTCAGGTCTGCATGTACCTAATCAGTTCTAGACGTAGGAAGAGTATCATGCTCATGCATATTTCATTATTGGAGCAGTTATGTGTCTAGGCTCGGGAGAAGCTTATAGAAAGACTTGGCGAGTCACCACTGAACCATAAATTCAAATTGCAAGAGTTTCCTTGTAATTTCGTGAACTCCATATTTTTCTCTTCTACGTCGGTTTCACAAGGGGCATGGTAATGCTTTTGCATCACTGCAATAAAAATGCAATGCTTGTCAAGATCTCTTCAAACTGTCCTGTTTCTGTTCTCATTCCTTACCGAAGGACAAGCAATGCGCACCATTTTGTCCCTCCCTCCCTCTTCTCTCTCCCTAGAAAGAGCTCCATGTCGCCCTGATCAAAAGTCTGATTTGCTTCACTTCGTGAATGCTTTAATATCAGATAATTCCACGTCGGTTTTCTGCCAACTGGATATTGGTTGGCTCAAGAAACCAAAGATGCTCTCCTGGAATGTTGCATTGGATTGTTGCTCCTGGGATGGAGTCATATGCAATCCGATGACAGGTCATGTGACTCACCTTCAACTTGGCTGCTCACCTCCGAACCCGACCTGCTACTCTTCTGCAGGGTCTTCAAACAGCAGCGAACCTTCTACCCTTGGTTTACTCAATCTTCCTTCGCCCCGGGAAGCTGAAAGACCATCGAGGTCAAACAAGCTGCTTCAAAACCTGACCAAGTTGAGAGTCCTTGCTCTCGACGGGCTAAACCTGTCTGGCATTGATGTGACTCGCTTAATGAATCTCTCTCCATCTCTGGAAGTCCTCAGCCTCAGTCATTGTAAATTGCAGGGCACATTAACAGCAAACATTTTCCTTTTGCCAAAGCTGACATGTCTCAATTTATCAGGCAACAAGGTGCTTTCTGGTTACTTACCTGAATCAACTTGGAACAGCTCTTTGAAGGTTTTGGACTTGTCCTCCTCAGGCTTCTCTGGAGTATTACCAGAGTCCATCGGCGACCTGCATTCTCTGCAGATACTTTGGCTGAACCGGTGCAGCTTCACAGGCTCTATTCCATCATCACTTGGTAACCTAACACGGCTCACCCATCTGGAACTTTCGTATAATGAGTTTAGTGGGCAGGTTCCTCCAACTTTGTCAAATCTTGATCAGCTCACTTTGCTCGATCTTTCCTCGAACAATTTCATAGGTCCAATACCCGATGTCTTTGACAATAAGACACAACTTCTTCTTCTAGATTTCTCACATAATCTCTTCACAGGTCCTATTCCTCCAAGCACAAAGAATCTTTCGACTCTCGCCCGACTTGATATTTCCAACAATCTCATTGGCGGGTTTATACCGTCATCATTGTTCTCTCTTCCCTCCTTGACGAGCCTAGACCTCAGTAACAATAGGCTCAGTGGTCACATCGGTGAGTTCTTTGCTGCATCCGCATTAGAACATGTTGACCTGAGTGGTAATCAGTTGCGTGGCTCAGTCCCAAGCTCAATTTTTCAGCTTAGGAACCTCACTTATCTGAGCATCTCAGCAAATAACCTAACCGGTGTCTTAGACCTACAATTGCTCTCAAGACTCGAAAGTGTAACAAATCTCGATCTTTCAGACAACATTTTATCACTGAGCAATAGTGAAAACACTGAGCATGTCCTGCCAAGCCTCTCGTCCGTCAGTCTTTCTGGGTGCCAAATTACAGAAATCCCTGCATTCTTGAGAAATTCGACCAGCATAGAATGGATAGATCTGTCTAGAAACAGAATCCACGGCGATATTCCATCATGGGTGTGGGATATTGGGGCCATGTCATTGTCTTATCTCAATCTCTCCCACAACTTTCTCACTAGCTTTGAACAAGTTCCTTGGAAAAATCTTATAATTCTCGACCTGCATTCAAATTTGATCCAAGGGCCAGTTGCACCTCCATCACTCCCACATTCAATTATTGTCTTCTCGCTAGCTAGCAATCGATTGACTGGCTTTATCCCCGGTTCTATTTGTGAAATGAAGGGCCTACAAGTTCTTGACCTCTCTCATAACAATTTCACAGGCATGATTCCACAATGTCTAAAGAACGTCAGTAACAGCCTCTTAGTGTTGGATATGCAGGAGAATGGACTTTCTGGCACAATTTCCCTAACGTTCACTAAAGATGCAGCCCTGAGAAGTCTTCATCTTAATGGAAATCAATTTGAAGGCCCGTTGCCATACTCTCTAATCAATTGCAAACAACTTGAAATGCTGGATCTCGGGGGCAACAAGTTGAATGACACTTTCCCCGATTGGTTGGAGACACTTCCCAGCTTGCAAGTCTTGGTCTTGCGATCAAACAGACTTTGTGGCCCTATAAGCAGCCCCGGAACTGAATTTTCCTTTTCAAGGTTGCGCATTCTCGACCTTTCCTTCAATGATTTCACGGGTCCTTTGCCTAGTGCCTTCTTTGCAAACCTGAAAGCAATGATATCAAATTATCAAAATGGATCAGAGCAGCGATACATGGACCAAGGTTACTACCAGGATTCCATGGTTGCAACGATGAGAGGACAGGACATGCCGATTGCTAGAATCCTAGTGATCTTGACGACCATTGATCTATCAAGCAACAAGTTCCGGGGAAAAATTCCTGATGTGATAGGAGAGTTAAGATTACTCAAGGGGCTTAACCTCTCTCACAATAGTCTTGAAGGCCAGATCCCTTTGCCTCTCGGGAACCTTTCCGAGCTTGAATGGTTGGATCTCTCTTCAAATGAACTTAGTGGGATGATACCAATCGAGTTGACAAATCTCACGTCTCTAGAGGTCCTAAATGTCTCTTCCAATCAACTAACAGGATCGATTCCGCAAGGACACCAATTCAACACGTTTCAAGCCGAATCCTATCATGGAAACCCAGGATTGTGTGGGTTTCCACTGTCCAAAGCTTGTACTAATTACAAGGCTCCGCAGAAACTCCCCCTGCATCCTGAAGGCAGGGTCCATTCATTCCGTGTGGATTTTCTTGAGCCAAGGGTTGTGGAAATAGGATTAGGATGTGGCATCTTGCTCGGATTGTTCATGAGAATTTTGAAAAACCTTATCTCTATCCGGCAGGCAAACAGGTATTTTAGGAAGATTGCGAGGAAAGACATTTCTACGATAGGGCCTTGAAACCGTACACCAGATGAAAGCTGGGGTTGCTGATTTGTGAATCCGTGCAGCTGGGGTGTCAAAGATACCCGAACCGAAAATTTCGGGTCTTATTCGGTTCGGGAGACAACTCAAAATGAAGGGGTATACCCGAACCGAAAAGGTACAGTTATCTTCCTCCCCCTGTACCTCTATCTCCTCCCTCACCCCTACCGCTAACATCCCTTCACCTTCACTAGCAGGTCTGGCTCCCTTGCCCTCTTCGCCACCATCCAACGGACCTCCATCGGCGGCGCCTCCTCTAGATTGACCCGAAGTGCTCACCACCGACTCTGCCGGAGCCGTCGTGCATGGTGGTTTTAGCTTTTATGGCAGTCCAGCTCTGGATTCGTCCATAGACACCGAGATCTTGATTTTCTGGACTCTGTTTCTTTCCTCCGTAAATCTCGATTCATGGATCCGTGGGTCTGTCTCACTGTTTTCAAGTTCTGTAAATACACTGTAAATAGCGAAAGTTCAAGGACTCACCTTCCCTGAATTGGCCTCTGTTCGTCTCCTCCCATAGGGGTTTCAAGAATGTCCGGTCAATCTCTCTCTCTCTCCCCCGCATTTGTTAAATGTATCGAATGTTTGTCTCACATCAAGAATCTGAACTGGGAATTTTTCACTTTCCTGTTTTGCCGTGAGCCCTTTGCTGAATCTGAAGGGGCGAAGAGAAAGGCACGCCAAAACAAAACAAAAAACGACCACATCAATTTCGGGCCAGATGTGGTTTAGGTCGGGATTTGGGTCTCAGCGAACACTTATCTAAAGGTTTCGGTCCAGTTCAGGTATCACATAAACCTGAATCGAACTGTTGACAGCCCTCAAGTTCGGGATTTGGGTGAATTGTTCCAAGTTTCGTCCAAATTTCACATAAGTCTTTGCAACCGGACTGTCCTCTGCAGTACAATCTCTTCCTTTGCAATTACCGGTGGTGCAATTGAGAGCAGCCAATCCATCCAAAGTGCATCCAGTACTGAAAAAGCCAAAGCCTGCCCACCCATCTGGCAGAGTATAATTCTGTACTTTACTTGGATCAATTGCACTGAGACTGGTGCTTTTTTCAATTTTCATAGAACTGCCGGTAGGGATCAGTGATGGAAATATTGGTATTGGGCAATTGTTGTAATAGACTATTGTAAAACTCGCTGAAGCAAAAACGGGCATCCCTCCTATAGATTCAAACAACAGATGGTTAAAAACATCATAAAGCGATTAAAGAATAAAAATGACAACAAAAGAAGTGGTCCAATTCCAGGTAGCTTCCCAAATGGTATTGGGATCAATCCATGGAGAAACGACAACAAAAAAAAAAACCTGAGAAAAGAGGAAGATGCCTGGCAAATCAGAGTCTCACCAAGTAGGAATGACACCGCCAGGGATTTCACTGGCAAAGGCCTTCCTTCTCCAAATGCCATCTGAAATATTTTGAGAGCTTAACAGGCATTATGAACAGAAAGAATAGCAACTACACAGATTTCTTTTCTTCAATTGCCAAACAGAGCAGATAATGATGAGGCAATGCCCTTACTACAGATTAAATTGTTCAAGAGTTTAATCACTCCACGAGAATGATTATCTCACTAGTGACGTACAATTATTTTCCAACTTAATAAGGTAATAAGTTAATTTCGACCAAAAAAAAAAAAAAAAAGGTAATAATATAATTGTTTTCCGAGTTAACGTTACAAAATGAAAATATATTGTTGATATCTCCAGTCTTCTCCTTTCCGAATGAAACACGAAGATAGTGAATACCCAAGGAAAAGACTCTTTCACTATTATTTTGGAGACTTTTGATTTGGATTTTCATGTACCATTGATGTTTTCACATACCGTTTCCACAGGGGAACGAGGTGCCCTAATAAGGAACCCATGCCAACCATTTACCATCCGACGGAGTTAAGAGTCTTACGATGTCTATTGATCAACTATAGAAATCAACCCATCTAATCCTTTGTTTATCAATGCACAAGGGAAAGATTATATTGTTTCAAACATCGTTCTGGAAGAAGTACAAATATCATAATGATTCAACATTTAGGGTAAGTTTTTGATAGAGTATTCACAATAAGATCTTCGCATGGCAAGACTTACTCTCGCTAATCTCGACATGGACAACATTCAATGAGAGTTCAATCTTTAGGGTAATTGATGCTATTTGTCGACCAGCTTTCACAAATATCATATAACATATCAATGCGTTACATGTCAAAGAGAGAAGTCAAAAAAGGAGAATGTTCATGCATTTTCCAGTGTAGAAATATGGAAAGCATAGAAAAATAACCTTTTCCGTTTTCTTGCCACTGCCAAATTCGCGACCATACAAAAAGGGTGGAGAAGCCTTGTTCATCTTTGGATCCTACAAACGAAAATTAAAATCTTAGATATATTATATAGTGTTGCCAAATATATCAAGTAAGAACAAAGAGACATTGCACAACTTCCGAAGAAACAAGATCACATGAGAAGATCAAGCTACGATTATTAAGTGCGCAGATTAAACTCCATCAAATCCAATCGGTGACAGGGTTTAGTGTTGAAGTCTAAGCAACCAAAAGGGAACTCGGGGGCTTTTCTAGTCCTCAAAGTTCGCAATATCATCAAATATCGTACATGACAACTAAGTTTACTTGTGGGGAACATCGGCACCTTAATTTTTTTTACATCCCGTGTAAAAGAGATCAAACACTAGATATTCGAATAATCACAATCTAGAATTGTACCTGAACGGTTACGCTCTTTGAAATTGTTTTCAATGTTGCAATCTTTATGTAATTCCTGTTTGTCTGCCAGACAGAAATAATGTTAGCTGGGTTCATTCTTATGTGGAGGAAGCGATGAGTTCTGGCAAAAGGGCTGAGCCCATATAATAAGTTATATGGAAAAATAGAGTTTCGAACTATTTTTAAAAGTGGTAGCCGCAAAAAGACGTAGTAACCAGAGCAAAAAGAAAGCATAAAATCTGGGAGTTGGGGCAATATCTGATTTACATCAAACTGGCATCGGAGGTCGATTCGTGGTTCAATTGAGCTGAAATTTTGTCAGCATGTTCGTGGCATAATTTTCTCAAATCTGAACGGTTTGATTTTCGTTTGAAGCTCCTTACATCAGATTTTTCGTGGATTGATCAAAACCTGCATTTTTTGTCAGATTTATCCTTGATCTCTTGTGATATTCATGTGTATTGCCAAGAATTATGTTCTTGAGGTCTTTGCCGCTATTTACCTCTAGTATTTGCTAAAGAAGATTATTGTTCACCCAATTTTGTTGATAGTGAAGATTTTCGGGTGGACTCCAGTCCCATGGTTTTTGATCTCCTCACATCGAGGAGGTTTTCCACGTAAAAAAATCACTTTGTGTTCGCGTGCTTGGTATTTATTTTACTCTACTATATCGATTTCTATTAAGTTTACACAAGAGGGGAGATTATTTTATTCTGCTGCATTAATTAGATATTGTTCGAATTGTTACCGTTCTCCCATCAGAGTGGTATCAGAACATCTAGTTATTGCTTGATTTTTCTACCTTGTGTTAAATAATGGAAACGAATACGAGTAGAATGGTTACATTGAAAGGTTCGAATTATCATATTTGGAAAGGGAAGATAGAAGACATTTTATATGTGAAATATTTTTATTTGCCTGTATTTGCCGAGGAGAAACCAGAGAATAAAACTGATGCTGAATGGTCTATATTTCATTGTCAAGTGTGTGGTTATATCAGGCAGTAGGTAGATAATAATGTTTTGAACCATATTATTGAGGAAACACATGCACGTAGTTTATGGGATAAGCTCGAACAGTTATATGCTCGAAAGACTGGGAATAATAAGTTATTTTTTATAAAACAGATGATGGCTCTGAGATATCAAGATGGTACTCGTTTGACCGATCATTTAAATTCTTTTCAAGGAATTATAAATCAGTTGGCTGCGATGGGAATCAAGTTTGATGATGAGATACAAGCACTATGGTTGCTTGGTACTTTGCCGGACTCATGGGAGACATTCCGAACATCTTTGTCTAATTCTGCCCCAGATGGTACGATTACCATGGATTTGGCCAAGAGTGGTATTTTGAATGAAGAGATGAGAATGAAGACACAAGGATCGTCATCTTCACATTTTGATGCCTTGGTTGTTGAGAAAAGGGGAAGAAGTGAGTCTCGAGGTCCGAGAAATAGAGATAAAAACCGAGATAAAAGCATAAGTAAGTATAATAAATTTGCTAATGTTGACTGCAATTATTGTCATAAGAAGGGACATATTCAGAGGTTTTATCGCCAGTTAAAAAGGGAGAAATAAAATGAGAACGGTAAAGAGAAGAAAACTGATAATAACGGTGATGACAATTGTGTTGCTGCACTTAAAGAAGACTTTCTCATTATTTTTTATGGTGATGTAGTGAATTTTGTATCTCATGAGACCAATTGGGTAATTGATAGTGGTGCATCTATTCATGTTACGTCTTGTAGGGATTTCTTTATATCATACAGGTGAAGTGACTTCGAATCTGTGAAAATGGGAAACAATGGGCTAGCTTAAGCTGTAGGCATCGGTGATGTGTGCCTAGAAACTAGCAATGGCACAAGGTTAGTATTGAATAATGTTAAACATATACTTGATATCCGCTTGAATTTGATTTATACAGGCAAGTTAGATGATGATGGGTATTGCAGAACCTTCAATAATGGTCAATGGAAGCTCACTAAAGGTTCTCTTGTTGTGGCTAGAGGTGAAAAATATTCTTCGTTGTACATTATGCAGGCAAAGTTGTCCACAGACAAAATTAATGCAAAGAGATGGTGAAGAGCTGAGTTATGGCATAAGAGGCTCGGTCACATCAATGAGAAGGGTTTGTTAATATTGGCCAAGAAGAACCTCCTTTCAGAATTGAAAAGTCCGGCGCTAAAGAAGTGTGCTCACTGTTTAGTAGGAAAACAGAACAGAGTTGCATTTAAAAGCTCCCCTCCTTCAAGAAAGTCAGGTATACTGGATTTAGTGCATTCTGATGTTTGCAGTCCTATGAAAACAAAATCACTTGGTGGCTTTCTTTATTTTGTTACCTTTATAGATGATTGTTCAAGGAAAATTTGGATTCATACCTTGAAAACTAAGGTATTAGATGCTTTTAAGCAATTTCAGGCTTCAGCTGAGAGACAAACTGGAAAGAAATTGAAGTGTATCAAAACTGATAACAGGGGAGAGTATATTGGACCTTTTGATGAATATTGCAGACAACAAGGTATTCGACATCAAAAGACACCTCCCAAGATGCCTCAGTTAAATGGCTTAGCTGAGAGAATGAATAGAACACTGGTTGAAAGGGTAAGATATTTACTTTCACAATCAAAGCTACTTGGATCATTTTGGAGTGAGGCTTTAAGTACAGTTGTGCATGTATTAAATCCTACTCCACGCGTTCTTTTAGAGTTTGATGTTCCTAATAAAGTTTAGACGGGCAAATATGTTTCTTATAATTATTTGTGTGTCTTTGAGTGCAAAGCATTTCTGCATATTCCCAAAGATGAGAGGTCTAAATTTGATGTAAAAACACGACAGTGCATATTTATTGGTTATGGGCAGGATATGCTTGGCTACAAATTTTATGATTCGGTTGAAAAGAAAATTGTAAGAAGTAGAGACGTTATGTTTATGGAAGATTAGACAATAGAGGATATTGCGAAAGTAGAGATGATTACAGCACCACAAGTTAGTGATAATTTGGTTGATTTGGATCTAGTTCCTCTTACAAATATTCCTACATAGGTTGATAAAGAGTAGCAGGTAGTCAATCTTCCAAATAACTTACATGTTCCTAAACATGTTGAAACAGATAATACTATTCCTGAACTAGAGGCTCAATAAGATGTTCCACTGGATGTTCCAGTCTAGAGATCCGTTAGAGACCGACGACCTTCTACCAAGTATTCCGAAGATGAGTATGTATTATTGATTGATGCATGTGAACTAGAGTGCTATGTAGAAGCAATATAAGATGAGTACAAAAGTAATTGGTTTGATGTATGCGGGATGAGATGCAGTCACTTTATGATAATCATACTTTTGAGTTGGTGAAGTTACCTAAAGGTAAAAGAGCTTTGAAGAACAAGTTGGTATATAGGTTAAAGCAAGATGAACATACTTCACAACCATGGTACAAAGCTAGATTGGTTGTTAAGGGATTCAGTCAGAGAAAGGGTATTGATTTTGATGATATATTTTCTCCAGTAGTGAAAATGTCTTCTATCTGTGTGGTACTAGGCTTGACAGATACCCTAGATTTGGAAATTGAGCAAATGGATGTCAAAACAGCCTTCCTACATGGTGACTTGGAGAAAGAGATATACATGGAACAACCTAAGGGTTTTTAAGTGAAAGGGAAAGAGGATTATGTGTGCAAATTGAAGAAAAGTCTCTATGGCCTAAAACAAGCACCGAGGTAGTGGTACAAAAAATTTGCATCAGTTATGACAGAACAAGGCTATAAGAAGACTTCCTCGGATAACTGTGCGTTTGTCCAAAAATTTTCTGATGATGACTTTATTATTCTCTTGCTTTATGTTGATAATATGCTAATTGTTGGCAGGAATACTTCAAGAATTGAGTTATTAAAGAAACAGTTGAGCAAGTCAATTTGCCATGAAAGACTTGGGCTTGGCGAAGCAGATTCTTGGCATTAGAATTACCCGAGACAAAGATGCTAAGAAGTTATTTTTGTCGCAAGAGAAATATATCGAAAAGATCCTTCAAAAATTTTACATGGACAAGGCTAAAGTGGTTAGTACTCCTCTTACTGCCCACTTTAAGTTAAATATGAAGTAAAGTCTTACGACTGATAAAGAGAAGAAAGATATGGAAAGTGTTCCATATGCCTCAGCTGTAGGAAGCTTAATGTATGCGATGGTATGTACACGCCCAAACTTGGCGCACATAGTTGGCGTTGTTATTCGCTATTTGTCAAATCCAGGCAGAGAGCATTGGAATGCAGTGAAGTGGATTATGAGGTGTCTTCGGGGAACTTCAAATTTGAAACTCAGTTTCGGGACTGGGAAACTTGAGTTAGTTGGATATACAAATTCTTACTTGGCAGTAGATATTGATATTCGTAAATCTACTTCTGGTTATTTGATTTCTTTTGCGGGTGGAGCTGTGTCATGGAAGTCAAAATTGTATAAGTGTGTTGCACTTTCTACAACCGAAGCTGAATTTATTGCAGTGACTGAAGCTAGTAAAGAGATGCCATGAATGAAGAAATTCTTAGAAGAACTTAGGCTCAAGAAAAAGAGGTATGTGCTATTTTGTGATAATCAAAGCGCAATTCATCTTGGTAAGAATTTGTCTTTTCATTCTAAATCGAAACATATTGATGTTAGATATCATTGGATAAGGGATGTTCTATATGAAAAGTTGTTGGAACTTGAGAAAATTCATACGGATCATAATGGCTCTGATATGATGACGAAGACTCTATTAAGAGATAAGCTTGAATATTGCCAATAGATAGTAGGGATGGCGAATCCCTCCACATTGTTGTGATGGGGAGATTTGTTAGCTGGATTCACTCCTATGTGGAGGAAGCCCAATGAGTTGCAAGCCCAAAAAGAACTTGAGCTCATATAATAAGTTATATGGAGAAATAGGGTTTCGAGCTATCTTTAAAAGTGGTAGCCGCAAAAAGACATAGTAACAAGAGAAAAAGAGAAAGCAGAAAATCTGGGGGTTGGGGTAATATTTTATTTACATCAAGCTGGCATTGGAGGTCGATTTATGGTGCGATTGAGCTGAAATTTTGTCAGCATATTCGTGGCGCAATTTTCTCGAATTTGAATGGTTTGATTTTTGTTTGAAGCTCCCTACATCAGGTTTTTTGTGGATTGATCAAAACTTGCGTTTTTGGTCAGATTTATCCTTGATCTTTTGTGATATTCATGTGTATTGCTAATAATTATGTTCTTGAGGTCTTTGCTGCTATGCACCTCTAGTATTTGCTAGAGAAGAACATTGTTCACCCAATTTTGTTGATAGTGAAAATTTTCGGGTGGACTCCGGTCCCGTGGTTTTTGATCTCCTCACATTGAGAAGATTTTCCACGTAAAAAAATCACATTGTGTTCGTGTGCTTGGTATTTATTTTACTCTACTATATCGATTCCTATTAGGTTTACACAAGAGGGGAGATTATTTTATTCCGCTGCGTTAATTCGATATTGTTCGAATTGTTATCGTTCTCCCATCAAATAAGGATTTTCAAAATACTCATGATTAGTCTGAGCAAGATACCACATCCTAATCCTATTTCCACAACCCCTGGGTCGAAAAAATCCATGAGGAATGAGTGGACCCTGCCTTCAAGAAGCACTGTAAGTTTCCACGGCGCCCTGAAATCAGTACAAGCTTTGCACAGCGGGAACCCGCACAATCCCGGGTTTCCATGGTAGGATTCAGCTTGAAATGTGTTGAATTTGTGCCCATGAGGAATAGATTCTCTTAATTGATGAGAAGAGACATTTAGGACCTTTAAAGATGTGGGATTTGTCAACATGGTTTGTATCGTCCTAATAAGTTCATTTGAGGAGAGATCCAACCATTCAAGTTCAGAAAGTTTCCCAAGAGGTAAAAGGATGTGACCTTCAACATTGTTATGAGAGAGGTTAAGCCCCATGAGTAATCTTAACTCTCCAATCACATCAGGGAATATTCCCTGGAACTTGTTGTTTGATAGATCAGTGGTCATCAAGATCACTAGGATTCTAGCAATCGGCCTGTGGCGTCCTTTCGCTGTTGCAATCATGGAATCCTGGTAGTAACCTTGGTCCATGTGTCGCCACTTTGATCCTTCCTGATCAGTTGTTATCGTTGCTTTCAGGTTTGCAAAGAAGGCACCAGGCAAAGGACCCATGAAATCATCGACGGAAAGGTCGAGAATGCGCAACCTTGAGAACGAAAATTCAGTTCCCAGGCTGCCTATGGGGCCACAAAGTCTGTTCGATTGCAAGACCAAGACTTGCAAGCTGGGAAGTGTCTCCATCAACTCGGGGAAAGTGTCATTCAACTTGTTGTTCCCGAGATCCAGCGCTTCGAGTTGCATGCGATTGATTAGAGGGCGTGGCAGCTGGCCTTCAAATTGATTTCCATTAAGGTGAAGACTTCTCAGGGCTGCATCTTTAGCGAACGTTAGGGAAATTGTGCCAGAAAGTCATTCTCTTTCATATCCAACACTAAGAGGTTGTTGCTGACGTTCTCTAGACATTTTGGAATCGTGCCTGTGAAATTATTATGAGAGAGGTCAAGAACTTGCAGACCTTCATTTCACAAATAGAACCGGGGATAAAGCCAGTCAATCGATTGCTAGCTAGCGAGAAGACGATAATTGAATGTGGGAGTGGTGGAGGCCGAACCGGCCCCTGGATCATATTCCAATGCAGGTCAAGAGTTATAAAATTTCTCCAATTGAACTTGTTCAAAGCTAGCGAGAAAGTTGTGGGAGAGATTGAGATAAGACAATGACATGGCCCCAATATCCCACACCCATGATGGAATATCACCGTGCATTCTGTTTCTAGACAGATCTATCCATTCTATGCTGGTCGAATTTCTCAAGAATGCAGGGATTTTCGTAACTTGGCAAGTTGGCACCCTTAAAGAGCGCGGACAAGAGGCTCGGCAGGACATGTTTAGTGTTTTCGCTATTGCTAAGTTTGTTGTCCGAAAGATCGAGATTTGTTAGACTCTCGAGTCTTCATCGCACTTGTAGGTCTAAAACACCAATCGCACTTGTAGGTCTAAAACACCAATCAGGTTATTTGCTAAGTTGCTCAGATAAGTGAGGTTCCTAAGCTGAAAAATTGACCCCAAATCTTGTACAGATTCCAGGGGCGCCGGGGAAGCTTTCCGTCCTGCTGAAGGCGGAATCCACTCGTTCTTTGCAGATTTTGTCAAACCAGAGGCCGTGGAAATAGGATTATTATGTGGCATAGTGGTCGGACTAGTCATGAGTAACTCGCGATATCTTAGATCTTTTTGGCGAGCAAAGAGGGAAGTCAGAAAGAAAGCTAGGAAACATATTTCTTCAATGGGGTCTTGAAACGGCACGACATATTAGCCATGGTAGCGGATTAGTGTTCCCAAAAAAAAAAAAGGATTATAAGTGCAAAACAGTGTTGCCCAATAGCGTGACTCGTTCACGCGAATGGTGAACCTTAGGACTATGTAAAAGTTGCGGAATAACTCCAAAAAATAATATTCCATACAAAAAAAAGTTCATTGAATGTTGCAAAAAAACAAAAAAGATGATAATCGTAAACCCCATCTAAGCTGCGACGAGGAGCCTTCGTCGTCGTTGTTCATTAGAAAAATCGACACCGGCAACTCTGTTGCAAGCCAAAGAGCAACGTTGGAGACGTTAATAGGTGTCATCGTAAACATAATTCATGGGGCTGTTTCACAAATCACAAGTTAAGAGACTCGAAAGTTATCATGGGGGAAATATGATGAATGATTGGGAAGAACAATGAAGTTAAATTTTAATGCGTGATATCACTTTTTTTAAGGGATTATTTGCCCTACAACGGTGTTAATGGTCACCGGAAAATTTCCTCTAAGATACAACACGGTCTCGATTGAGAATACTAAATAGTAATTATATTGTTTGTCCAGAGTCTCTCAAGAGAAAGAATTAAAATGATTGATGTATTTTTGGAATAAAAAACTAAAAAAGACTTCATTTTCATTCATTCTAAAACCGACATACTTATCTCAATCTTAATGAGTAGAGGCAACTCTTTAGAAAATGTTGCAAGTGAATAGGTATGTTTTTAAAGTTTTTACTGAAAAAAAAAAAAAAATAGGTATGTTTTTAAAGTTTATTTTGAAAATAAATATAAAAATTAGAAATAAAAAATAATAGTTAATTTTTTAATAATTCCGAATTTTATCATTTCTGAATATACTGAATAAACAAATACAACCTTTCAATTAATAAAGATTATCAAGATAATAGTACATAATAAAAAATAAAAAAAATAAAAATAAATGAGGATTAGTTGGTAATTATCTCTCGCGGAGGATCACCGTAGGATTAGTTGTACTCTTGAACCCGTCATGTTTCGTTAATCGTCACCGTAGGAGTTGGTTCTTTGTGAAACACCTACTTTACACGCAACGGAGGGTCTTTGGATGTCTTTGTCATGCCAGTAACACCTCACCGTCTAAACATTAGTTTTTCTGTCTATTACTCGTCAATGTATTTTCACTTGTCATCCTTCAGGGCGTAGGGCTTATCGTGTTTGGATCTTCATATTCACCAAGCGTTCACTTTCCTAATCAAGTAATTGCGTCTACATATGCATCTTCTGTTCTACCTTTGCCGATCAATGAACATGTTCCCAATTCCTCGCCTATTTCTAAGAATGCCGTTCCGGACCCCTCTCCTATTTCTTGATGATGCTCACATTCCTCCTAATGCCGCTTCTTTTGATCGCGCAATTTTTGCTTCCTGAATTATATCATTTGATCCTCAGCCACAACCTCCTCGACGTCCGCCCTGACCTCCACCTTATCTTGGCACCCATTTTAGTTCCTATCTTTCTCGGATTGTACAAGGAAAAGAAAACATATCAACAATTGTTTGAGGGGAAAACCAATAAAGTTCTTTCAATTATCACTCGTAAATTCCTTGCTTCATCAGATTATATGAGGAAAATTACTTTTTCCCATGCAAACGTGTTATTTTGGTGCAGACGACAGGTATGTGAAAAAATAATAAGGGCAAATAAACAAGAAGACTTGAAAACAGCATCAGCCTTCACAGAAGAATCATGCAAATGAGAGAAATTGAGAACGAGATACAGAGAGAGAAAAGTGAATGGCCGATATTCTGCTATGAGATAACTCAAGCTAAACTTTGGCCAATTAAGCTATGTGAAGCTTTCCCACAATTGTGGAATTCTTTTATCTTGGCGAGTAATGAGAAGATGGGTTTGTCGTATATCAAGTCCTAGTTAATTTATGGAAAATGTCTCAGAATGCTTGTCATTGCCACCGCATACTAATGAATGGTATCTTCCCATTGGTAAGGTTTGCAGTTTGGTTTGGATTAGTAGTTCTGGGCGGTCTAATTTTTTAAATGGGTGCTTGTGAACTTCGGAAACATTCCGACCAAAAAAAATAAAGAACACTTCGGCAACATATTAAATGGCGCAGTCTTTGTGATGCAATAGTTTCTCTCTCGATCTCATTTGAATATAATAATGCAGCCGCGCCACAGAATTGTAAAGGCTGTAAAAGGAAAGGACAAGATACGCACGGGGTGGTGTTTCAACTTTCATGGGCTTGGACACTGCTCTATAATTTGATTAATTAAGGATTAGTTGGTTATGCCGAAAAAGGTAACATTTGACTGATCTGGGACAACTCCTGATTTATGCAGCCGCATGAATTTGTTTATTACTTTCTTTTGTTCTCACATTATTCACTCAATGTCGGCACACCTTTTCTGTTTTCATTATAAATGCCTGATGATGCTCCAACAGCGCGAGAGACTATTTGACTGAAATCGCTTGTTGGTGATTATGATGATTAATGATGACCATGATATAGAGCTGTTGACGTAGGATGGCAATTGTCGACGATTATTACTAAGTGTTGGACACGAAATGAGAGGAGACAAGTGAGGAGGCCAATTGAATATGAATTTATGATTGGTAGTTAATTCCAGCGATATTTAAAGAGTTGCAATCGCTTGTGAATATGGTGAGATGTGATCATAGAGCATAAAGTTCAATGATTGTAATTGTAACTGTTTGTAACTGCATGAAGAATATTATCTGCTTATTTGAAGTTACTTTGTGTAGACAATAAAAGTTAGTGCGTGTGCATTGTAGAGCATTCACGATCATCAACAATAAATTATGTGTTTCTAATTTATCAATTTATGTTAGCTTTTAGTATTTGCATTTCTTTTCCTTTATTATTCTTGATCCTTGTTACTTAATTCAATTCGTGTCTGAATTACCACTGAACCCAATTCATAAAAAACTAAAGATCAACTTTTGGTAAATGTGTCTTATTAATTTCTAAGGAAAATGTTGGTAATGAAAAGTTCAAACTCCACGAAAAGAAGTTTCGACCCCATGAATTATTGTAAAATGAAAAAGAAATTTCAACGCCCACTGAACCAAAAGCTAGATCTTGAGCTTGGGCACGACTCCGCGGCAGAGCTCAAGGTCGTATAGCGTGGCCTAGATCTCATTGTCGCCGGGCTCGACCGCAAATGGAGCAGGGCGGAGGGAACGTGGGACTGCGAAGAAGAAGAGCTGTCGATGGAGTACTTTAATTCATCACTAGGAAACTACGAAAAGTCAAAAGAAGAAAGAAATAAAAATAAATTTGACTACATCATATTGTTGGAAGTTTATTTATAAAACAAACTAAGTGTAAGTTTCCTTGTCCCACATAGGAAAATTGGGAGGAAGTGGGCTAATTAATAAGTGTGGGGTTTCTTTAGCGTACCTAAAAAAATGATCAGGTGTGGGCTAGACCTCACCATACCAGCGTACGGATGCGCAAATAATTGCGCGATTATTAGGCGCACTTAGCACTTTGCGCACCCGCGGTTTAATTAGCACTAATCCCTTCGTTATTTTTTGTCCTTACAGTTATCTTATTAACTTTAATTAATTCAAAAGTTGTTATTTGTTTATTGAGAATTTTCAGAAATTATCAAAAAAAAAAATTTGAAATTTTATTTATTAAAAATAATAATAATAATATATATTTTTAATTATTCCGAATTTTTGTTTATCGAGATGGATACCACTCGACCGTATGCTCGCGGTGCGAGTCGCCCATCTCAATCCCGAAATTTCTTTTTGGTGTCAAGAGTACCCACCTCGGTCCGCATGCCGCGACCTAGGTCGGCTCTTTGACCAAGCCGAAGTCATGAGGACCCGATTTAGTCCGCACGCCCGCGGCTAGTCCGATCATCCTCGTGGCTTCACTTTGTTAAGCCTTATAGACTAGAAATCGAGCCACTTACCATGCGCATGTCTATGCGATTGCCCCTCATCGATAAAGTAAGTTCTCTAAGTTTTTGCCTTTGCAATTTACTTACTTTATTATATCATTTGTCGGTCCATGGCATTAGGATTGTCCGAGTCTTGGTCAATATACAATGGGAATACGGACATTCGGATTATTCTCCCTCCGAAGGAAGAGCTTAGCACAGTGGGACAAGTTAGACCAAGCTGGCCGTCGGTTCGTAGAGTCGCACATTGGACGACTACTTCCACTCGCTGCATATCAACATCCATGGCGGCCTCATCCAAGCACTTGCTCATTGCTGGTGCCCCGAGACCTCTACTTTCATCTTTGGCGGTAAGCATGAACTCACGCCCACCTTGGAAGAGTATAGCATTGCCATAGGGAAATCTTTGAAAGCTGAATTAATTAGCCCACCTATCGAATAGATCCCGTTGTGGCCTTATCCGATTTTTTAAGAATTAAGGAGGACAATGTAAGAAAGGTTTTAAAAGCTCACCGCAATACATGTCATTTATCTTTTCTAAAAGAATGTTTCGAAAATGGCAATTCATTTCAAATGCGAAGGGTTTTCCTTTTAGCATTCTTTGGGTTTATAGTTTTCCCTCATTGCAAGAATGTCATTAACCCTTTGATTGCTCAATTAGTCAAACAAGTGTTGGAAGAAAAAAATTTTGTAAACACATTCGATATGAAACTTTCTTTTCCCTCACTCGATTCAAAAGAGGGCGGTGATAAGATTTTCCATGCCTCTCCCTGAGCTTTTGCAAATTTGGTTTCTTTCTCATATAAAAGGGTTTGGTGGTTCAATGACTATACATGATGTTAATAACTCTAATCACCCTATTATGAGATTTTTGAACAACCAAAAACATGCACCGGATTACCATTATTCTAGATGGCTAGCTTTCATGAAAAAACCAACTTCCAAGAGTTTCCTATGGCATGCTAAGTGGTTCCAAGTTCGTGTGGCGAGACTCTCATGTGGAGCCGCTTGGCCCAATTCCTTTCCGGGATTCAGGAGCAATGGAATATTATCCGACTAGAGTGACCCGTCGGTATCAAGTGGTGCGGGAGCTTCCACCGGCTTTGCAAACAGATCCGCTCCGAGTAAGCTTCGTTGATGAAGATCAAGACCATGAGGATTCCATTCTCACGATCAAATCAATGTGGGACATGTGTCATCCACAAAAACTCAAATGGCACGAGGAGGAGCTGAAGGGTGAAGAAAGGAAGTACTATGCCTCAATTAAGTACATTCAACAACACAAGATTCTAGAGGAGTTACTTCCAAAGATACCGAGGTGCCACTGAAGATCACCAAGCTGCGGCGAGAATAAACGCCTCAAAAGGGTTGCTGAAAAAGCTCAAGAGGAGAATAAGCGATTGCGCCGAGTGGTGTCCCAAGTGTATATTGATCAAGCTAGATGAAGTGCTTGAATCAATCTTGTTGTTTTCATTTCTAGATTAATGTTTAGGAAGTTGAGTCATTTGCCTTTCTAGTTTATTTGTTTACGGCATTTCAAGTTTCTATTTTGTTAAGCTGTGTCAAAAACTCCCTTAATGAAAAAGAAAAAAATTTTAGACCATTGCCATGGACCGACGTGTTTCATATGAGATACTTATGTTGTTCATTTCTTCAATCTAGGTGATAACGGATCCGCCACGTTCGCCTATTATTACACGATCAAGAGCTAAAATGGCTGACCAAACCGAGATGCGTGATCGTATTACCATTTATGGAAGATCAGCTCAAGCGTTGCTTACATCTATGCAACTTATCACTGCCCAAATCGAATCCCTCCGGGTGAATCCCGTTCCGCACTGCTCTACCCGAGTTAATAATCCCAAAACGGTGAGGAAGGTCCGGATGGTTGATGATGACATGCCCGAGTTGGAAGATGACATACCTCCAATCACCGCCGAGAAAGCCAAGTCGACGGCACTCCTAAGACGGAGCAAGGTGAACGCCTTGCGAAACTTGAAGAGAAAGTGAAACAATTGCAAGGATCGAGAACTCACTTCCAATTGACACATCTCGTTTATGAGAAGGTTAAGACGCCAAACAAGTTTAAAATGCCGGAGTTCGAGAAGTATGATGGTACTTCTTGCCCGAAAGCTCACCTCGCAGATGTACCATGTAAGGATGGCTCAACATGTCAAAAATGAGCCCCTTATGATCCAATCATTCCAAATGAGTTTGGTCGGGCCTGCACTGAATTGGTATATTATGAAAAACATAAACCTCCTCGACACTTGGAATGAGGTGGCCGATGCATTTCTCAAGCAGTACAAGTTCAATATGGACATTGCACCTTCACGAGAGGATCTCGAACGAATGGAGAAAAAGAGGAGTGAGTCGTTTAAAGAATATGCCATAAGGTGGCGAAATCGGCCGCCCAAATCACTCCCGAACCCACGGACAAAGAAGCGATGAAGTTGTTCGTCAAAACCCTCCCATTCGAGTTTCGCAATCGGATGGCCAGCACATATGTTGAGAACTTCAATCAACTCATCCCGGTGGGTGAACAAATTGAGACAGGGTGAGAGATGGATGGTTTAATGAACCAACCCCGGGGCAGGCAAAAGATTTATTGCAAGGAAAGACAAAGAACCAATCACTTTGAAGTTAATGTTGCATATGCGCAAGCAACCCCTAGTAAGCCTCCGATTGTTCGTGTCCCCGGGAATCAGCAAGATGGAGGCCGAATGCATGCACCGCGACAATTCACCAAGAGGCGGTTCTCTCCTCTTCCCGGTCCTTTATCTCAGTCCCGCCGATACTCCAAAAGAAGGGATTGATCTCCCACGAACCAAAGCGACCCAATGCTGAAAAATTCTCCAACTATGATCCCTCCAAAAAATGTGAGTATCATATGGAAGAGGTGGGCCATTCGACTGATGAATGCATAACTTTGAAGCACAAGATCCAAAATTTATTGGATACTAAGGCATTTTCTTTCCGTGCCACCCAACCAAATGTCAAAAAGAATCCATTGCTAGAACATGAGGGAAACGTGAATGCAATCTTTGAGTTCAATGCTGGCAAAAAGATGAACTTGAAGGTGTCTGTCAAAGATATCTATAGCGGATTAGTTAGAGTTGGTTACTATCCGACGGATGAGAATCCTCCCGTCCCTACCATGAAGGAAAGGGTTCAAGAAATGGTTAAGGCTGGCATGATCGGG
The DNA here is from genome assembly GCA_014182395.1 of Eucalyptus sp. ANBG9806169. Taxonomy (NCBI): domain Eukaryota; kingdom Viridiplantae; phylum Streptophyta; class Magnoliopsida; order Myrtales; family Myrtaceae; genus Eucalyptus; species Eucalyptus sp. ANBG9806169. The sequence continues at coordinate 33,799,958 of CM024578.1, forward strand.
TATGCTGATCAAACTAGAGTAGTGTCAACTATCTCTCAAGTCATCATTGATTGGGAGAAAGAATTTGCTGAGCTAAGTACTGAAAAGAGTGAACCAGATCCGTTGATCGAGGACATGCCCCCACTTGAGGACGCCTCCGACCACGAAGGACTGATAGTGGAAGTGCCTTCAACTGATGAGGAGATAATAATTGAGGTGCCCCAGTTGTATCAGTACAAGAATAACAAAGCCGTCCCCTGGTCATACGAGCTAGATGTTGACCTCATTACAAGGTCCGGTCGGACCTATGCTCAAGCTAATACCCAACCTCGCAAAGCCTAGTGACCGATGAAGAGGCTAAAGAATTTCTGGCTATAATCAAAGCAAGTGAGTATAACGTGGTCGACTGGGATTGCGAAAATTGCCTGCTCAAATCTCTTTACTTGAACTCTTGCAAATGTCTCCTACGCATCAAAAGTCTCTAATGAAGGTCTTGAGTGAAGTTCATGTACCGGAGACGATCGAGGTAAACAGGTTGGAGGAATTTGTAGGGTCAATTCTTCTCAAAGATTTAATAGCCTTTTCTGATGAAGAATTCCCTCTTGAGGGGAGGGGACATACTAAGGCACTATACATATCGTCAAGTGCAAGGCTTCCCACGTGGCTCGAGTACTCATTGATAATGGGTCTGCCTTGAATATCTGTCCATTGGCAACTCTTCACCGCCTTAAAATAGATCCTTCGAAAATAAATGCTGCGAAGACCTCCGTCCGAGCTTTTGATGGTACAAGAAAGGAGGTGATAGGGGAGACCCACCTTGATCTGCAAATAGGTCCGGTGATGTTCAACGTCCTTTTCCAGGTAATGGACATCCCTACTGGGTTCAATTTCCTGTTAGGTCGCCCTGATTCATAATCTTTGGAGTTTGTGCCATCAAGTCTTCACCAAAGCGTGAAATTTGTTGTCAAAGGAAAGCTAGTCACTTTGTTCATGGTGAGGAGGATCATCGGATTTATCATGAGACAGCCATCCCGTATGTCGAGCCGGAACCTAGGGAGGAGTCGAGTTACCAATCGTTCGAGCTCGTGTCCACTATTCATGCATCTCGAGGATCGACACCACCCATCCCTGATGTGTCAAATGCAGCAGTTATGGTAGCAAGAGTGATGGTTGGAAATGGTTTTATTCCCGGTCGTGGACTTGGTAAAAAGAGCGGGGCATCCGAATCCGATTGAAACCCCTCGAAGGTCTCGTTCGCCGGATTAGGATACCATGGAAGAGGGGGAAGACATGAACAAGAGAGGAAAAACTCATTATTCCTCGATATTCGCAAGACATTCCCCCGGCCCCTGCTAGAATGATGCATGATGAAGGAGGAGTGATCGACACCCGAGGAATCGCGCCCGATGGATGGAGTAGCATGGATGACCCGACAACTTCAAAGACAGAGGATCCGATAATGAGATGGAAGGGATCACGACCCTATTCGATGATCTCCTTATAGGGGCCATTAACGAAGAACCATCGGAGGAAATGGGTGCTAGCCCACAAGAGTAACACATTTACTTTTCGTACTCCCCGCGCGGGAATCGTATCGCTTTTAATGTTTTCTAGGATTTCCTTTCGCTTTGATTGTCGCATTTTGCATATCGCTTGTTAGGAGTTGATGTTTGCTTTGATTGTCGTACTTTCCATTCCAACAAATGTAATTTGATTGATGAATATCGATTACAATTACAAGTTTTATTTTGAGGGTATGATGAGGTATACCAAACCGACCCGGTGATGATATCCAACCAATGAAAGAAAAGAAAAATCCAAGGAGAATTCTCGAGGCCCGGGCTCCATCATGCTTTCTCGTGTCAAATGGTTTTCCAAATGTTTTGCCAAATTTTTTTTTAAAAAAAAAAAATAGCAAAAAAAAAAGAAAAAAGAAAATTTCAAAAAAAAAAAAAAAACCTAAGGAAGGAAAGAAACTTCAAAAAGAAGATAAGACATCCATGTCATTTAGTCCCATTTGTCTTTTTGAACTATCCACTTTATGTTTCAGAGCAACCTTATGGTGGGCAAGGAGGTGAAATTGGTTCAATCCAATACCATGAGCGATGATAGTGAAGATCCCGAGGAGCCGAATGGTGACTCCATTGAAGTACGGCATAGTTGGGAGCAAACATGAAAAACCCAAAGTTCTCACCCCGAACAAACCGTCACTATCAATTTGAGTGATACCAAGGATCCCAAAGAGATAAAAATCGGGCAAATCTTCCCAAAGATGAGGCCGAGCACTGACTCGGTTGCTAAAATAATATCGGGATATCTTCGCCCGGACGTATGCCGATATGCCAGGTTTAGACCCATCCATTGTGAAACATTGTTTGCCCACTAATTCAGACGTGTTGACCCAAAGTCGGTTCAATTAAATGAAAAAGAAATGCCTGAGGACACCACCAGCGCCTCGAATGGGGTGGCATGGGGAATGAATGGGTCCGAGAACGACCGGGGTTCGATCCTCGGAACGGCAAAATAAGTTTGCCGAACAAAAAAAAAAAAAAAAAAACAACAAAAACATTTTTTTTTTTATCAATCCTTTTCTTTATTTTTTGAGCTGCAAACTCTTTGTGTTCAAAGCTGATGAGTTCATGAAGTAATTGTGATCTTTCAAAGGAAATTTTTTGCATTATAGTTTTATTTGTTTGAATTACCAATCCACTGAAGATTATCATCGCAGATCAAGATAATGAATGATGTGGAATGGATTGAACATTCTAAATGAGACATGTCATAATGATGAAAGGCGAGTCATATCCTATACACAGTCCCTTGCTCATACACCGGTGAGACGAGTGTAGGAAGTTCCATGTCTCGGTGGAAAGTTAGTGAGGTAAAGAGTTCTCTCGCGAAAAGTACGACGATCGAAATGATGAGAGACGGTTCATTCTCTATCCCAAACACTACATGATCATCCATTGTTTAAACCCTTTTGAGCCCACACATGTGGATAATTTTTAAATTACCCCTGTCAAGAACCACCCCACATTGGGGCATGCTGGAGGTAAGACGACATCATGAGGTGAGGAAATTGATAGGAATATTCTTGCTCTCACTTGCATCAATCTTCAGGTATTGCTGTTACATTGAATTCATACGGTAATTTAAGTGCCTTAGGATGATGAAGAGCAGTTCTTTCTCTATCCTACACACTTTATCCATTGCGTACCCCCTTGAGCCTGTAAATTTGTTTCATTTAAACCCAATTGGTGATCATCCCCCACACTGGGGCAAGGCAAAAGGCAAATATTCAAGCAGTAGAGCTCAGAGTGCCGACAAAAAATGAAAACTCCTCAAGAACCCAAACGTTGAAACATTACATGGTGATTCAATACATGTAGTGTGTCAATTTTCTAAAAAAAAAAAAAAAAACAGAAGGGGCATGAAAAAAAAAGTGTGCCTATTAAAAGCAAGGCCAATGCCCATAGAAAATGAAAGAAAGAGTCGAAATAGATGATGATCGATTGTAAAGGGTGAATTCCCAATGGAGTGGTACTCAAAGAACTCAAATGCCAAGTTTTTATAGTATCTATGAGAAAATCCCAATGGTGAAGAAGAAGACCCGTGACAATGCCAAGATGAGCACCAATTCGCATCCCCCTTATACACATTTTGAGCCTAATAATCCATTTATTTCTCAACCCATGAACTTGGCCTACGTTACGTCCCTTACAAAGTCTCTTCAGATTAGGGCACTGAAATTAATGTAGGAATTCATATGTTTATATGCATTGTTCGAAGAAGTGTGAGCAAGACCATTTCTATCTCATTTCGCAAGTTACTTGACTTGTAAACCCGGAGATGATTGCAAAATATTGTTCTTTCATTAGCCTTGACTCGAAGAGTCCCTCTTTGTTGAGCCATTGACCAAGCCCACATTACAGTCTTGATAAAGGCCTCTCAGATTGACAATGTCGTACCGCTTGCGAGAATACTCGAACCCTCGTCGACATGATGAAAGTAAGATTGAGTTATTCCGTTGATCCCACATTAATGGTTGGGACAAAATAGCCTTCTTAATGAGAGTGAGTGAAAGTCCTTTCTAACTGAAAGTCTCTCATTTGGTATTCTTGAAAATCCATGTCATGAGTGAAAATTGTCTTAAGCGATGATTCTCCCGGTGGAATTTTGGTAGTGCAAATATGGTAAAACCATCATGCACAAATCTTGATTGAATAAAAAAACTTCAGTGGATTTTGGAGTGTGCTGAATTGCTTACTTCTTTGGTGAATGCATGTATTTTTGCTCTAATCATGTCTGACAAGTAATGTTTTCTTGAAGACCCAAGAGCTCCTGACATTCATGTTCCTTTCAGAAGCCTCAAGGTGAGAAACCTCCATGAATATTTGAAGTGCATCCTTGATGTTCCAAAACTTCTTTCTACCAAGAGGTAAGTGACCTCCACGAATATCTCAGGTTTGTCCTAGGTATTCCCAAATTCTTGATATATGTCTCAAAACTCTTCGTTAAGCATTTCATTCTGGATATGAATGTTTTCCGATCCTTTTCGTCATACCTTAGTCTGGATCTAGGTATTTCGAATCCTCTTAATCCAATATTCATCTCACCTAACATTGAGTGTCTATTAGTTAAGTTCTCAAAGTCTTGACATCTCAGTCTGGATCTGGATGTCTCAAAAACTTTTTTGTTAAGCATTTCATTCTGGATATGAATGCTTTTCGATCTTTCTCGTTATACCTTAGTCCTGGATCTAGGTATTTCGAATCCTCTTAATCCAATATTCATCTCACCTAACATTGAGTGTTTATTGGTTAAGTTCTCAAAGTCTTGACATCTCAGTCTGGATCTGGATGTCTCAAAACCCTTTGTTAAGCATTTCATTCGGATATGAATGCTTTCCGATCCTTTTCATCATACCTTAGCGGATCTAGGTATTTCGAATCCTCTTAATCCAATATTCATCTCACCTAACATTGAGTGTCTATTAGTTAAGTTCTCAAAGTCTTGACATCTCAGTCTGGATCTGGATGTCTCAAAAACTTTTTTTGTTAAGCATTTCATTCTGGATATGAATGCTTTCTGATCTTTCTCGTTATACCTTAGTCTGGATCTAGGTATTTCGAATCCTCTTAATCCAATATTCATCTCACCTAACATTGAGTGTTTATTGGTTAAGTTCTCAAAGTCTTGACATCTCGTCTGGATCTGGATGTCTCAAAACCCTTTGTTAAGCATTTCATTCGGATATGAATGCTTTCCGATCCTTTCGTCATACCTTAGTCTGGATCTAGGTATTTCGAGTCTTCTTAATCCAATATTCATCTCACCTAACATTGAGTGTCTATTGGTTAAGTCCCCAAAGATTTTTCTCCAAGTTGCAACGCCGGGCGACCGAAGAATAGTTCGGTTCCTAGCCAAGCAAAATCGCCGTATTGGGCGACCGTAGAATGATACGGGTCCTAGACAACACATTCCTTATTCAGGCGACCGTAGAATGGTACGGGTCCTGGAAAATGAATCCCTGTTTAGGCGACCGTAGAATGGTACGGGTCCTAAGAAAGCAGCACCTTTCTGCCATACTGAGCGACCGTAGAATGGTACGAGTCCTAGGAAAGCAGTTCCTTACAATAATTTTCTGCCGTATTGGGCGACCAGTAGAATGGTACGGGTCCCGAGAAAGCAACCCCTTCCCGCCGTATTGGGCGACCGTAGAATGGTACGGGTCCCGAGAAAGCAGCTCATTTCGCCATCTTGGGCGACCGTAGAATGGTACGGGTCCTAGGAAAGCAGTATTGTCACAAAGTCGTGTTACTATTCTAGGCGACCGTAGAATGGTACGGGTCCTGGACAAGTAATACCCACTACCTCGAATTACTCTATCCTCCTCGAAGGTAAGTTATTCCAGGTAGGTTCATCTATCATTTGCATTAGTATTTCCATGCATAATATAAATTGCATTAAAAAAAATGGAATTCATGTTCCAACAAAAATCATTCATTGCATGAACATGACCAAAATTTAGGCCTCAATTTGTCTTTAAAGGCAACCTCTGCGAGCTCACCTTCAAAGAGGGGCAGCTGTTGACACCTAAATTTTGCCTAATTATTTAGTAATTAGTTGCATAAAAAAATAATAAAAAAAAAAAAAAGAGGTAAAATTGCATTTCATAAAGTCGCATTTTTCGCATCGGTATTAAAAAGGCAACAAGACGCGGCGGCTTGTAGTCGATAATATTAAAAAAAAAAAAAAAAGGGGACGGTCTCCCTCTCTCTCTCTCTCTCTCAAGCGTGGGTTGTCGGGAGAAGCGTGGAACCTGCTGAAGATTGAAGTGAGCAACAAGCAAAGAAAAAAATCAGCAGAGTGTCAGGCGTGGCGTCCGTATCCAGAGAAGCACGACGTGAAATAGTGAGGAAATCATGGCGTCTCCTATTCACGCTATAGTAAGTTGAACTTTTCAAGCCTATAAATACACGAAGGAACGACGCAAGGAGGGGGGGCGATTAAAAAAGAGAGTCCGTGGGGAAGGCGATAAAAAAAGAGAGCTTGTACGGAGACACGAATTGAGAGAAAGGGGGAGCGATTAAAAAAAGAGAGCGTGAGGGAAGAGATTAAAAAATAGGAGAGATGCTCGTTAGAGAGAATGGAGGAGATTAAAATAATAAGTTTGTCAGAGAAAAACAAAAAAAAGGTGAAATCTGAAAAGTGCAGAGAGAGAAAGAAGGCAGGACGTGAGAGAGACTTGAAGAGAGAGAGAGGGTGAAAAAGATAAAAAAAGGGGAAAAAGGAGGGGTTCTTTGTTCATCTTCCCCGCCGTTGCTCTCCGCCCCCACAGCTCCTCGAGGTTTCGCTGCACGCTGCTCCGACGCCCAGCCAATCCGCTCCGATCCCCTTCGCCGACGCCGCCGCAGCAGCAACACGAAGCCCGTATGCCCCTGCTCTGAGTGCTACTGCTCCGCGCCCAAGAGACGACACCACGCCGCACCACAGCGACCTGTGGCTCAGCGACCCGAGCCGCGCCACCACGCCTCCGCCTCTGCGTCCCTCTCGCGCCCAGGAGCCCCGAAGATAGCCAAGACCGCCCTCGCCAGAAGTCCGAGCCGCCGCTCGCCTGAGTCGATCTTCCACCAGCAAAGCTTCTGCTGTGCCGATCCGGACCTCAACCCGAGCCGCCCACCGTTCGAGCTCCGAACACTGCCCCTTTACCAACGAGCGGAAACCCGCGACCCAGCCGCGCCAAACCCCGCAGCTCCGCCTGTCCCCGCGCCTCCGCCGTGACCCCGCCCGCACTGGACGCCGTTTCCATTGACGCCCGAGACGCCGCTGCTACTCCTGCAACGAGCCGCTCCTCGCTGCCTCGCCTACCAAATCTCCCTGTGCTGCGCGACCCACGACTCCGGTGACCCGTACCGCCGCGCCCGCATAACAGCCGATCTGCCGACCCAAGATCCTGCTGCTTCTCTGCCGCTCCGTCGCGCAAAAAGCACCGACGCCCAGAAGCACTACTGGAGTTCGACGCCGTTCGCAGCAGCTGCCGGACCCCCTCGACCTTCGTCCCCCGCACTTGCTCGGAGCCCAAGTTGCTGCTGACTCGTGACGCGAAGACCAGATCCGAGCCTCATACGATCGTCCGACGTCACACCGTGCCGCGCCGAGCTTCCCCGAGCGACGGCCTTGCAGCCCCCGCGACGCCGGTCTCCCCTGTTTCGCTGCTGGTCCACTCTTAGCCGGATTTCGCCGGACCTCGCCGGAGCTCCGACGCCAGTAACCCGTCACCTCCGGCGACCAGATCCCTTGGAGACCGGCTGCACAGCACGTGACCTAGAAGAAAAAAAGAAAAGAAAACAAAAAAATCAGATTAGGTAGTTTTCTATTATTTTATCTTTGTTATTTTTATGTTAGTTTATAGTTTGTTTTCTTTATAGTTTTTTTTAGTGTGATCATTCATTGATACATGATTGAGATTCCAACATGAAAGTGCCCCTCAAATTAGGGGTTGTCAGTCCGATTCTCGCGCCCGAAATCCGACTCACAATCCTTTATAAAAATCGACAATCCGATCTCACGCTCGAGATTCAATTCGCGATTTAATTTTAAAATTGGACAACCCGATCTCATGCGCGAGATATGGTTCGCCAATTTTTCGAATATCAATCTTATTATGTTTGATTTGATGTCATGGTGTTTAGGTCAATTTTATTTTCGTAAAAAAATAAAAATCCAAAAAAGTTTGAATTAGGATTATGTTTGTTTTTTTTTTTTTTACATTATCTTGCATGATTAGATTAGGGATTTTATTTTGAATCATGAAAAAGAAAAAAAAAATGCAATCATTTAGGATGTTAGTTTTTATCTGAACTTCATGTTTAATTTTAATTTCTAATCGCGATCGAAAAAGTTAGGAATTAAGGCATTATTTCCACGTTTTTATAATTTCGAATTCAAGAGGAAATACAAAAAATGCCTTAGGATAAATTACTTCTTTCCTTTTTTTTTTGGATAAATTGCATTTTCTAGGAAAGAAAAAAAAAATAAAAAATGTCATGAACATGTCATTTAGGATTAGATTAATTGAAATGCACGTCATTTAGTTTTTAGGCCCATTTAATTGGAAACTACCTGTCATTAGAATTAGGTCATTTTGTTAGTTTAGATTGCACATTTAATTATGGAACAATCATAATTTCGAATTTCATGGAAAATACCTAAAAAATTGTCTTTGAATAAATTAATTTCATTATTTAGAATAGATCGCATGCTTATTAAGAAAACACAAAAACATCTCATTTGCATCACGTAGCTTAGGCCATGTTATTATGTCATGTCATGTCATATTATATTACTAGCATGCATTGCATATAGATTAAGTTCCCATTAAATAAAGTGAAAACCAAAAAAAGAAATTGCGTGTTAATTAGAAATCATATTTAGGGTTGATGATGTGAATTTTGATTTAACAACGCAGACGCTTTCGTTGTTTTGAGGTAAGTTTTTGCAATTTATTTACTGTTTTATCTGGGTGTTGAATTGGTGGTTTGCAAATCTGCATGATCACTTCACATGTTAGGGAGATAAATTAAAATCAATCCAAGCTGCTTGCCAAACATTTTTCAAAAAAATAAAAAGAAAGGTACCGAAAGGGCATTAGAGAAATCTAGTGTAACCAAGTCCCCGTACCCATAATCTCTGGTTCGTAGGAGTAAAGTAAATCTCCCGTTGCTTTACTTGGGTTTCTAATCGACCCACCAAAAATAGATTAGTGGCGACTCCTAATTGAAAATCATTTGCATGTTAAGAACTCAAACCTAAGTCGCGAATTGGTATGGGCTTGGGAGAGCCCGAGTTAAGTCTAGGCTTAACAATCCATTAGCCGAACCCTTAGGTGGTACAAAACCCGCTACGGGGGGAGGTCGCGACAGCTTGGCGACTCCGCTGGGGAATTGTGTTAAAACACTTAGTGGACTTAGGCCAATTTTTTTTTGAAAAATATTTTTGTTTGGCAGCGAGGATCCCAGGTACGTCCCTAACATTTAAGGTGTTAAATGTTTTTGCAGATTGGGAGAAATAAGGGGAGTAGTCTTTGCTAACCCTTGTCTTGCAGGTTGGAGTTGGAAATGAATGTTTTAAATTCAAGTTATTGAAGTGTTGTGTGATTCAAACTGTTGTGCATGCCTGGCATTTAGCACTACACTATACCACACACAACCCGCCGCCAGACCTGGGCCGCATAGGATTATTTAGGATGGTATCGAGATGGATACCACTCTGACCGTATGCTCGCGGTACGAGTCGCCCATCTCAATCCCGAAATTTCTTTTTGGTGTCAAGAGTACCCACCTCGGTCCGCATGCCCGCGACCTAGGTCGGCTCTTTGACCAAGCCGAAGTCATGAGGACCCGATTTAGTCCGCACGCCCGCGGCTAGTCCGATCATCCTCGTGGCTTCACTTTGTTAAGCCTTATAGACTAGAAATCGAGCCACTTACCATGCGCATGTCTATGCGATTGCCCCTCATCGATAAAGTAAGTTCTCTAAGTTTTTGCCTTTGCAATTTACTTACTTTATTATATCATTTTGTCGGTCCATGGCATTAGGATTGTCCTGAGTCTTGGTCAATATACAATGGGAATACCGGACATTCGGATTATTCTCCCTCCGAAGGAAGAGCTTAGCACCTGGTGGGACAAGTTAGACCAAGCTGGCCGTCAGTTCGTAGAGTCGCACATTGGACGACTACTTCCACTGCTGCATATCAACATCCATGGCGGCCTCATCCAAGCACTTGCTCATTGCTGGTGCCCCGAGACCTCTACTTTCATCTTTGGCGGTAAGCATGAACTCACGCCCACCTTGGAAGAGTATAGCATTGCCATAGGGAAATCTTTGAAAGCTGAATTAATTAGCCCACCTATCAGAATAGATCCCGTTGTGGCCTTATCCGATTTTTTAAGAATTAAGGAGGACAATGTAAGAAAGGTTTTAAAAGCTCACCGCAATACATGTCATTTATCTTTTCTAAAAGAATGTTTCGAAAATGGCAATTCATTTCAAATGCGAAGGGTTTTCCTTTTAGCATTCTTTGGGTTTATAGTTTTCCCTCATTGCAAGAATGTCATTAACCCTTTGATTGCTCAATTAGTCAAACAAGTGTTGGAAGAAAAAAATTTTGTAAACACTGTTCTGACTGAAACTTTCTTTTCCCTCACTCGATTCAAAGAGGGCGGTGATAAGATTTTCCATGCCTCTCCTGAGCTTTTGCAAATTTGGTTTCTTTCTCATATAAAAGGGTTTGGTGGTTCAATGACTATACATGATGTTAATAACTCTAATCACCCTATTATGAGATTTGTGAACAACCAAAAACATGCACCGGATTACCATTATTCTAGATGGCTAGCTTTCATGAAAAAACCAACTTCCAAGAGTTTCCTATGGCATGCTAAGTGGTTCCAAGTTCGTGTGGCGAGACTCTCATGTGGAGCTGCTGGCCCAATTCCTTTACTGGGATTCACCGGAGCAATGGAATATTATCCGACTAGAGTGACCCGTCAGTATCAAGTGGTGCAGGAGCTTCCACCAGCTTTGCAAACAGATCCGCTCCGAGTAAGCTTCGTTGATGAAGATCAAGACCATGAGGATTCCATTCTCACGATCAAATCAATGTGGGACATGTGTCATCCACAAAAACTCAAATGGCCTGAGGAGGAGCTGAAGGGTGAAGAAAGGAAGTACTATGCCTCAATTAAGTACATTCAACAACACAAGATTCTAGAGGAGTTACTTCCAAAGATACCGGAGGTGCCACTTTGAAGATCACCAACTGCGCGAGAATAAACGCCTCAAAAGGGTTGCTGAAAAAGCTCAAGAGGAGAATAAGCGATTGCGCCGAGTGGTGTCCCAAGTGTATATTGATCAAGCTAGATGAAGTGCTTGAATCAATCTTGTTGTTTTCATTTCTAGATTAATGTTTAGGAAGTTGAGTCATTTGCCTTTCTAGTTTATTTGTTTACGGCATTTCAAGTTTCTATTTTGTTAAGCTGTGTCAAAAACTCCCTTAATGAAAAAGAAAAAAATTTTAGACCATTGCCATGGACCGACGTGTTTCATATGAGATACTTATGTTGTTCATTTCTTCAATCTAGGTGATAACGGATCCGCCACGTTCGCCTATTATTACACGATCAAGAGCTAAAATGGCTGACCAAACCGAGATGCGTGATCGTATTACCAGTATGGAAGATCAGCTCAAGCAGTTGCTTACATCTATGCAACTTATCACTGCCCAAATCGAATCCCTCCGGGTGAATCCCGTTCCTGCACCTGCTCTACCTGAGTTAATAATCCCAAAACAGGTGAGGAAGGTCCAGATGGTTGATGATGACATGCCTGAGTTGGAAGATGACATACCTCCAATCACTGCTGAGAAAGCCAAGTCTGACGGCACTCCTAAGACGGAGCAAGGTGAACGCCTTGCGAAACTTGAAGAGAAAGTGAAACAATTGCAAGGATCGCAGAACTCACTTCCAATTGACCTGTCTGTTTATGAGAAGGTTAAGACGCCAAACAAGTTTAAAATGCCGGAGTTCGAGAAGTATGATGGTACTTCTTGCCCGAAAGCTCACTGCGAGATGTACCATGTAAGGATGGCTCGGCATGTCAAAAATGAGCCCCTTATGATCCAATCATTCCAAATGAGTTTGGTCGGGCCTGCTTGAATTGGTATATTATGAAAAACATAAACCTCCTCGACACTTGGAATGAGGTGGCCGATGCATTTCTCAAGCGGTACAAGTTCAATATGGACATTGCACCTTCACGAGAGGATCTCGAACGAATGGAGAAAAGAGGAGTGAGTCGTTTAAAGAATATGCCATAAGGTGGCGAAATCGGCCGCCCAAATCACTCCCGAACCCACGGACAAAGGCGATGAAGTTGTTCGTCAAAACCCTCCCATTCGAGTTTCGCAATCGGATGGCCAGCACATATGTTGAGAACTTCAATCAACTCATCCCGGTGGGTGAACAAATTGAGAGGGCTGAGAGATGGATGGTTTAATGAACCAACCCCTGCGGGCAAAAAGATTTATTGCAAGGAAAGACAAAGAACCAATCACTTTGAAGTTAATGTTGCATATGCGCAAGCAACCCCTAGTAAGCCTCCGATTGTTCGTGTCCCAGGGAATCAGCAAGATGGAGGCCGAATGCATGCACCGCGACAATTCACCAAGAGGCGGTTCTCTCCTCTTCCTGGTCCTTTATCTCGGAGTCCCTGCCGATACTCCAAAAGAAGGGATTGATCTCCCACGAACCAAAGCGACCCAATGCTGAAAAATTCTCCAACTATGATCCCTCCAAAAAATGTGAGTATCATATGGGAGAGGTGGGCCATTCGACTGATGAATGCATAACTTTGAAGCACAAGATCCAAAATTTATTGGATACTAAGGCATTTTCTTTCCGTGCCACCCAACCAAATGTCAAAAAGAATCCATTGCTAGAACATGAGGGAAACGTGAATGCAATCTTTGAGTTCAATGCTGGCAAAAAGATGAACTTGAAGGTGTCTGTCAAAGATATCTATAGCGGATTAGTTAGAGTTGGTTACTATCCGACAGATGAGAATCCTCCCGTCCCTACCATGAAGGAAAGGGTTCAAGAAATGGTTAAGGCTGGCATGATCGGGTATGCTGATCAAACTAGAGTAGTGTCAACTATCTCTCAAGTCATCATTGATTGGGAGAAAGAATTTGCTGAGCTAAGTACTGAAAAGAGTGAACCAGATCCGTTGATCGAGGACATGCCCCCACTTGAGGACGCCTCCACCACGAAGGACCGATAGTGGAAGTGCCTTCAAGCGATGAGGAGATAATAATTGAGGTGCCCCGGTTGTATCGGTACAAGAATAACAAAGCCGTCCCCTGGTCATACGAGCTAGATGTTGACCTCATTACAAGGTGCAGTCGGACCTATGCTCAAGCTAATACCCAACCTGCAAAGCCAGTGACCGATGAAGAGGCTAAAGAATTTCTGGCTATAATCAAAGCAAGTGAGTATAACGTGGTCGACCAGTTGCGAAAATTGCCTGCTCAAATCTCTTTACTTGAACTCTTGCAAATGTCTCCTACGCATCAAAAGTCTCTAATGAAGGTCTTGAGTGAAGTTCATGTAGGAGACGATCGAGGTAAACAGGTTGGAGGAATTTGTAGGGTCAATTCTTCTCAAAGATTTAATAGCCTTTTCTGATGAAGAATTCCCTCTTGAGGGGAGGGGACATACTAAGGCACTATACATATCTGTCAAGTGCAAGGCTTCCCACGTGGCTCGAGTACTCATTGATAATGGGTCTGCCTTGAATATCTGTCCATTGGCAACTCTTCACCGCCTTAAAATAGATCCTTCGAAAATAAATGCTGCGAAGACCTCCGTCCGAGCTTTTGATGGTACAAGAAAGGAGGTGATAGGGAGACCCACCTTGATCTGCAAATAGGTCCGGTGATGTTCAACGTCCTTTTCCGGGTAATGGACATCCCTCTTGGGTTCAATTTCCTGTTAGGTCGTCCTTGGATTCATAATCTTTGGAGCTGTGCCATCAAGTCTTCACCAAAGCGTGAAATTTGTTGTCAAAGGAAAGCTAGTCACTGTTCATGGTGAGGAGGATCATCGGATTTATCATGAGACGGCCATCCCGTATGTCGAGCCGGAACCTAGGGAGGAGTCGAGTTACCAATCGTTCGAGCTCGTGTCCACTATTCATGCATCTCGAGGATCGACACCACCCATCCACGATGTGTCAAATGCAGCATTATGGTAGCAAGAGTGATGGTTGGAAATGGTTTTATTCCTGGTCGTGGACTTGGTAAAAAGAGCGGGGCATCCGGAATCCGATTGAAACCCCTCGAAGGTCTCGTTCGCCGGATTAGGATACCATGGAAGAGGGGAAGACATGAACAAGAGAGGAAAAACTCATTATTCCTCGATATTCGCAAGACATTCCCGGCCCCTGCTAGAATGATGCATGATGAAGGAGGAGTGATCGACACCCGAGGAATCGCGCCCGATGGATGGAGTAGCATGGATGACCCGACAACTTCAAAGACGAGAGGATCCAGATAATGAGATGGAAGGGATCACGACCCTATTCGATGATCTCCTTATAGGGGCCATTAACGAAGAACCATCGGAGGAAATGGGTGCTAGCCCACAAGAGTAACACATTTACTTTTCTGTACTCCCCTGCGCGGGAATCGTATCGCTTTTAATGTTTTCTAGGATTTCCTTTCGCTTTGATTGTCGCATTTTGCATATCGCTTGTTAGGAGTTGATGTTTGCTTTGATTGTCGTACTTTCCATTCCAACAAATGTAATTTGATTGATGAATATCGATTACAATTACAAGTTTTATTTTGAGGGTATGATGAGGTATACCAAACCAGCCCGGTGATGATATCCAACCAGTGAAAGAAAAGAAAAATCCAAGGAGAATTCTGAGGCCTGGGCTCCATCATGCTTTCTCGTGTCAAATGGTTTTCCAAATGTTTTGCCAAATTTTTTAAAAAAAAAAAAAAAATAGCAAAAAAAAAAAAAAAAAAAAGAAAATTTCAAAAAAAAAAAAAAAAAAAAAACCTAAGGAAGGAAAGAAACTTCAAAAAGAAGATAAGACATCCATGTCATTTAGTCCCATTTGTCTTTTTGAACTATCCACTTTATGTTTCAGGAGCAACCTTATGGTGGGCAAGGAGGTGAAATTGGTTCAATCCAATACCATGAGCGATGATAGTGAAGATCCCGAGGAGCCGAATGGTGACTCCATTGAAGTGAGCATAGTTGGGAGCAGCATGAAAAACCCAAAGTTCTCACCCCCGAACAAACCGTCACTATCAATTTGAGTGATACCAAGGATCCCAAAGAGATAAAAATCGGGGCAAATCTTCCCAAAGATGAGGCCGAGCACCTGACTCAGTTGCTAAAATAATATCAGGATATCTTCGCCTGGACGTATGCTGATATGCCGGTTTAGACCCATCCATTGTGAAACATTGTTTGCCCACTAATTCAGACGTGTTGACCCAAAGTCGGTTCAATTAAATGAAAAAAAGAAATGCCTGAGGACACCACCAGCGCCTCGGCTGGTGGCATGGGAATGAATGGGTCCGAGAACGACCGGGGTTCGATCCACAGGAAACGGCGATAAGTTTGCCGAACAAAAAAAAAAAAAAAAAAAAAAAAACAACAAAAACATTTTTTTTTTTTATCAATCCTTTTCTTTATTTTTGAGCTGCAAACTCTTTGTGTTCAAAGCTGATGAGTTCATGAAGTAATTGTGATCTTTCAAAGGAAATTTTTGCATTATAGTTTTATTTGTTTGAATTACCAATCCACTTTGAAGATTATCATCGCGAGATCAAGATAATGAATGATGTGGAATGGATTGAACATTCTAAATGAGACATGTCATAATGATGAAAGGCGAGTCATATCCTATACACAGTCCCTTGCTCATACACCGGTGAGACGAGTGTAGGAAGTTCCATGTCTGTGAGGTAAAGAGTTCTCTCGCGAAAAGTACGACGATCGAAATGATGAGAGACGGTTCATTCTCTATCCCAAACACTACATGATCATCCATTGTTTAAACCCTTTTGAGCCCACACATGTGGATAATTTTTAAATTACCCCTGTCAAGAACCACCCCACATTGGGGCATCTTTGGAGGTAAGACGACATCATGAGGTGAGGAAATTGATAGGAATATTCTTGCTCTCACTTGCATCAATCTTCAGGTATTGCTGTTACATTGAATTCATACGGTAATTTAAGTGCCTTAGGATGATGAAGAGCAGTTCTTTCTCTATCCTACACACTTTATCCATTGCGTACCCCCTTGAGCCTGTAAATTTGTTTCATTTAAACCCAATTGGTGATCATCCCCCACCTTTGGGGCAAGGCAAAAGGCAAATATTCAAGCGGTAGAGCTCGGAGTGCCGACAAAAAATGAAAACTCCTCAAGAACCCAAACGTTGAAACATTACATGGTGATTCAATACATGTAGTGTGTCAATTTTCTAAAAAAAAAAAAAACAGAAGGGGCATGAAAAAGCAGTGTGCCTATTAAAAGCAAGGCCAATGCCCATAGAAAATGAAAGAAAGAGTCGAAATAGATGATGATCGATTGTAAAAGGGTGAATTCCCAATGGAGTGGTACTCAAAGAACTCAAATGCCAAGTTTTTATAGTATCTATGAGAAAATCCCAATGGTGAAGAAGAAGACCCGTGACAATGCCAAGATGAGCACCAATTCGCATCCCCCTTATACACATTTTGAGCCTAATAATCCATTTATTTCTCAACCCATGAACTTGGCCTACGTTACGTCCCTTACAAAGTCTCTTCAGATTAGGGCACTGAAATTAATGTAGGAATTCATATGTTTATATGCATTGTTCGAAGAAGTGTGAGCAAGACCATTTCTATCTCATTTCGCAAGTTACTTGACTTGTAAACCCGGAGATGATTGCAAAATATTGTTCTTTCATTAGCCTTGACTCGAAGAGTCCCTCTTTGTTGAGCCATTGACCAAGCCCACATTACGGTCTTGATAAAGGCCTCTCGGATTGACAATGTCGTACCGCTTGCGAGAATACTCGAACCCTCGTCGACATGATGAAAGTAAGATTGAGTTATTCCGTTGATCCCACATTAATGGTTGGGACAAAATAGCCTTCTTAATGAGAGTGAGTGAAAGTCCTTTCTAACTGAAAGTCTCTCATTTGGTATTCTTGAAAATCCATGTCATGAGTGAAAATTGTCTTAAGCGATGATTCTCCCCAGTGGAATTTTGGTAGTGCAAATATGGTAAAACCATCATGCACAAATCTTGATTGAATAAAAAAACTTCAGTGGATTTTGGAGTGTGCTGAATTGCTTACTTCTTTGGTGAATGCATGTATTTTTGCTCTAATCATGTCGACAAGTAATGTTTTCTTGAAGACCCAAGAGCTCCCGACATTCATGTTCCTTTCGAAGCCTCAAGGTGAGAAACCTCCATGAATATTTGAAGTGCATCCTTGATGTTCCAAAACTTCTTTCTACCAAGAGGTAAGTGACCTCCACGAATATCTCAGGTTTGTCCTAGGTATTCCCAAATTCTTGATATATGTCTCAAAACTCTTCGTTAAGCATTTCATTCTGGATATGAATGTTTTCCGATCCTTTTCGTCATACCTTAGTCGGATCTAGGTATTTCGAATCCTCTTAATCCAATATTCATCTCACCTAACATTGAGTGTCTATTAGTTAAGTTCTCAAAGTCTTGACATCTCGATCCGGATCTGGATGTCTCAAAAACTTTTTTGTTAAGCATTTCATTCTGGATATGAATGCTTTCGATCTTTCTCGTTATACCTTAGTCGGATCTAGGTATTTCGAATCCTCTTAATCCAATATTCATCTCACCTAACATTGAGTGTTTATTGGTTAAGTTCTCAAAGTCTTGACATCTCAGTCTGGATCTGGATGTCTCAAAACCCTTTGTTAAGCATTTCATTCTGGATATGAATGCTTTCCGATCCTTTTCATCATACCTTAGTCTGGATCTAGGTATTTCGAATCCTCTTAATCCAATATTCATCTCACCTAACATTGAGTGTCTATTAGTTAAGTTCTCAAAGTCTTGACATCTCGTCCGGATCGGATGTCTCAAAAACTTTTTTGTTAAGCATTTCATTCGGATATGAATGCTTTCGATCTTTCTCGTTATACCTTAGTCTGGATCTAGGTATTTCGAATCCTCTTAATCCAATATTCATCTCACCTAACATTGAGTGTTTATTGGTTAAGTTCTCAAAGTCTTGACATCTCAGTCTGGATCTGGATGTCTCAAAACCCTTTGTTAAGCATTTCATTCGGATATGAATGCTTTCCGATCCTTTCGTCATACCTTAGTCCGGATCTAGGTATTTCGAGTCTTCTTAATCCAATATTCATCTCACCTAACATTGAGTGTCTATTGGTTAAGTCCCCAAAGATTTTTCTCCAAGTTGCAACGCCGGGCGACCGAAGAATAGTTCGGTTCCTAGCCAAGCAAAATCGCCGTATTGGGCGACCGTAGAATGATACGGGTCCTAGACAACACATTCCTTATTCGGGCGACCGTAGAATGGTACGGGTCTGGAAAATGAATCCCTGTTTAGGCGACCGTAGAATGGTACGGGTCCTAAGAAAGCAGCACCTTTACGCCATGCGAGCGACCGTAGAATGGTACGAGTCCTAGGAAAGCAGTTCCTTACAATAATTTTCTGCCGTATTGGGCGACCGTAGAATGGTACGGGTCCTGAGAAAGCAACCCCTTCCTGCCGTATTGGGCGACCGTAGAATGGTACGGGTCCTGAGAAAGCAGCTCATTTTACGCCATACTTTGGGCGACCGTAGAATGGTACGGGTCCTAGGAAAGCAAGTATTGTCACAAAGTCGTGTTACTATTCTAGGCGACCGTAGAATGGTACGGGTCTGGACAAGTAATACCCACTACCTCGAATTACTCTATCCTCCTCGAAGGTAAGTTATTCAGGTAGGTTCATCTATCATTTGCATTAGTATTTCCATGCATAATATAAATTGCATTAAAAAAAATGGAATTCATGTTCCAACAAAAATCATTCATTGCATGAACATGACCAAAATTTAGGCCTCAATTTGTCTTTAAAGGCAACCTCTGCGAGCTCACCTTCAAAGAGGGGCAGCTGTTGACACCTAAATTTTGCCTAATTATTTAGTAATTAGTTGCATAAAAAAATAATAAAAAGAAAAAAAAAGAGGTAAAATTGCATTTCATAAAGTCGCATTTTTTCGCATCGGTATTAAAAAGGCAACAAGACGCGGCGGCTTGTAGTCGATAATATTAAAAAAAAAAAAAAAAAAAAAAGGGGACGGTCTCCCTCTCTCTCTCTCTCTCTCTCAAGCGTGGGTTGTCAGGAGAAGCGTGGAACCTGCTGAAGATTGAAGTGAGCAACAAGCAAAGAAAAAAATCAGCAGAGTGTCAGGCGTGGCGTCCGTATCCAGAGAAGCACGACGTGAAATAGTGAGGAAATCATGGCGTCTCCTATTCACGCTATAGTAAGTTGAACTTTTCAAGCCTATAAATACACGAAGGAACGACGCAAGGAGGGGGGGCGATTAAAAAAGAGAGTCCGTGGGGAAGGCGATAAAAAAAGAGAGCTTGTACGGAGACACGAATTGAGAGAAAGGGGAGCGATTAAAAAGAGAGCGTGAGGGAAGAGATTAAAAAATAGGAGAGATGCTCGTTAGAGAGAATGGAGGAGATTAAAATAATAAGTTTGTCGAGAGAAAAAAAAAAAAAGGTGAAATCTGAAAAGTGCAGAGAGAGAAAGAAGGCAGGACGTGAGAGAGACTTGAAGAGAGAGAGAGGGTGAAAAAGATAAAAAAAGGGGAAAAAGGAGGGGTTGCTGTTCATCTTCCCCGCCGTTGCTCTCCGCCCCACAGCTCCTCGAGGTTTCTGCTGCATTTGCTCCGACGCCTTGCCAATCCGCTCCGATCCCCTCCCGCCGACGCCGCCGCAGCGCAGCAACACGAAGCCCGTATGCCCCTGCTCCGAGTGCTTGCTCCGCGCCCAAGAGACGACACCACGCCGCACCACGGCGACTCCGTGGCTCGGCGACCCGAGCCGCGCCACCACGCCTCCGCCTGCGTCCCTCTCGCGCCCGGGAGCCCCGAAGATAGCCAAGACCGCCCTCGCCGGAAGTCCGAGCCGCCGCTCGCCCGAGTCGATCTTCCACCAGCAAAGCCTCGCTGCCCGATCCGGACCTCAACCCGAGCCGCCCACCGTTCGAGCTCCGAACACTGCCCCTTTACCAACGGCGGAAACCCGCGACCCGGCCCGCGCCAAACCCCGCAGCTCACTGTCCCCGCGCCTCCGCCGTGACCCCGCCCGCACCGGACGCCGTTTCCATTGACGCCCGAGACGCCGCTGCTACTCGCAACGAGCCGCTCCTCGCTGCCTCGCCTACCAAATCTCCCTGTCTTTGCGCGACCCACGACTCCGGTGACCCGTACCGCCGCGCCCGCATAACAGCCGTCTGCCGACCCAAGATCCCGCTTTGCTTCTCTGCCGCTCCGTCGCGCAAAAAGCACCGACGCCCGGAAGCACTACCGGAGTTCGACGCCGTTCGCGCAGCGGCTGCCGGACCCCCTCGACCTTCGTCCCCCGCACTTGCTCGGAGCCCAAGTTGCTGCTGACTCGTGACGCGAAGACCAGATCCGAGCCTCATACGATCGTCCGACGTCACACCGTGCGCGCGCCGAGCTTCCCCGAGCGACGGCCTTGCAGCCCCGCGACGCCGGTCTCCCTGTTTTTTCTTTTGGTCCACTCTTAGCCGGATTTCGCCGGACCTCGCCGAGCTCCGACGCCGTAACCCGTCACCTCCGGCGACCAGATCCCTTGGAGACCGGCTGCACGGCACGTGACCTAGAAGAAAAAAAGAAAAGAAAACAAAAAAATCAGATTAGGTAGTTTTCTATTATTTTATCTTTGTTATTTTTATGTTAGTTTATAGTTTGTTTTCTTTATAGTTTTTTTAGTGTGATCATTCATTGATACATGATTGAGATTCCAACATGAAAGTGCCCCTCAAATTAGGGGTTGTCAATCCGATTCTCGCGCCCGAAATCCGACTCACAATCCTTTATAAAAATCGACAATCCGATCTCACGCTCGAGATTCGATTCGCGATTTAATTTTAAAATTGGACAACCCGATCTCATGTGTGAGATATGGTTCGCCAATTTTCGAATATCAATCTCATTATGTTTGATTTGATGTCATGGTGTTTAGGTCAATTTTATTTTCGTAAAAAGTAAAAATCCAAAAAAGTTTGAATTAGGATTATGTTTGTTTTTTTTTTTTACATTATCTTGCATGATTAGATTAGGGATTTTATTTTGAATCATGAAAAAGAAAAAAAAATGCAATCATTTAGGATGTTAGTTTTTATCTGAACTTCATGTTTAATTTTAATTTCTAATCGCCATCGAAAAAGTTAGGAATTAAGGCATTATTTCCACGTTTTTATAATTTCGAATTCAAGAGGAAATACAAAAAATGCCTTAGGATAAATTACTTCTTTCCTTTTTTTTTGGATAAATTGCATTTTCTAGGAAAGAGAAAAAAAAAATAAAAAATGTCATGAACATGTCATTTAGGATTAGATTAATTGGAATGCACGTCATTTAGTTTTTTAGGCCCATTTAATTGGAAACTACCTGTCATTAGAATTAGGTCATTTTGTTAGTTTAGATTGCACATTTAATTATGGAACAATCATAATTTCGAATTTCATGGAAAATACCTAAAAAATTGTCTTTGAATAAATTAATTTCATTATTTAGAATAGATCGCATGCTTATTAAGAAAACACAAAAACATCTCATTTGCATCATGTAGCTTAGGCCATGTTATTATGTCATGTCATGTCATATTATATTACTAGCATGCATTGCATATAGATTAAGTTCCCATTAAATAAAGTGAAAACCAAAAAAAGAAATTGCGTGTTAATTAGAAATCATATTTAGGGTTGATGATGTGAATTTTGATTTAACAACGCAGACGCTTTCGTTGTTTTGAGGTAAGTTTTTGCAATTTATTTACTGTTTTATCTAGGTGTTGAATTGGTGGTTTGCAAATCTGCATGATCACTTCACATGTTAGGGAGATAAATTAAAATCAATCCAAGCTGCTTGCCAAACATTTTTTCAAAAAAAATAAAAAGAAAGGTACCGAAAGGGCATTAGAGAAATCTAGTGTAACCAAGTCCCCGTACCCATAATCTCTGGTTCGTAGGAGTAAAGTAAATCTCCCGTTGCTTTACTTGGGTTTCTAATCGACCCACCAAAAATAGATTAGTGGCGACTCCTAATTGAAAATCATTTGCATGTTAAGAACTCAAACCTAAGTCGCGAATTGGTATGGGCTTGGGAGAGCCCGAGTTAAGTCTAGGCTTAACAATCCATTAGCCGAACCCTTAGGTGGTACAAAACCCGCTACGGGGGAGGTCGCGACAAGTCTCATTTTTACTTTCAACTTTTTTTCTCATAAAAAACCATCAACTTTTACTCCAGTCTCATATTAACCCAGGGTTCAAAATCACTTATAGTTATGTGGCATTTTCACATCATTATTCTAGTTTTTCCCCAAATTTCATATCCAAGAAAATGTCTTTTGAGGATGAATTTCTATGTTGGCCCAAATGACATCTCATTGGATCTGAAATTTGAGTTAAAATTTGAGCAATTAGGATTTTTTTTCAACCATTCTTACTTCTAAGAGAGTCTTCCTTCTATCTTGCTTGGGGATTTTTGATTTTGTGTTTAGTTTTCAATCATTCATGGTCAAAGAGCTCACGCTTGAGACACTCAACTCAGGACGCTCGAGCAGCTTGCTTGGGAGTTTTCAATCTCTCAATTGTCAAGAGAAATTTTAATTGAAGAGTCGATGGGGGCAGCTTTAGGACTCAAGTAGAAGTTCGTGATTTTTTATGAAACAAAAACAAAAAATGTGGTAGAATTAAGACCAAACAAAAAGTTGGTGATTTTTTTTTTTTGACAAAAAAAGAGTTTAAGTTAGAATTGGGACTTCCCCTAATGTTGGAGCTTTTTATGAGATAAAAAAATTAGAGTAGAATTAGGATTAGACCTAAAGTTGAAGATTTTATGAGGTATTAAATTTTCAATTTAGTAAGAAATCTTCTGAAGCAACTTTTCTTACCCCTTATTTAATAGTTGGTAAGAGATTAGGAAGTTCAACCGTTTGAATCCATGATAGATAAGATTGCTAGTGCAATTTTTTTTTTTTTTTTTACTAACTGTGTATGCTCTAATTTCCTTTCAAATGTTATTGGGTTAGTCAATATTACCAGAAAAGAAAAATATACGGGATCTAATAATGGATGACAGACCATTAAAGAACCTTACATGAGGGTTCCATCAAAACACCATTAACAATTCATATAGGTTTATGCTTTTTTTCAATCCATTTTTTGGCTTTTGACACCCATACGACCTTAAATTAACTCAATTATCTATTGTGGGTCCCACTCTTCATTTAAGATTATTTACTTTTTTTTCCTTCATTTTTTTCCTTCCAAATTTTTCTTAGGGGGGTTAGGATGGGGACGAATTAGTTTCAGGAGTGGGTTTCGACTCCCACGCCTTGCAAGGAGGCAGAGCAAAAGTCTGAGAGTGAGAGTTAGCATAGGCGTAGAGTAGGACTGACAAAAAAAAAAAAAAACTTAAACAATAAATTTTAAGGTGGAATATGGGGATTTACTCTCGATTTAAGATTATTTTTTACTTTTTTTTTCTTCTTTTTAGTTTTCTCCTTTTTTCTTTCGCTCCCCTCTAGGACAAAATTGCTTTCCCTCTTTTCCAAACTATTAGTTTTTTTTGGTCGGTTCCAAACTATTAGTTTAAACATAACCAAAGTACAAGTAAAAATAAAAGAATCGTCTACTAGTTTTAATGAAAGCATTCGGTTTAATTTTTAACTTTAATGTGTATGATTACGTTGTAATCCATGTATTGTAACTATTTGAATTTTATTTTATTTGGTGAATCTAATATTCTAACTTTTTTTTTCATGCCATCAATGCACTATTTTTGTAAATATTTTTAAACAAATTTAAGAAAATGACTAAATTCAATACATTAAAAATTCTAAACATCCCTTATTATCATGAAAATTCAAAAGAAAATGTTCCTAATTATGACAATTGTAATTGCATTATAAGACGCTCCATTCAAACCATTTGCAGATACATAGTTCTTGTCAATCCTAAGTGCATCAAAATTTCAAAAGAAAGAGAAAAAAAAAGGTAAGAAATAATCACAAATCTAGAACGTGCGAGGTATATTATGGTCAATTTAAGGTGATAGAGGGTGTCAAAAGTCACAAAAGAAATGGAAAAAGCGTGAGTCATATGTAACCGTTATGATATTCTAAACCCGAAGTCCAAGCAGCGTGCTAGTGAAGTAGTTGAACGGTGTTTTGGAAGTCATTTGCTTTGAAAGTCTTCCCCAATCAGATTTATTATTATTTCATTTCTCTATCCAAAACAGAAAAAGAAAAAGAAGACAATGGCTATTTGATTTAACATGCCATGCCATCATGTCGTATGTAGGGATCATTATTAAAAGAAGTTATAAATATATTGTATGGATGTCAATTCAGTTCTAAACCTTTCAATTTAGTTAATTTAGTCTTAAATCTTTAATTTGCCAATATAATCATTCTGCCCAATTATGGTTAGAAATAGCTGATGTGGACACACGTCGTTCTACGTGGCACGGCCGTTGCATAAGCACACATGGAAATTTTTTATAATTCTTTAATATTTTTTTGATTTTTTGTTTTCTTACCTTTCTTTTTATTGTGGACCAACAACCCCCATGGGCTTTCATTGTGGCTGATGAGGGCTATGACACCCTAGCTAAATTTGGGTCAGGTGAGGGCGCTGTATCCCTTGCTTGTGGATAGTGACCTCTCGCTAACTCTTGCCGAGGCTACGAGATTGGCGAAAGGAAATAAAAAAAAAAAAAAAAAAAAAAGGAAAAAAAGAAAGAAAAGAAAAGGAAAAAAAAATCTCAATTATTTTAAGTACACTTTCAAAATACATAACATGTGTGTGCATATTGTTTAAAAAATTTTGCTACTTCAGCATTTCAACATTTGGAACAGTGAGATGCTCAAGAGATTCACTTTAAAGATTCCGGATACTTGCATTGAAGAAAATTCGATATCAATATGCTGGTTCTTTGGAATCTTGGTTCTTGGAATAATTAGGTCCACCTAAAGTTAGAAAAATATATATTAGAATAAAAAGGGCAGCTACCGCAATTATATTCTAATTTTATTGGGGAATTTTGTCGCAATTATATATATCTAGGTATGTATGTATGTATGTATGTATTGACACACACACAACCGGGAAATCAGTGATTGAGCTCTTGACACTCCTATGAATGAAAATCATAGTAGATATTACTCCATTGGGTTTGTCTTTGTCAAAACACAAATTCGGATTTTATGAGAGGACCATACATAAACATCCTACATTAGCATTTTATTAATTTTTTGTCAAGCGAAAATTGAAAGAAGACATTGGCACCGTCTGCGAAATTTCAAGAAGTATCGTACATAATAGAACAAGCTCTCTGTCTCTATCATGCTATAGTGAAACCAACGATTCTAATGCTCTTCTAAATTTTCAAAATCATCTTGATAATGCTTATATCAACAAATGACATACATATTTCAACTTTCAGGTTCACGACATGTTGAGTTGCATCCGGTTGGTCTGTTTGTGCCTTTCCGCTAATGTGGTGGGCTACCTAATTGCATTCTTTATTTTAACGTTCCCCTTCTGCACACCTTGTCCTCCCCTCATTGGCATAATATCTTTTTCAAGCCCCATACCAAGCTCTACCTTTTAGTTGCTTTGCATATGAAGGATCCGGAGGTCCAGATGAGGCCTCAAATGTAGCCTTTTAATGTCATGCTAAGGATGGTGTTCAATTTACTTAAAAATCCCACTAGCATCGAATTAAACTGGTTTGTCATCCAAGTGTAGTCAACTTGAGTGGGGCAGGTAGATTTCCAAGAGCAGAGCAAGACCTTTGAATGTGAATCTATTTAGGGTGTACATGACAAAATTTCTATTTCAGAAATCAATTTTTGGCCAAAAATTGATTTTCTTATTTCTATTTCTTGGATAAGTTTCTGAATAAAGAAACACGCTTGATAATGAATCAAAATTTCTATTTCAAAAATAGAAATTTATTTGATAACAAAATAAAATTTCTATTTCTAGGTTGTAGTGGTCGACGTTTGGCAATCGATAATGAGTGGTGGCGTCGATGGCGGGCGTCGATGGCTAGCGACTAGTGGTGGGTGGGTCTTTGTCCGACGACAAGAGTGAATGATGAGAAGAGTTTTCATTTCTGTTTGTTGTTTTAGAAATAGAAAAGTTAAAAAATTTTAGCTTATAATTTATGTTTCAAATCTCTTTTGGAATAGAAATTTGTTTAGAAACAGAAAATGAAATTGCGTTAACAAACGAATTTATATTTCAAACTTGTTTTAAAGATTAGAAAAATAAAGAAATAGAGAAACAAAAATTTTGTCATGTGTGTGCCTTTAGTCAACTTGAGTGGGGTCGGGTTGAGGAATAGAATGGGTCCTTTGAGTGTGAATGGTTAGGTTGATTTTTACGAACAAAATGGGTCCTTTGAGGGTGAATCTATCTAGTCAACTTGAGTGGGGTCGGGTTAATTTTCAAGAGCAGAGATCGTGTCCTGTAAGTGTGAATCTATCACCTTCAATCTTGCACGAAATATCTTGTGATTTTCTTGGTTTTTACCGATGTCTTTCCTCTTTGAGAATGAGAAATTTTGCTCCAAATGAGTTAGTCTAGTCTAGGTGGAAATATTGAAAATTAAGGGTCAATTTGTTTCCCAAAAATAAATGATTTAGACAATATTTTCCTAAAAACTATTAGTTTTATCGTTTGCAAAAATGGATGAACTAAATATATATTTATTGTCCATGGAGATGTTTAGATATAAATTGCATCAACGATCAATACAGTTTTTTATCAACAAATTATTTTAAACAATATAAGTATTCATTCTAAAAAATAAATTTTAAATTATTTATTTTTTGCGAAATACTTGCAACTGAAG
Organism: Eucalyptus sp. ANBG9806169; assembly: GCA_014182395.1. Taxonomy (NCBI): domain Eukaryota; kingdom Viridiplantae; phylum Streptophyta; class Magnoliopsida; order Myrtales; family Myrtaceae; genus Eucalyptus; species Eucalyptus sp. ANBG9806169. The sequence goes on from CM024578.1 coordinate 33,827,191, forward strand.
TTATCCAATGTCTTCTTTTCAAGTATCATTCGTTTGATTTGACCCCTTTGTTGTAATGCGCTGCTGCTGGCCATGAAGATCTGAGGATTCGCTTTTGACGGGGTAATTACCAAAAAAAATCTCAAATTTATCGTACGGATGTCAATTTAGTTATAAACTTTTAATTTGACCGATTTATTCCTAAAACTTTTGACGATATGTCAATATAGTTAGTCTAGCTCCTTCTAACCCGTAATTGCTGAGGTCTACGCTTGCCTAGACCAGTTATGTACTACAAACGTTTTTCTAGCTCAAATGCACGGAAGCAGCGGAGAACCACAAGACGTCCTTCGGGTGGAGGCCCATTTAGAATCCGCCTCATCGTCAACATCATTTTGTTTACGCATACTTTAACGACCCAAACGTTGGATTTATGTGCATGAGTCGAGTCTGGGGTCTGGTCAGGCGTCATTTCGCATGCAATGTTCTAGTGACTGATGATGTCAGAACAACAACGTAAGCATCTGTGGAACCCCTAGTCCTAAATTGCTAAAATAAAATGAAAAAGTAAAGCTCTCGTTGCTACCAACTCGCAAGAACTTAAATAAAAATGCACCTCTCTCTTCCGACCCCCGTACACAACAGGAAGCAAATCTACCTCACAAAAAAGGATAAATGCACCCTGAAATCATCAAAGACTTAGGCTCCATTCGTTTCGCGGAAAATGTGACATTTTTAGAAAATATTTTCCAGGAAGTCATTTTTCAGGGAAAATATAATTAATTTCCGGTGTTCGAGATGAAACCCGAAAATGAAGTGGAAAATATTTTTCTTCATATACTCTTTTTATTTATTTTATTTTTTTAAATGGATTTTTCATATTTTTAAATTTGATTTTTAAGTATTTTAATTTTTAAAATTTATTATTAATTTTTCTCTCTTTTTCTTTGTTTTCCATGTCCTTCTTTCTTGGCCGATCGCCGGTCACGGAATGGCTGCGACCGACCACCGGCAAGCCTAGAGCATGAGGCATCTTTGCCCCCAAATTGGCAAGCGTGAGCATCGAACTCGAGGTTTGCTTGGCGACGGGCGACAACTAGCCAAGAAAGAATAATAAGGGAAACAAAGAAAATAAAAATAAAAAATAAAATAAAAAGAAAAGAAAAGAAAAAAGGAAATTAAAAATAATTCGAATTAAAAAAGAAAAATAAAATTAAAAAATAATTTGAATAAAAAACGAAAAGAAGAAGAAGAAAGGGGAGGAGAAAGTGAGGATTTGTAGAGGTGTGAGATAAGAAAGATCAAGTGATGAAAATGTTTTTACTATTCAAAAGTGGAAAACATTTTCCCCTAATTTTAGAAGACTTTTTTCTTTTCATGGAAAACATTTTCCTCAAGAAAGTTATTTTCCATTAAACGAATGCCGGAAAATCCAAAAAATATTTTTCTGGAAATTATTTTCCACGAAACGAATGAACCCTTAAATCTTTTCGAACAAGATCTCCATCAGCAAGAAGAAGCAATCTCTTCCTGTTTGGTAATAGACAAAGAGCAATCGATATCTATTCTGGAGGTTGACACCCAAACGGGGGGAAGAGCAAAGTGCTGTCTAATGTTCACTTCGGGTTGAGCAAAGGTGTCCTGTTACTTACAGTGACCTCTACAAACATTTCATTTCTTGTCTCATTTGTAGGATTACCTTCGGTATCCTGTGGAACGTTGGATCATCTCCTCTTGCGATTTTCTAATATTGTAGACAGATGCCAGGAAGATCCCAATGGTGATTTAATTTTGACTCGCAGACAAAGAATCGCATGCTCGGAACAAGCACATTTCGCATGTACAAAAATAAACGGCTGATAGAGGGCAGCTATCAGTCTCTCCAGGATTCTTGGTGGTTGTAGGAAAATTACGGAGGAATTTCCTAGTTTAAGTGGTCCAATGCCTTGAAGAATAACGTAAAATTTTAAACAAAGACCTGGCAGTCCTAGTTTATGCGGTTTCCACGAGGGTAACCAACACATCTATATAAGCCAACTCTGCAAAATGTTGACATACAGCCAGCCATTACACTTGCTCCCTACATAAAAAATGGAACGCTTGATAGGATCTTGTCAGATCATCCTGCTTCTGTTCTCATTCCTCAGTGGAATTCAAGCCCTTAACTCTTCATTTTTCTCTCCTTCCTCTCTAGGGGCAGCAGCACCCTGTCGCCCTGATCAAAAGTCTGACTTGCTTCATTTCATGAACGCAATGATGCCTAATGATTCGACGTCCTTCTGTCAAATGGACGACATTTCCACTGGAACAAAGATGCTTTCCTGGAATGATGACACGGATTGTTGCTCATGGAAGGGAGTCATATGCGATCAGATGACAGGTCATGTGATTCGCCTTGAACTTGGCTGCTACACCATAAACCCGACCTGCTACTCTTCTGCAGGGTCTTCAAACAGCACTGAACTATCTACATTGGATTCCCTCAATCTTTCTTCTCTTCACAAAACAGAAAGGCCATCAGGGTCAAATTCCAATATGCTGCTTCAAAACCTAACCATGTTAAGAGTCCTCATTCTCGATGGATTAAACATGTCTAGCATTGACATGAGTCGCTTGATGAATCTCTCTCCATCTCTGGAAGTCCTCAGCCTCAGATGTTGTAAATTGCGTGGCCAGTTAGCAGCAAACTTTTTCCTTTTGCCAAAGCTGACATGTCTCAATTTATCAGGCAACAAGGAGTTTTCAGGTTACTTACCTGAATCATCTTGGAACAGCTCTTTGAAGGTTTTGGACTTGTCCTTTACAGGCTTCTCTGGAGTATTACCAGAGTCCATCGGCGACCTGCACTCTTTGGAGATACTCTGGCTATGCCATTGTAATTTCAATGGCTCAATTCCATCTTCAGTCGGCAACCTAACACAACTCACTAGATTGGAACTCTCATTCAATGAGCTTAGTGGTCAGGTTCCTTCAACTCTGTCAAACCTTGATGGGCTCATTCTGCTCCATCTTTCCTCCAACAATTTTGTAGGTTTAATACCCGATGTCTTCGACAACAAGACACAACTTCAACAAGTGCTTTTCTCACATAACCACTTCGCGGGCCCCATTCCTCCGAGCATAAAGATTCAAGAATCTTTCCAATCTAGCCCAACTTGACATTTCCAATAACCTCATTCGTGGGTCTATACCATCATCACTGTTCTCTCTTCCATCCTTGACGAGCCTAGACCTCAGTAACAATGGGCTCAGTGGTCGCATTGAAGAGTTCCTTGCTGCACCCTCATTAAACAATGTTGACCTGAGTGGTAATCAGTTGGGTGGCTCAATTCCGAGCTCGATTTTCCATCTTGGGAACCTCACTTACTTGAGTATCTCAGCAAATAACCTGACCGGTGTTTTAGACCTACAATTGCTCTCGAGACTCAAAAGTCTAATAGGTCTCGATCTTTCGGACAACATTTTGTCACTCAACAATAGCAAAAATGCCGATCATGTCTTGCCAAACCTTTCAAAAGTCAGTCTTTCTGGATGCAAAATTACCGCAATCCCTGCATTCTTGAGAAATTCAACCAGTGTCGGGTGGATAGACCTGTCGCGCAACGCAATCCACGGTGATATCTCACCGTGGATGTGGGATGTTGGGACTAGGTCATTGTCTTATCTCAATATGTCTCACAACTTCCTCACTAGCTTCGAACAAGTTCCATGGGAAAATCTTATATTCCTCGACCTGAATTCGAACTTGATCCAAGGGCCTTTTCTGCCTCCATCACTCCCGAATTCGGTTCTCATCTTCTCGATGGCTAGCAATCGAGTGACTGGCTATATCCCTGGCTCTATTTGTGAAATGAAGGGCCTACAAATTCTTGACCTCTCTGGCAACAATTTCATTGGAACAATCCCTCAATGTCTAGGGAACCTCAGCGACAGCCTTTTAGTGTTGGATTTGCAAGAAAATGGACTTTCCGGCACAATCTCACTCACATTCGGCAAAGATGCTGCCCTGAGAAGTCTTCACCTCAATAGAAACAAATTTGAAGGCCCGTTGCCACGCTCTGTGATCAATTGCAAGCAACTTGAAGCACTGGATCTCAGTGGTAACAACTTGAGCGACACTTTCCCAAAATGGTTGGAAAATCTTCCTAGCCTGCGGCTCTTGGCCTTGCGATTGAACAGACTTTACGGCTCCATAGGCAACCCCGGAATAACTGAATTTCCCTTTCCGCAGTTGCACATTCTCGACCTTTCCTCCAATGAGTTCACCGGTCCTTTGCCCAGCGCCTACTTTGCAAAGCTGAAAGCGATGATGTCAACTGGTCAGGACAGATCCGGGTTGCAATACATGGACCAAGGTTACTACCAGGATCCCATGGATGTGACGATGAAAGGACTTGAAGTGCATCTCGCTAAAATCCTAGTGACCCGGACCACCGTTGATCTATCAAGCAACAAGTTCCAGGGAATGATTCCAGGTGTAATAGGAGAGCTAGGATCACTCAAGGGGCTCAACCTTTCTCATAATAATCTCAAAGGCCATATACCATCATCTTTGGGGGACCTTTCAGAGCTTGAATGTTTGGATCTTTCTTCAAATGAGCTTAGCGGGATGATACCAACCGAACTGACAAATCTCACGTTTCTGGAGGTCCTAAATGTCTCTTCTAATCAACTAACAGGATCGATTCCTCAAGGGAACCAATTCAGCACGTTTCAAGCCGAATCCTATCGTGGGAACCCAGGATTGTGCGGGTTTCCATTGTCCAAAACTTGTACTGATTCCAGGGTGCCGGGGAAGTTTCCTGTCCTGCCTGAAGGCGGGGTTCACTCATTCTTTGCGGATTTTGTTGAACCGGAGGCCGTGGAAATAGGATCATTATGTGGCATAGTGCTCGGACTAGTTATGAATAACTTGCAATATCTTAAATCTTTTTGGCGAGCAAAGAGGGAAGTCAGAAAGACTGCTAGGAAACATATTTCTCCAGCGGGGCCTTGAAACGTCACGACATAATAGCCATGGTAGCTGATTAGTGTTGCTGTAAAACAGTGTTGCTCAATCGTGTGAATCGTTCACGCGAATTGGGAATCATGGGACTTTGTAAAAAGTTGTGGAATAACTCCAAAAAATAATATTCCGTACAAAAAAAGTATTAGATGTTGCAAAAGCACATGAAAAAGATGATAATTATAAAACCATCCCAGCCGTGATTGTGGGCCTCCATCGTCGTTCACCAGAAATATCAACACTAGCCACTTGTTCGCAAGCCGAAGAGCAACGCTAGAGACGTAAATAGGTTTCATCGTACACGTAATTCGTGGGGCTGTTTCACATATCACAAGTTAAAGTGACTCAAAAGTTACCGTGGACAGTAGATGCACCATCCAAAAGGGACGTTAAAAAATTAGGTAACATATCCGATTGGTGAATAACTCATTGGTTTTAAATTTTTCTTTTTCTTGAAGGTGCTTCTAGTGGATATACATATGTAAATGGTAATAGCTTCTAGGTTCTAACTTGGACTCTTTTCTTAAAGGGCTTTACTAACATAATAGTCTTTGGCTACTTTAAGAATAATAACTTATTGTGAACCATAAATTCTTGAAAGAATGGACGTCACAACTATTTATAATTAATTGTTATTTGATTTTTTTTTTCCAGAATAAACTTTTATTCTCATAGTACATTAAATACTGTCATCCAATCATTTATCTTTCTTAAATAAAGGTATTGCAAAGATAAGATATATGAGTATATAACCCAATTAGATGGACAACCAAAGGGAAAATAATATTACCAGACCGAATAAAGATTAAAAAGGATTGGTTATGTTGAAAACTTTAGATTTGGACCTTGGTCTCAAAGTCACATGACCATTTGCAACTAAAAGATAGTCTAATTAATTTTACTCCAGAGGATTCCAGTTGAAACCAAATCGAGCTAAATCGACAAACTTGTCATTATACATATAATTTCATTACATATGAACATGCTTGTGATGATAAATATGGTAAATTATTGAGGATCATGTTGCTATTTCATGGTATAAATATTTTATTTTTGGCGCACACTAACACACATAAAAGGATAAAAAGCCGATGCACCTGCATGCAAGTTGGCCAAAATGTCACAACGGTTTTGGGCCAATTGCATGGATCCGACTGCTGCTTTCAGTAAGGGTGCGTTTGTTCGTGTTTCTATTCTTTTTTTATTCCGGGGAATAGAAATAAAAAAAATTATTTCTGTTCGGGAATAATTTTTTACCAGAAAAACACGTTTGTTAAACTTGTTCCAAGAATAAAAATAACAGAAACACGTTTGGTAAATTTGTATTCTTTTTTTATTTCTTTTAGTTTTTTAATATTTTTATTTTATTTTTCCTTTTTCTTTCTTTTTCTTTTTCTTTTTTTCTTCTTTTGGCCGGTCGCCGGCCTCGGCCATGGCCGGCGATCGGAGGCGGCGATCAGCCAAGCCTCGCCCAACCACGGTGAGGCCGAGCCTCGTCGTGGCCGGGCGAGCTCGGGTGCGAGTGCGGCGAGGCGGGCAAGCTTGGCCTCACCGGATCGGGTGAGCCAGGAGCTTGCGCAACCTCGCCCGCGCCGGCCGAGCCTCGCCGAGGGGCCGGCAACGCTCAGCCTCGCCGAGGGCTGGTGACGCTCCAGCGAGGTCGCCGGCCATGGCCGAGGCCGGCGATCGGCCATAGAAAAAATAAGAAGAAAAGAAGAAGAAAGAAAGAGAAGAAAAATAGAATAGAGAGAATTGTTTATTGAAAGTGTTTCTAAAACAAAAAAAAACAATTTTTTTTTGTTTCTTATTTCTTTTTTTTTTTTGTTTCCGGGAACAAAAAAATAGATTTTTTGTTCAAAAACAGAAACAAAGAATAAACAAACAGGCCCTAAGTGACTTGTCCACTGTGTTTTTCTAATTAAATTTGGAAACCAATGATTGATCTGACCTTATTGATCAAATGAACCGCCCAAGCACATGTGCATACAAGTTGGAGGGAAAGACTGATTTTTCTTTTTTGTTTATTTTACCAATAAGAGGGACAATGTGCAGGTTCTTGGAAAATTAATCTTGGACCTATTTAAAGTGGTATTAACAAGAAAAAATTGAACATTGAGTGATATAACGTTTGTCAAAATATGAAGTACATCATGCCAAATCATATATCATGTGTAAATATTTTAGTGCAAAAAACGTTCTATTTGAAAAACTCAACCTGTACAAACGTTTCATTTCTCACAGTGACCTGTTCAAGCATTTCATTGTCCAAAACTTGTACTAATTCCGGGGCGCCGGGGAAGCCTCCTGTCCTGCCTGAGGGCGGGGTGTGGGAATGGAATCAGCCTATGCAGATTTTCTGGAATCAGGGGCTGTGGGAATGGAATCAGCATGTGGCACACTTGTCGGGCTGGTCATGTGTGATTTGCGATATCTGAAATCTTTTTTGCGAGCAAAGAGGGAAGTCAGAAAGATTGCGACCACAAATATTTCTCCAGCACATGAAACAGAAGCTGCGGTGGCTGATTAGTAGGAAAAAGTATAAAAAAAATCATAAACATATTATATCGATACTAATTCAGCCATAAATTTTTCAATTGGACTGATTTAGTCCTAAACACTTTCACATTGATACTAATTCAATTCATTCGATCAATTTAGGCCAAAAATTGCTGTGGACATTTTTAATACTTTTTTTCAATTTATTGAATTTTTATTTTTATTTTTTTTCCTTCTCAATTTTTTACCATTTTCTTTTGCCGGTGGCCGGCCTCACGAGTTGAAGGCGAGCGCCAGCCATCTAGATGAGGGCCCCCTCGCCAAATGTGGTGAGGCCGACCCTCACCCTACCCTAGGCGAGGGTCAGCCTTGCCCAATCTAGCAAGGGGGCCCTCACTGGACTATCAATCCTCGTCGGCCATGGCTATGGCTAATGGTCGTTGATGACCATCAGAAAAAGAAAAAAAAAAAAATTCAAAAAATATTTAAAATATTTCTAAAAATATCAACGTCAGCAACGGTCATGAGACGTTGGACGGCCTACATCCACATTGAATTGATACTAATGTGAAAAAGTTTAAAATTAAATTGGTCAAACTAAAAGGTTTATGACTGAATTAATATCAATATACTAATTTTATGACTTTTTTTTTTTTGTACTTTTCCCTCTATTAGTGTTGTTGTATACAGAAGAATATGAGTGCAAAGCAGTGTTGTTAAATCGTACGACTTTGTAAATAGTTGTGGAATAACTACAATACAAAGAAAAGTTAGCTATATGCAGCAAAAACACATAAAAAAGATGATTATCGTAAACCCCATCCAAGCCGCGACTATGAGTCTCCTTCATCGTTGTTCACCCGAAAATCAACACCGGCGACTCGGTCGCAAGCCAAAGAGCAACTCAAAGATGTAAACAGGTGTTGTTGTACACGTAATTCGTGGGGCTGTTCCAAAGATCACAAGTTAGAGAAACTCAAAAGTTACCGTGGCCAGTAGATGCACCAACGCCACCCCTTTCTCCTCATAATCAGGTTTTACTAATTTTGAGGTCAGCGCGCGTAAGGATGCAACGTAAAAGACTCGCACATGGACAGAGTTACAAAGAGGAATGGTTATATGCTCAGACATTTTGACTTGTACCTCAGTCTCAGAGTTACATGACCATTTCTCAAAAACGGATATATTAACACATGCAAATCCAAGCAAGTCTAATTAACTTTAGTCGAAAGGATTCAAATTGAAACCAAGTCGAGCTAAATCAACAAACTAGTTAATATGCATATATTTCCAATGCATATGATTGTGCTTGTGGTGATAACATAAATATGGTACGTATGTTGCTATCTCATGGCATAAATTATACATTTTTGGCTCACACCCAACACACATGGAATAATAAAAAGCTGATACACGCGCATGCAAGTTGGCCATATCACGACCCACTCGGGCCGATTACATCAAATCCTAACTTATTTGATCAAGTGGACCGCCCAGGCAAATGGGCATCCAAGTTGGATTGGAACACCAGATTTTGATTTTTTGTCTTTTTCTTTTACCAGTGAAAAAGACAAATGTACAGGTTATTAAAAAATGTTTTTGGAACTATTTGAAAAATGATATTGACATGAAATAATCAAACATTGAGTGATATATTGGACCTAAGTAGGTCCTTAAAAGGCTCAAGGAAAAAGAAACGGGTGGGAGATCTACCTTGGGGTTAGAGACCCGCAATGTCACTCTCATATTCCCTCAAAAAAATTGATTGGAATTAGAAGCCCTTCGGTGGTGAAGATAGATACAACATCAAGGATTTATCCATAATTACTGTCGGATAAGTATGTATAATAGCTTCCCACACAAAGGAAAAGTTGGCTACCTACCTTTTTTCTTCCAAGGTATTTGGCCAAATTAAAAAAATCCATATTCCAAAGTCACCCGTGATAATTTTGTATAAGCGGATTGAGTTGAGCAATTAAAAAGATCTCATCATTAATCCTGCATATTATCACGAGAGTAACATCATGGATTACTCAAGATGCATACTTCGATAAAAATCGTTACACAAAATTAAATGAATACTAACTTTTTGGGAAAATTGTCTAAAAAGTCTTAAATCTATTATATTTTTGCTAATTCGGTTATAAATCTTGTTACCTTTTGCTAGTTAAGTCCATTTGGCCAAAATTGGCCTAAAATTGTTGACGTTGATGGCAGGTGCTGACAAAGACATTTTTCAATAATTTTTTGAATTTTTATGATTTTTTCTTTCTTTTTTCCTTTTCTTTGTTTCTTTTGGGTTTTTGGAGAGAGGTCCAGTGACCCTCCCAGCCAAAAGCAAGGTCTGGCTGACCCTCGTTGGCCTTCACTCCAAAAACTTTAAAAACAAAAAAAAAACAAAAAAACAAAACAAAACAAAACAAAGACAAAGGAAAAATAATAAAACAATTTAATAATTTTATTAAAAAATATTCACGTTAGCGCCGGTTGTGTTACATAGAACGGTTAGCATCCGTGTTAGCAAAGTCCAGCAAGATAAACTCAATTGGCAAAAAATGAAAAAGTTAAAGATTTAATTAACAAAATTGAAAAGTGAAGGAATTCTAGTCAGCGGAAGACGACTTACCTGATTCCAATGCGCAAACAGCAAACAGCCCCAAATCGATCGTTGAATTGCGAATCAATCACGAACAATCTTTTGCCTCACGTTGGTCTGGATGCAATCACAAGGAAAACACCCGATTTCCACGGCGTAAATGCAAACCGTTCTTGCAAATTGATGATGGAATCCTTTCTTTCTTGAAGATGGAATTTTGAGAGAGAATTTGGTGCGAATGAATTGACAACTCTTCCAATGGTTGTGTTCGGAAGATTTTATACGTCTCCCTTCGTACCCCTCCATTGGTGACATTCCATCGTAACGCATCAAGGCGAACCAGTGCGTTCCGTTCGCACCCCATCATGGACGTACCGGCTGAAAGAACTACATCTCCCACTCGAACATGATGGGCCTGATAGCGCTCTATCAAGAATATAAGGCAAGGCATTCAATCATTCATCAACTTTACAAGAACAATTCATGCGGCAAGTAAGCCGTGCGACCGGTGAGTACACACTTGGGAGCTCAAATTATGCACCTGTTAGGGATGACATAATGGCTACAACCCGAAAAGAAAAATAAACAATTGATGTCTCACAGTGCCCCAAACATATCTTGTTACATCAATTCAAGTATACCTATCCCTTAAAGGCTATACTTGATTATCCTCTAAAACACCATATATTTACAATTATATCTGCAACCACATAAGGCGATATAATTGGTCGACTAGTAAATACATGTGACAGATGTAAAACAACAATAGTCTTCCTTCGCACTCATGTCTCTCTCAATTTTAGAACAACTGCTTTCCTAGACACGTCCCATAGGCCATATCTATTCATGACCGCCCGTAACATGCTAAAGTAGCAACATTGATATTTCATTTCGAGAACATAGTCAGAAGTAACATAGGGCACGAATTGAGGTAAATTATAAATTACCTCAAGGGCTCACACAATGAGTAAATAGGGATAATTTTACTCACCTTCCCTTGTCGGTCGAACAATGCACATGTAGTATGAATTACATGCTATAGTGGCTTTCTCTTTCTATAAGAGCGTATGTCATTTCTTAAATATATCCACTATACGGATCTTAGCCTAAACATAGTCACGTGCTTCTCACGTACTCATGTTTAACTCGAGTGATATATTAGCTCGCTTTCTATAGCGCCTAATTAACTACTCGCATCCGGCATTTTACAGGCATACATGATTGTAGGACTATCATGTTCGATCTTAAACAAATCACAGACCTCATCTTGACTCCAATCAAGGCGACATATTTTATGTACCAGACTTGCTCTTTAGCATTTATTTGTACATAACGTCTCATCTCAACGTGCTAACTATAGCACTTGAGGCGATTGTTCGTGTGAGTAAGCCAATCATTATCTGTTGACATACTTTCCAATAATATATGTGTGCTTGTGCTAGTCTCATAATGGATTTGTACTTTTTGATAAAACATCAAGTCATTAATAAACAAACAAGTACAATACATATGTCCATAAATACATAAAATAATGATCCTCTACAATAACACACATCACATCCTACGTAAACCTAGTGACATTCTGTGGGTCAAGACTATGTCTCTAGGAATAGCCTTCGTAAATGGATCGGCAACCATTCTATTGGTTGAAATGTATTGTAGAATCACTTCTTTCTGCGCTATAATATCTTTGATGAAGTTATTCTTTATGTCAATGTGCTTCGTCCTTCCATGATACTTGGGATCTTTCACATAAGCAATGGTTGCTTGACTATCGCAATAAGCTGTCACCGGTCTTGGAATCTCGGTGACGGTGGCTAAATTTTCAAAAAAACGTTTTAGCCATACTTTGCTTCTTACATTGCGGCGAGAACACGCAATAAATTCAGCCTCCATAGTAGACAAGGCTATGCATGTTTGTTTCTTGCTATTCCAAGAAATTGCACCTCCATTGAGCAAGAACGCATATCCGGAAGTCGATTTACGCTCATCCGGTCTCCACCCCAATCAGCATCTGAATAACCTAATAGGCGTAAATCATTCCCTTGGTAACAAAGTCGATAGTCCATAGTGCCCTTCAAGTATCTCAGGATCCTCTTCATTGCTTTCCAGTGTGCTTGACCGGGACTTGATTGAAATCGGCTCACCAATCCCACGGCATAACATATGTCGGGTCGAGTACACATCATAGCATACATCAAACTCCTGATCGCACTAGCGTAAGGAACAGTTTCCATTATTTTAATTTCTTCCGGAGTCTTAGGACACATCTCGGTACTTAGGCCTTCACCTTGCATGACGGGGTATCAATGGGATTACGGTGCTGCATATTGAAACGCTCAAGAATCTTCATAATATAAGATTCTTGTGATAAAGTAAGGAGTTTCCTTGATCGATCTCTTTCGATCTTAACTCCTAATATATAAGCAGCTTCTCCCATGTCCTTCATTTCAAAATTGGAGGACAACCATTCTTTTATGGTGATAACCATAACCTTGTCATTTCCAGCCAACAGAATATCGTCCACATAAAGTGATAAAATCACAAATTTATCTTCAGACCGCTTGACATATACACAGTGATCCTCTTCGATCATCGTAAAAACATAAGTTGTTATGGCTCGATGGAAACGAAGATACCACTGTCTAGATGATTGCTTAAGGCCATATATTGAGCGATGAAGTTTGCAAACTTTATGCTCTTGACCTTTAGCTATGAAACCTAATGGTTGTTTCATATAAATTTCCTCATCTAGTTCTCCATTGAGAAATGCCGTCTTTACATCCATTTGATGTAATTCAAGGTCCAAATGTGCAACGATAGCTAGAATAAGGCGTATTGAGGCAAACCTTACAACTGGTGAAAAAGTTTCCTCATAGTCTATACCCTCTTGTTGAGTATAACCTTTCGCCACAAGACGAGCCTTATACTTTTCAATGGATCCATCCGCCCTTTGCTTAATCTTAAAGACCCATTTGTTTCCAATGGCCTTACGATTGGGTGGTAGATCACCAAGTCCCAGACATGATTTGTCCTCATTGACTCCATCTCGTCTTCCAAAGCTTTTCTCCATTCTTCATTGTCGAGGATGAGAGAGCCTCTTGAACAGTCTTAGGCTCGGCATCATCTTTATGAGCAATCATAAATGCTTCCCCTTCAATCTCAAAACGACGACGAGGAATACTTTTACGATTACTTTTACGCAACTGAATTTCTCTTAAATTCAATATGCCAGACGATGCTACACTCCCACTAGGTCTTTCATGTTGAGGTAAATCTTCATTCCCCTCCATAACATTAGTGGGTGTATTATTAGGATCTTCCATCTCATATAATTGGAAATCTTTATCAATCTCACCTCTACTAGGAAAATCGTTCTCCAAGAACGTGACATCTCGTGACTCCTTTTCGGTCACACTTCCATCAGCTTGTTCACCTATGAACACATACCCTTTGGAGTGTTCGAATATCTTATAAAGATACATTTCTTCCCTCTATGGCCTAATTTGCCATATTTATGGGAAGATTCATGAACATAAGCTGCACATCCCCATGGACGTAGACTACTTAAGTCTGGTTTTCTTCCAGTCCATAATTCATAAGGGATGGAAGTGACCGATTTTGAGGGCACTCGGTTAAGTACATAGGCAGCAGTCAATAATGCATCTTCCCAAAAGAAGATAGGTAAATTTGCTTGCGCCATCATAGACCTAACCATTTCCAATAGGGTTCTATTCCTTCTCTCAGCTACCCCATTTTGTTGTGGAGTATTAGGAATAGTCAATTGTCTTACAATTCCTTTTCATCACAAAGAGCCTTGAATTGCTTCGATAGATACTCACGTCCGCGATCGATTCTCAATGCCTTTATTGTTTTGTTCAACTGATTCTCTACCATCGTTATATATCGTCTAAAGCATTCTAATGCTTCGAACTTATGGGAAATCAGAAAGACATAACCGAAACGTGTGAAGTCATCTATGAAAGTAATGAAATATGAGGCTCCATGCCTCGCCCTCACATTCAAAGGACCACAAATGTCAGAATGTATGAGTTGCAATGGAAATTCAGCTCTAGTCCCTTTAACGAATGGTTTTCTAGTTGCTTTTCCCGCTAGACAATGTTCACATATGGGTAGATCAACATTAGTGAGTGACCCTAAAAGGCATTCTCTAGCTAATCTTTGCATTCTTTGCAACCCAATGTGACCTAATCTAGCATGCCAAGTATTTGCATCAATCCCAACGTTATTAGAAGACGCAATTAAAGAAAAACAACCATCAACATTAACATTGTACTGATCATAGTCAATGTCTAACACCATAAAACCATTCAATACATGACCTGAACCATAATAAATTGTTCCATACAAAATATCAACACAATCACCATGGAAATTCAATACATAACCTAAGCTAAGAAGAACAACTACAGATACCAAGTTTCGTCGAATATCTGGAGCATAAAGGACATCATGCAGGAATAGGTTTCGACCACCACGCAAGATTAATTTACACGTGCCGATACCCTTCACTTCAACTCTTGAGTTATTCCCAACATATATCCATCTTCTTCCAGGCGGTATCCGACGATACTCCACAAATGCTTCTCGGTCTCTAGCTACATGGTCTGTTGCTCCTGAGTCTACAGTCCACATTGGATGAGATTCAACAAGCATTACTCAAAGTAATGGAGTAATAGGGTACCTTTTTCGGCTCAGTGCATTCACGAGCAAAATGACCCAGCTTGCCACAATTGTGGCACTCCATCTTGGCTTTGTCCTTCTTCCCACTACGCTTCTTACGTCGGAAGGTCTTAGCCCTCTTGGGTCCCTGATCAGTCATCTTCCCTTTGTTGTTGAACTGAAGGTTCCTCTTGCGCTTGAAGCCCGAAACTTTGCGCGAACTCGTTTCAGCAACATAAGCATGGGTAGAGGATCTTGCAGCCTCTAGGCGCTCATCCTCTAATTCCAAATGACGCGCAATATCATCAAAAGTGACGATGTTCTCACTATGCGTCATATTGATCTTCATATGTTCCCAATTATCGGGAAGAGACCTAATAACAGCCTGAACTTGCTGTTCATCGCAAGGGAGTGACTGTCGACTTCAGCTCACGGATCATGTTTGACATCTCCCGAAGATGTTGCCTCATTGTTACATTTGGGCGCTTTCAAAAAGTGTCAAACTTGATGGTGAGTCTCCTCAGCTTAATGGCAGATGTACCCCCAAACTTATCCTTCAAGGCAACCCACATAGCTTGAGTTTTATCATAACTTTCAAACCCACATATGAGCTTGCATACAGCTCAGCAACGTGATGTGAGCAATGCTATTCTTCTTTTTCCATGCTTGATAAGCTTCTAGATATCTCCTGTGTTGAGCTAAAGTTCCATGCTCAGGTTCATCCATGGTGTGGTTGAGGGTTTCCAAAACCTCTTGCTCCTCAAGGATGTACTTGAACCTTTCGGTGCCAAATATCATAATTGTCACCGTTCAGCTTCTCACCCTTATTGAGGTCAGCCACAATGGTCTTGGATGCCGATGCCATAATCAATTTCTATAACACATTAACATAATAGACGCAGAATCAATACTAGCACATTTTTCAGAGTAACACATATATTTAATTTGCAGCAAAAACAAACTAAAAAAAAAATAATTCAACAAAAGACACAGAAACAAAAATTCACTATGTTCCCAATCAATTTCTATGTATGATTGTTCAATTATCATTAATTATTTTAATTTACACAAATTTTGAGTTCTAGGTGAGGATTCCTTCGAATTCTACCAACCTACGAACTCCCACTAGGAAAAATAATTACATGACCTCATGTAATTTCTACATCTTTCCTTAACACAAAACCATAGCATGATAATAACCAACGTATAAACAACAATCATGCTTCAATTATAATTAAAAATTGCAATTCAACATGTAATGGATTTCCTACCATTGTTCTAATTTTCTAGCAACTAGAAAATTGCAAGTATATTAAAACTATATACATGGCATTATCAAACCAAGTTCTACACAGCATATATGACATCATTTGCACACAAGCTAGCTATTGTATTTATTAAACCATAAGGAAATACAAGCTACAAATGAATAAACTATGCATTAAACCCCAAAAAATACGCGTACATAGGGTTCCCTACACATTTTCATACATTTATAAAATTTAAAAGTGAAAAATAATTATTCCATAGTGTAGAGGACATCCATACGAACCCAACACCACTGACCACGCTCCAATCGGAGCCCGCACGCGCCCCCACACACCGCCTGAGTGCGCGGCGCGTGTGGCGCACGCGCCAGCGAGCCAAAAGGCTCCTGGCCGGTCCGACCGGTCAACGGTCCGACCATTGACCGGTCAACGGTCAACGGGTCGGGTCAGGTCGCCGGCCGGTCAACGGCCGCCCGGCCGTGACGTCATCGGCGACGTCATCCCGACTGTTAATGACCGTTGGATGACGTCATCCGTGGCGTCGCACGCGTCGGTTCGCCGACGCGCGCGTGGACGTCACGCGCCGGTTCACTGGTGTGCCCGGCACGTGCAGCGCGTGGCGCCACGTGCCGCGGCCACGGCCGCGCGTGTGGGCGCGTCCGGCGTCATCGTCGGCGTTCAACCCACCGTTGGACTCGTCTCGATGAATACTTTCACCCTGTATATTCAAAAATTAATTTTGGCCCAAAATTATATCGAAAAATGGCCAAAACCATACGAGTGTACACGACGCCGAGTCCATTCTTCACTCCGGTTGAAAATTCGAGTTTTCAGATGGTAATTCCGACCATTAGACATCCAAACAGTGTAGAATTGATACTCTTGATCTCAATATCAAAAGGTAAACGAGAAAATTCAATGAAAAACAAGGCAGAAATCACGATCGGGCTCTGATACCAATGAAGGAATTCTAGTCAGCGGAAGACGACTTACTGATTCCAATGCGCAAACAGCAAACAGCCCCAAATCGATCGTTGAATTGCGAATCAATCACGAACAATACTGTCTCACGTTGGTCTGGATGCAATCACAAGGAAAACACCCGATTTCCACAGCGTAAATGCAAACCGTTCTTGCAAATTGATGATGGAATCCTTTCTTTCTTGAAGACGGAATTTTGAGAGAGAATTTGGTGCGAATGAATTGACAACTCTTCCAATGGTTGTGTTCGGGAGATTTTATACGTCTCCCTTCATACCCTCCATTGGTGACCTTCCATCGTAACGCATCAAGGCGAACCAGTGCGTTCCGTTTGCACCTTATCATGGACGTACTAGCTAAAAGAACTACAAAAAGTTTATAACTGAATTGACAAAAGTGCAATAAATTTAGAACTTATTGGACAATTATCCCCCAACCTTTTTGAAAGATAGAAATACTAGGTCTACAGTCACAAGAATCAACTTGATGCATACAAAACACGCGAAAAAGGAGGCGATGCAGTTGTCTAAACACTAACAATTATTTTTTTGTTTTCTGTTAGAGCCTGAATTTCATTTGAGACATATCAAGCATAAAACTAAATCAGTTGCGCTTACCTAATGGGCTTCGTGCGGAAGTCATCTTTGTGTAATAGGATCGGGTCCTTTTTAGCCACCTACCTATATGTATATCAAAAGAAGTCATTTGTTGTAAGAGAACAACAAAATTTGATTTGAGAGACAGGGACGAGGCCAAGTAAAAACTACTAGAATGTCCAATCCAAAAAGCAAAGAATTTGACTAATGGAGTGGACGCATATCACGAGCCGACAGATTTTTGCCAGAGCGCAGTCTCGCGTTGCCAGAGCGCAGTCTCATGTTGCCGCTTCTGTTCATCAGAGTCACGTTGGTCGTGCCGGAAACTGCTGCTGCTTGCCCTTCCTTCTCCAACGGTGTTCTTCCATCCCTATCGAACTTCCGTTCGATTTGCTGCTTTCCACACGATCTCGCAACCAAGATTCCATCTGAGTGTCCCACTGGCCATTATCGACCTTGCCAACAGGAAGAAGGCCTCTCATGTGCTGGTGATGAGAAGTTTGAAGAAGAGGGTGAAGACAATGAGGATGAGAAAGAGAGAGGGTTTTGCTTCGCATAGTGTCTAGAATCAGGAATACTCATTAGACATGCCGGTTCTAGATACCGGGCGAAACACATACCTAACTAGCACGGAGCAAGCTTCAAATAGGGGCTTCCAACGGTAATCCGATAACCTGACGCCCAGCCTGGATGCGTTCCTTATCTTAACGTGCCGATACTCGCATGCCCTGTTCTCACTAATTGGAGAGAGTGTTTCTTGCCTCGCCCTTGGAGATTTCTCCAAATTTTATATCTCAGAGTTTAGACAAAGTAGTTTTAGGACATACTCAGGTCCAAGAGGCCTCTCATGTGCTGGTGATGAGAAGTTTGAACAGGAGGGTGAAGACATTGAGGATGAGAACGAGGGAGGGTTTTGCTCCCTTTTGACATTCTCGGCTTCTTCGAACTCCACAAAACCTTCTCTAAGATCCATGTCCTCTCTTTTTCCACCAATATTCAAATCGATCTTCAGATTTTGGATCTGAGGCAAACCAAACCATAATCCAATTCAAGAAAATGGGCGAGGCCAGAGGGAGGCGAGATTGGCCCTTGCCTATGGCTGATTGTTGGTCATCGCGGTGGCCCGGTGATTGGTGGAACAAGAAAAAAAAAATCAAAAAAAATCAAAAATCAAAAATTAAAAATCAAAAATCAAAAAATTATTTTTGTCAAAGTCAGTAATGCCATGTGACATGGCCAGCATTCATATTGGCAATTTCTAGCCAAAATTAACTAGATAAACTCAATTGACAAATTCTCAAAAGGTTTAAATTAAATTGGTAAAAAAAAAAAATATGATCGAATTAGCATAATTGTAATAGGTTTATAACTTTTTTGGTAACTATCCCCTCCTTTGTTTGACCAAGTGATCGATTTTAGAATGAAATTTACAGGGAAAGGGGAACTTTTAGCAAGAGAAGAAAACTGATTTCCACTTCTTCATCTTCATTTGTCACAATTCAGAAGGTAAATTTGCCCAAAATTAAAGGAATTAGGGTTTTCTGCAATTTGGGAATAGGCTTGAGTTTAAAAGGGGAAGTTCAGAGAGGAAAAGAGAAGCGCTCCAGGCCGAGTGCTTCCAGTGAGGAAGCATGGTATTCAACATGAAGAAGGTTTTCGTGACTCATATTAGGGTGCGATGGGCGCACATCAACAAACCTTGGGGGCTTCCATGGCTGCTCTTCTGCTTAGCTCGAGCGTCATGTTCCTTGGTTGCTTTGCATGTTAGGGTTTTTTTAATCAATAAAGCCAAAGCAACGTCATTTATTATGTGTATGCCGATTATATTTTTCTGCCGAGTCGCGTTTGCCAATTTATGATAAATTAATACCACGTCAGATTTTCTCACAATACAAATCGTTGATGATACTTAAGTGAACAATTTTTAATAAATATGACATTTTAGGTGAGCGAAAAAAAAAATCATGAGTTCCTAAAGTAATAGTACTTCCACTATTTTTATCCTTTTTTTTACCAAAGGTCTAATTTACTTTAAAAGCCACTTAACGTTTGCTTGGAAGGTAGCCCAAAAAGAAAACAGTAAAAAAGAACTCCAATAGGTCAAGTCGTTGCCCCAAGTCGTCCGTAATTTTCTATGTCTAAGCAAACCCGCAATATTCATTTCTTTCTCTTCCGAGTACATTAATAAAATCACGTGCCCGCAAGATTTCATGCGTGAGTGACGTTACTTCTTAGAAAGGCGGAACTCTCAGTGACTAGTCATCCAAGATTCCTTTGAAATAATGTTGGGTCCGTGAATGGCCCCACTATACGGGACCAGATGATAATGTTTCCAACAACTTTCTCGTGGAGCAATTGTCACGCCTCATAATTATGACTTTTTGAAACTTTTGAAAAACTATGGTCCCATCAAAACGCTATTTACAATTCATCGAACTTGCCTCGTCTTCCGATTCCTATGGACTAAGGAGAGTACCGATGAACTCGTTGAGCGGAGTTCTGTCGAAATTCATATGATTTAATTTGCAGCAGCAATGTCTTCCATCACCCGGGTCCTTCAGGCTTCAATTCATCGAGGCCAGGCCCAAGCTCCCGATGCCCCAATTTAGGTCCATAGAAGTCGAGCTTAGGACCTTGGTGATCTTGGCACTTGAGACGAAGTTCGTTGCTCCCATATGCCCAAGCATGAAATATCTTATTTAAGAGTCAATGTTTACTTATACTTTAGAAATTTATTTATGTTTTTTAAATTATTTTTCTAAATTTAAGTTTAAATTTTTTATTGATTTATTTTCTTAAGTGATTCAAATACTGAAAAATGAGGAAGACATTTTCTCTTGAATATATTTATGCTTTCAACAAACGGAGCTATATCTAATCTTCAACTCAATCAAGGATGTTGATCCACATCACCTTCACTTAGGGCGAAGATTGGGTGAAAAGTCACTATCAGCAGTAAGCGCCCGTCAATTTCTTCCATAGCTAGTCGGCCAACAGAAGTTTCTCTTATTGCCAACCAAGTCTTCGTCAATCTTTACCCCAAGTCAATATTAATTTCCTAGAGTGGGCCCAGTTTTGGCCCTCTAAAGTCAAGTCACGGTGTGTATTTCAAACTTTTCCGGACCACTTTCCCCGACTCGGTCCCTTGTATTCCAAGAAGTCGTCCAAGTCTCCGCTATTTGGTTTTAGCAAATGGAATGATTTTCGTCTTATTTGGTTTAATTGTGCAATCGAAAAGAGAGCATAACACCTACATATTATGGGCATAATTGCAATCAAATGTGCAGTCAGAGAAGATAGGAATACCTGTTCCAAACATTAACGACTCATCATCAGCTTGTTATCAACTTTCACTTCCGGAAAGAAATTATATATCATGCTCCTGATAAAATACAGTGGTTGAATGAGACGATTGTGCATGTGTATTGCTCCGGAATGCCGACGGCAGTCTTCCGTACATTTTTTTTTTTTTTTTTTTTGAACAGCAGTCTTCGGTACATTGACTAGTCTTAATTGCGGCCAGTGTTTGGCGAAGCACCTTCCTTGGAGTCCACATTGAAGCGTATCCTCAAAGGATCCTTTTCGAAAATGAAGAGAAGATGCCATTGAACACTCCTATCTTTAGGATCAACGGGAGTGCTGAGCGTTTGACGCATGGAACATGATGTGGTCCATCTTTTACGCTGTCCACGTGCTCCCTGAAAATGTGAAAAGCACAGAAAAGAGGAACTCTGAAAGGGAAATTATAGCTATACCAGGGTTCAGGCCTGCACATTTGCCAGATCAGTTCTAGATGTGAAAAGAGTATATGCTCACGCATATTTCTTTATTGGAACAATTATCTGTCTAGACTCTCGGCAAGTCTCCGCCATAGAGTTTTCCTCGTAATATGATTGATAACTCCATATTATACTGTTTTGTCTTTTTGCGAGGGCATCGCATATATAGTATATACATAGGCTGACCCCTGAAGGGCGATCCTGCAACCGGAGGTTAATGCTTTTGCATCCCTAAATTAGAAATGGAATGCTTGTCTAAATCTCTTCGAATTGTCCTGCTTCTGTTCTCATTCCTCATCGAAGTACAAGCAACGCGCACCATGTTGCCCCCCTCTCCCTCTCCTCTCTCCCAAGAAAAGGCTCCGTGTCTCCCTGATCAAAAGTCCGACTTGCTTCACTTCCTGCATGCTTTAATGTCAGATAATTCCTCATCTGTTTTCTGCCAACTGGATATCGGTTGGCTCAGGAGATCAAAGATGCTCTCCTGGATTGCTAACTCGGGTTGTTGCTTGTGGGACGGAGTGACATGCGATCCGATGACAGGGCATGTGACTCGCCTTGAACTCGGCTGCTTACCTCCGAACCCAACCTGCTACTCTTCCGTAGGGTCTTCAAACAGCAGCGAACCTTCTACCCTTGGTTTACTCAATCTTCCTTCACCCCAGGAAGCTGAAAGACCATCAAGGTCAAACGAGCTGCTTCAAAACCTGACCAAGTTGAGAGTCCTTGCTCTCGACGGGTTAAACCAGTCTGGCATTGATGTGACTCGCTTAAGTAATCTCCCTCCGTCCCTGGAAGTCCTCAACCTCTGTTTGTGTAAATTACATGGCGCTTTAGCAGAAAACATTTTCCATTTGCCTAAGCTAACATGCCTCAATTTATTCGGCAACAAGGAGCTTTCAGGTTACTTACCTGAATCGACTTTGAAAAGCTCTTTGAAGATTTTGGACTTGTCCTCCTCAAGGTTCTCTGGAGAGGTACCAGAGTCCATTGGCGACCTGCATTCTCTGCAGATACTTTGGCTGAACCGGTGTAGCTTCACAGGCTCTATTCCATCATCGCATGGTAACCTAACATGGCTTACCCATCTGGAACCTTCGTATAATGAGTTTAGTGGGCAGGTTCCTCCAACTTTGTCAAATCTTGATCAGCTCACTTTGCTTGATCTTTCCTTGAAAAATTTCATACGAATACCCGATGTCTTTGACAATAAGACACAACTTCTTCTGGATTTCTCACATAATCTCTTCAAGGGTCCTATTCCTCCAAGCACAAAGAATCTTTCGAATCTTGCCCTACTTGATATTTCCAACAATCTCATTGGCGGGTTTATACCGTCATCACCGTTCTCTCTTCCATCCTTGACAAGCCTGAACCTCAGTAACAATGGGCTCAGTGGTCACATCGGTGAGTTCTTTGCCGCATCCGCATTAGACCATGTTGACCTGAGTAGTGATCAGTTGCGTGGCCCAGTCCCGAGCTCTATTCTTCAGCTGAGGAATCTCACTTATCTGAGCATCTCAGCAAATAACCTGACTGGTGTTTTAGCCCTACAAGTGCTCTCAAGACTCAAGAGTCTAACAAATCTCGATCTTTCGGACAACATTTTGTCACTGAGCAAAAGCGAAAACACTGAGCATGTCCTGCCGAGCCTCTTGTCCGTCAGTCTTTCTGGGTGCCTAGTTACGGAAATCCCTGCATTCTTGAGAAATTCAACCAGCATAGAATGGATAGATCTGTCTAGAAACAGAATGCACGGTGATATTCCATCATGGGTGTGGGATACTGGGGCCATGTCATTGTCTTATCTCAATCTCTCCCACAACTTTCTCGCTAGCTTTGAAAAAGTTCATCGGAGAAATTTTATAATTCTTGACCTGCATTGGAATATGATCCAAGGGCCGGTTCCGCCTCCATCACTCCCACATTCAATTATCGTCTTCTCCCTAGCTAGCAATCAATTGACTGACTTTATCCCTGGTTCTATTTGTGAAATGAAGGGTCTACAAGTTATTGACCTCTCTCACAATAATTTCACAGCCACGACTCCACAAAGTCTAAAGAACGTCAGCAACAGCCTCTTAGTGTTGGATGTGCAAGAGAATGGACTTTCTGGCACAATTTCCCTAACGTTCAATAGAGATGCAGCCCTGAGAAGTCTTCACCTTAATGGAAATCAATTTGAAGGCCCGTTGCCATGCTCTCTAATCAATCGCAAGCAACTCGAAGCGCTGGATCTCACGAACAACAAGTTGAATTATACTTTCCCCGAGTTGATGGGGACACTTCCCAGCTTGCAAGTTTTGGTCTTGCAATCGAACAGACTTTGTGGCCCCATAGGCAGCCTGGGAACTGAATTTTCGTTCTCAAGGTTGCGCATTCTCGACCTTTCTGTCGATGATTTCATGGGTCCTTTGCCTGGTGCCTTCTTTGCAAACCTGAAAGCAATGATAACAGCTGATCAGGAACGATCAAAGTGGCGACACGTGGACCAAGGTTACTACCAGGATTCCATGATTGCAACAGCAAAAGGATGCGACATGCTGATTGCTAGAATCCTAGCAATCTTGATGACCACTGATCTATCAAGCAACAAGTTCCAAGGAAAATTCCCTGATGCGATTGGAGAGTTAAGATTACTCAAGGGGCTTAACCTCTCTCATAACAATGTTGAAGGTCACATCCCTTTGCCTCTCAGGAAACTTTCTGAACTTGAATGGTTGGATCTCTCCTCAAATGAACTTATCAGGGCGATACAAACCATGTTGACAAATCCCACATCTTTAGAGGTCCTAAATGTCTCTTCCAATCAACTAAGAGAATCTATTCCTCATGGGCACAAATTCAACACATTTCAAGCTGAATCCTACCATGGAAACCTGGGATTGTGTGGGTTTCTGCTGTGCAAAGCTTGTACTGATTTCAGAGCGCCGCGGAAACTCACAGTGTTTCCTGAAGGCAGGGTCCACTCATTCCTCATGGATTTTTTCAACCCAGGGGCGGTGGAAATAGGATTAGGATGCCGCATCTTGCTCAAGCTAATCATGAGTATTTTGAAAATCCTTGTTTCTGTCTGGCAGACAAACAGGAATTTCAGACAGAATGCAACACTGAAAACAATTTCAAAGGACGTAACCGTTCGGGTACATTTCTAGATTGTCATTATTTGAATATCTAGTGCCTGATCTCTTTTACACTGGATGTAAAAAATTTTTAGGTGCCGATTTTCCCCACTAGTAAAATTAGTTGTCATGTTCCATATTTGATGATATTGCAAACTCTGAGGACTAGAAAATACCCCAAGTCCCCTTTTGTGTTGCCTAGACTTCAACACTAAACCCTGTTACCGATTGGATTTGATGGAGTTTAATCTGCGCACTTAATAATCGTAGCTTGATCTTCTCATTTGATCTTGTTTCTTCGGAAGTTGTGCAATGTCTCTTTGTTCTTACTTGATATATTTGGCAACACCTTATATTATATCTAGGATTTTACTTTTCGTCTGTAGGATCCAAAGATGAACAAGGCTTCTCCACCCTTTTTGTATGGTCGCGAATTTGGCAGTGGCAAGAAAACGGAAAAGGTTATTTTTCTATGCTTTCCATATTTCTACACTGGAAAATGCATGAACATTCTCCTTTTTTGACTTCTCTTTGACATGTAACGCATTGATATGTTATATGATATTTGTGAAAGCTGGTTGACAAATAGCATCAATTACCCTAAAGATTGAACTCTCATTGAATGTTGTACATGTCGAGATTAGCGAGAGTAAGTCTTGCGATGTGAAGATCTTGTTGTGAATCCTGTATGAAAAACTCACCCTAAATGTTGAATCATTATGATATTTATACTTCTTCCAGAACGATGTTTGAAACAATATAATATTCCCTTTGTGCATTGATAAACAAAGGATTAGATGGCTCGATTTCTATAGTTGATCAATAGACATCGTAAGACTCTCTTAACTCCGTCGGATGGTAAATGGTTGGCATGGGTTCCTCATCAGGGCACCTCGTTCCCCTGCGGAAGAAACTTACGGTATGTGAAAACATCAATGGTATATGAAAATCAAAATCGTAGGTATCCAAAATAATAGTGAAAGAGTCTTTTCCTTGGGTATTCACTATCTTCGTGTTTCATTCGGAAAGGAGAAGACTGGAGATATCAACAATATATTTTCAGTTTGTAACGTTAACTTGGAAAACAATTAACTTATTACCTTATTAAGTTGGAAAATAATTGTACCTCATTAGTGAGATAATCATTCTCGTGGAGTGATTAAGCTCATGAACAATTTAATCTGTTGTAAGGGCATTGCCTCATCATTATCTGCTCTGTTTGGCGATTGAAGAAAAAAAATCTGTGTACTTGCTATTGTTTCTGTTCATAATGCCTGTAACCTCTCAAAATATTTCAGATGGCATTTGGAGAAGGAAGGACTTTGGCTATGAAGTGCCTGGCGGTGTTATTCCTACTTGGTGAGACTCTGATTTGCGAGGCATCTTCCACTTTTCTCAGGTTTTTTTTGTTGTTGTTTCTCACTGGATTGATCCCAATACCATTTGGGAAGCTACCTGGAATTGGACCACTTCTTTTGTTGTCATTTTTATTCCTTAATCGCTTTATGATGTTTTTAACTATCTGTTGTTTGAATCTGTAGGAAGGATGCCCGTTTTTGCTTCAGCGAGTTTTACACTAGTCTATTACAACAATTGCCCAATACCAATATTTCCATCACTGATCCCTACCGGCAGTTCTATGAAAATTGAAAATAGCACCAGTCTCAGTGCAATTGATCCAAGTAAAGTACAGAATTACACTCTGCCAGATGGGTGGGCAGGCTTTGGCTTTTTCAGTACTGGATGCACTTTGGATGGATTGGCTGCACTCAATTGCACCACCGGAAATTGCAAAAGGAGAGATTGTACTGCAGAGGACAGTCCGGTTGCAACAACTTACATTGTTTCCGATGATGGCAACATCACTATGTCCGCGGAAAGGGGGTACAATCTCGGACTTGAGATTATGCCAATGTGTGTTAGCTGCACGTCTGCAAGCTGCAAAGCCCAGTTGGAGAGCTGCCCAAATGATCTGAGGCTATTGAACAGCTCAGGAGCTGTGGTTGGATGCAAGCCAGGTAGGGGGCTATATTTCTCTGAGAATCAATGCGTCATCCCTGGTGATTACAGTATTTCCACGGCAAGAATCACCTGTCCCCTGAAGAATTGCATTACAAAGATTACGGTATCATGTCAACACTAAACATACAAACTAGGTTGAATGAGGATTATGTGTAGCATCATTGAACTTCAAATAAAGGTTTCTGGAAATGCTACTTAGACAGTTGATGCCAGGG
This sequence comes from Eucalyptus sp. ANBG9806169, assembly GCA_014182395.1. Lineage (NCBI taxonomy): Eukaryota > Viridiplantae > Streptophyta > Magnoliopsida > Myrtales > Myrtaceae > Eucalyptus > Eucalyptus sp. ANBG9806169. The sequence continues at coordinate 33,853,933 of CM024578.1, forward strand.
CTCCTTGTTACTTGTTATCCTGGATTCTGCTCTATCCCTTTTAACTCAAACTTCTTGGCAAACTGTCTAGGTTCCGAGAGAATTGCAAACAACATCTGTGTGTGCATAAAATGTTTTTAACAAATAACAGTACAGATGAACTGAGGGAGAACATTAACGATTGTCCCACCACGGTACAGTGCAGTCATAGAATTAGTCATTAGGGACGCAGCCCAGTGAGCAATAGTTTTGACCGTTGGAATTAAGATCCGCTCGATTTAGAGACTTTATCAGTTGGGGATAGTGCAAAATCACTCAGAAAAGTTGACTACTTACCTTTTTTTTTCCAAGGTATTTGGTCAAATTGGAAAAACCTATTTTCTAACGTCACCCGTGATAATTTTGAATAAGCTAATTGACTGGAGCAATTGAAAGGATCTCATCGTTAATCCTGCATATTATTGCGAGAGTAACATCGTGAATTACTCAAGATGCATAGTTCGATAAAAGAAAATTTACACAGAATGAAACGATTACTAACCTTTTTGGAAGATAGAAATACCCGGTCTGCAATTATAAGAATCAACTCGATGCAGACAAACCACGTAAAAAGGGAGGTGATGCAGATGTCTAAACACTTGACAGTTATTGTTTTGTTTTCCGTTAGAGTCTTCTTATCAAGCATAAAGCAAAATCAGTTGCGGTTATCAGATGGGCTTCGTGCAGAAGTCATTTTTGTATAATAGGATCAGGTCCTTTTTAGCAACCAACCTGTATGATGTCAAAAGTGTGAGAGAACGACAAAATTTCATTTGAGAGACGAGGATGAGGCCAAATGAAAACTGTTAGAAAGTCCAACTCATGTCACGAGCTGATAGATTTTTGGTTGCGAAGTGGACAGGCATCTTGTGAGACGAGAACATCAAGGGCGCATTTGATAACCATTCTCAAGGAATAATTACTGATCATAAATGATTCTTTTTATTCTCGTTCCTTAACAATTTCGAATAAAAGAAAGTGTTTAGAATCGTACAAAATTTCGATTCTAGAATAAAAAAAGAACATAAATGTGTTTAGTAATCGTATAAAATTTATATTCCAATTATTTTTCAATTACCTTTTTAGATGAGTGTAAATTTGATATTGAATTCTCATGGATCACTCACCAATATAATTGTCTTCTTATAAATGAAGAAATCATATTATATTTTATTATATTTTCAATTTCAAAAGAATTCGAATTTAGAATTCTATTCCATTCTAAAATTTATCAAATTATAGAAATTATATTGATTAATTATATTTATACTAAGTAGTAAAAATATTAATCAATTTTTTATTAAATAGTAAATAATAAACTATAGTATAAACTATAAATATAAATACTAAATAATAAATTAAAATACAAAATTAAAATACAAAATTAAATATGTATTCTATATATAACAAAATTGCAATTCCTACTTCAAATCTTTTTTTTTTCTTTTTTTCCTTTCTTTCTCCCCTTCTTCTTCTTCTTCAAGGTGGCCGATCGCTAGCCTTAGGATGACTGGTGACCGGCTAGACGAGGGTCGGCGACCTCACCAGAGCGTCATTGACCCTCAGCAAGGCCGTGCCTCATCGACCAAGCCTCATCGACAGTTGGATGAGGCTCGGCCGAGGCTTGCCGATGGCTGGGGGAGGCCGGGCAAGGCCCGCCTCACCGATGGTTGGGCGAGCCTCGGCGAGCTCGCCGAGCCTCGCTGGCGACCGATGGTGAGGGGTGGTGGCGAGGGGCAACAATGGCAGTGATGGCAGCACTTGAAGAACAAGAGAGGGAAAAAGAACAAGAAGAAAGAAGAGGAAAAAAATATAAATTGACTTGATTCTAGAATTGTTCTCGGAAACAAAAAGTCATTATTTTTTATTCTCGATTCTGTTCCAAATTTACTTCAAGGAACAAAAAAATAGAACTTTGTTCCCGAGAACAAAAATTTTATAAAATGCATTTTTATTCCAAATTTACTCCAGAGAACAAAAGAATAGAAATAAACACTATTTGATAAGTTCCAAACAGGCCCCAAGCCAACCTTTTCTCTAAAGATTGTTTTCAAGAATAGTATGGAAAAATTGCATTTTCACATTAGATCATATCACATCCAATTTAGTTTGGGTATCTAATTCCTTGAGTGAGACATATAGAACAGTTCAGTACAACAACTGTTTCTTCTTATCATATCCTCAACAAGAGAGTGATATTAACTCCCAACCAGTTTGTACACGGGAGGTCAACTCAGTCTTCAAAGATCCTCTAAAATGATATTCATCTTAGATATTGGGGGCTTGAGGACAAGCCCGATGGTAGCTCTTGCCGGTGCACATGCGGCCTGGCAACAACGTGGTGGATGTCGAGAGTTCAAATACGAAGCTGAGATTGTCCAAGATTGAGGGGTAAAACAAGAGTACAAACATACTAATGAGGGCAAGATTGGCAGGAAAAAATTCATTGAAGCTTGAAGTAGTATTTGATTTTCTAAAAACTCAAAAGTTGGGAGAGTTACCAAAAGGCTCATGAGACTGTACTACTAAGGCCCAAAGCTGCTTGAAATGTGTCGCGCCAAACGCAGCTCCATTCAATCATTCAACCTCCACGAATCTTCTCACCACTCGGCGGCTCGTGATCCTCCAAAAGGTAGAAATTCATCAGGGCAATCAAAGGGCAATCAATTAAATTTTCAATGCCCTCCGACTATTCGATCCCTCGCAATTTCTTTCTTTACTGTCAGGAATTTTGGATCGCGAGCCTTGCGTTGCTGGTGCTCGGTCTCGCATTGCCGCTTTTGCTCATCAGAGCCGAGCTTGCGGTGCCGGAAACTGCTGCTGCTTGCCCTTCCTCCTCCAGCGGTATTCTTCCATCCCTATCGAACTTCCGTTTGATTTGCTGGTCTACACATGACATCGCGAGGGAAGAGAGACGTTAAAAACGAAGATTTGAAAGAGGCGAGATTTGCCGGAGGAAGAGAGGCGTCAGGAAATGAGGAAGTAAGGGCCTGCTGCGTGCTGATCCGGTTTATCAATTTAGTCAAGTAAAAAAAACGTAAAAAACGTTCGAAACTGAAACAAATCTGATTGATCGATTGAAAGCCAACGCACGTTGCCCTTTTCCAATTGGCTAAGTGTTTGACGAAGACTTTGCGCCCGGTCGTTTCTAACTTTAGGACCGGTTCATCGGGAAAAAACAGATGGAAATTGCAAGTGAATTTCCTTACGTTTTCGTGGCAACTCTTCTACACGTTACATCTGCTTTCTTTCACATATGGCTGGGGGACCCCTAAAGATCCTTGTATTGCTCTTCCATGAAGTAGCCATGAACAAGTAATGCTACTTGTCTCATATTCTGATCACGATGTGCTAATCTACATACTAGTAAAGTAGGCGAGCGGTGTGCTTTGAAACACATATTCATTTTTAAGAGACCAGCGAATGCTTTGCCATCTTTCCATCTTTTAGCTTAGCATTTGGACAAAAGTCATAATAAGATCCTTAGCGTTCGATTCTTGTAATGCCTGTAAAAACTACAGGACGAGGCCTTGCTGAGGCTATCCAATGATATTAATTATGTTTGCTTTCTTGTAAAGTTACAGAAAATAATATAACCAAAAACCAAACAAATCCTTGCATTTCCTTCTCTAAACCCTTCCCCTTCCTCCCCCCACACCAGATTCAGACGGACTGCGATTGCTCGCGATGCTGCAAGTCACGCCTCTGCGCCGCCCCTGCCATCACACCCTATTCTGCACTACCCATGTCTCTTGCTCCTGTGGTAAGGCGCGAACTGTGGCCGGCGGCAAAGGCTTGGCTCAACTACAAGATCTCAATAATATTATCTCCTTAATCTATCAAAAACTGGAAAAAGAAAAAGCTTAATATCACAAAAAATTTCAAATTGGTACATATATTACCAATTTCTTTCAAATTAATTTTTTGATCACAAAAAATCCTAAAACTTATACACTTATAGCAAACTTTTGTGATAAATTTATCCTCATTTAATTTATGTTAAATTGGATTTAAAACTCTAAACCGGTACATCCATCAATCGTCATTTGTCATTCAATTCAATAATTTACTAATAAAATTTAACGAAAATCAAGAGTAAATTTATTGCAAGTGTACTAGCTTAGGGAAAATTAGTTTATGGGAAATTTATCACAGATGTATGTTTTCAGTAATAATTGCCCAAAAAAACAGAAAAAAGGAAGAAACAATGCGAGAGAAGAGAGACATTAAAATTTAAATGTGACGTTTGAGAGATTATAAGAGATGTTAAAAAGGAAAGGGTTAATATCGTGAAAAACTCTAAACTAGTATAATTATGATAAATTTACCCCAAATTAATTTTTTGATCACGAAAAATTCCAAATTGATATACATATGATAAATTTGCCCTAAATGACCAAAAAAAAATCCTAAATTTGTATATCTCGTGACAGATTTACCATCAAACTCCGTTAAATTAGATTAATATCATAAAAAAAATCACAAAATCGGTACAACTATGACAAATAAAGAGTAAAATCATAAATCGGTACGACAGTCAATTGTTACGTGTCATTTAACTTACTAACAAATGGTAAATTTATTACAAATATACCAATTTGAGGTAAATTTGTAAAAGATATACTAATTTGGGTATTTGGTACTTAAAAAATTAATTTTGGATAATTTTTTTATAGATGTATTAATTTGAGATTTTTCAGAGTATCAATCTTTAAGTAATTGACCTATGGATTAGGTTGCACCAATACGGACACACGACACGTGACACGATACGCCGACACATCATTTCTCAAAAGTAGAGAATTTTAACACGTTCCGACACGTTATATATCAAATAAATATTTTAATATATAAATACATAAATAACTTAATAATAATAATAATAAGAGCCTAAAATTAATCTATACTAAAAACATTAATCCTACATTTGTTAATATCATTCATTGTTTTAATTTGACAGATTCAACTACATTTCATTGTAATAATCCATAAAACTTGGAGGAAAAAACAAGTAATCCACGTTCCACTATTAAATTTAAAATTTAACAATAAGAAAAAAATAATCAACATTTCATCATCAAATATAACAAAAAGTCATTCATTCACATTATCCACTTCTTTTGAAAAAAAAAAAAAAACAGACTCAATTTCCGACTCATCAAGTGAAAAATTTGCAACTTCAAGTACCCCAACATATTCAAATGAGTATTGGAAATTTGTTTTAGCTTTTATTATTATTTTTTATTTTTTTCATATCTTTATATTTAGACCCCGAAGTTTTGGAATTTTGTAAAAATAACCCTGTGCGTGTTAGAGTCACGTGTCGGAATTTTCGACTTGCGTGTCGGAAAGTGTCGAAGGCAGTTAACCGGGTGTCGGAATGTGTCGGAGCGTGTTGGACATGTGTCGAAGTGTCGGACACAACACGAAAGGTCCCGAAGAGTGTCTGTGCAACCTAGCCTGTGGAGTGCTAACTTGGGCTGCAAGGTAACGAAATTTGTTGATGGGATTCGTAAATGAGTGAAAAATGATTGGCACATTTAAAACGTTTGAAACGGCTTTTTCAGTCTAATGTATTTGGGTTAATACCCTGAAAAACCCCAAATTGGTATACTTATGACAATTTTACCTCAAACTATTTTTTTGACCATGAAAAACTCCAAATTGGTACACCTGTGACAAATTTACCCGACTAACCATAAAAAAAAATGCTATATTGGTACATTTATGAAAAATTTACTCCAAACTAATTTATTCGATAGCAAAAAAACCAAAAATTGGTAAATTTATGACAAATATACCCTCTGCTAAATTGGATTAATACCACAAAAAAATCACAAAAATTGTAAACTGTGACAAACGGAGCGTAAAATCCCAAATTGGTATATTAGTCAATTGTCACGTATCATTTAACTTAATAATTTGACAGTAAAATTTAACAAAAACTAACATAGGGTAAATTTATCACAAGTGTACCAGGTTTGAGGGTAAATTTGTCAAAAGTATATCAGTTTGGAGTTTTTTGTGGTAAACAAAATAGTTTTAGATAAATTTATCATAAATGTATCAATTTAAGGTTTTTCAAGATATTAACTCAATGTATTTAGTACGTTGGAAACGTTAGCGCGGAAGTTAGCCCAAAAAGAAAACATCAAACAAAGACGTCAATCGGTCAAGTCGTTGCCCGAAGTCGTCCGTAATTTTCTCTTTGTCTAAGCAAGCCCGAAATATTCATTTCTCTCTCTTCCGAGTACATTAACAAGATCACGTGCCTGCACGATTTCTTGCGTGAGTGACGTTACTTCTTAGAAACACGGAGCTCCCGATGACTTCTCATCCAAGATTCCTTTGAAATAACGTTGGATCCATAAATGGCCCCACCATACGGGACCGGATGATAATATTTCCAACAACTTTTCGTGGAGGAAATTGCCGCGCCTCAAAATTATGACTTTTGAAACGGTTGAAAGCCGACAAAAAAAAAAAAAACTTTTGAAAGACTGTGGTCCCATCAAAACGCTTACAGTCAATCAAACTTGCCTCGTGCTCCGAATCCTATGGACTAAGGATCGTACTGGTGAAGCCGTTGAGTGGCGTTCTGCCAAAATTCATATGATTTAATTTGCGATGCTGTCGTGTCTCACGTTACACAAGTGTCCTTTAAGCTTCACTTTATGGCGCCCAAGCTTCCAACGCCTCGGTTAGGGTCCCACATAAGCTGAGCTTGGGACCTTGGCGCCAGTGCCCAAATACTGACATCTAAGACAAAGATCCTTACTCCCATGCTCAAGCATAGAATTTTCAATCTAAGAACAAATATTTACTTATACTTTAAAAATGATTTTTTTTGAATTTAGATTTCTTATTAGTTCATTTTTTTTGCAATCTAAATATCGAAAAAGAGGAAGACATTTTCTCTGAATTTTTTTTTTTTGTGTGAAACAAAAGGAGCTATGTCTAATCTACAATTCGACCAAGGATGTTGATCCACACCGCCTTCAATTAGGGCGAAGATTCAGTGAGAAGTCACCATCAACTGTGGACCTCTCTTGGTGAGCGCCCGTCAATTTCTTCTATTGCTAGTCGGCCAACAAAAGTTTCTTTTATTGCCAGCCAAGTCTTCGTCAATATTTACCCAACTCAATATTAATTTCCTAGAGTGGGCCCACTTTTGGCCATCTAAAGTCAAGTCATGGCGTGTGATAATAATTTCCAGGACCATCTTGCCCGAGGCGAGTTACACGCATTCGACGAAGTCGTCCAAGTCTCCGCTATTTGGTTTTAGCAAATGGAATGATTTTCGTCTTATTTGATTTAATTTTGCAATTTCTGGCCGGGGGCCGGCGGGGGCGGGGGCGGGGCGGGGGGGAGGGGAGAGAGAGAGAGATGATAAAGTGTTCTTAAGGAATAAGACCTCCAAGCATACTATTGTCAACAAAACGAGGCGAGGAAGTCATGAACCTGCGTATATTAAGCATAAATCGCAATCAAATGTGCTGCCGGTAAAGTCAGAGATGATAGGTATACCTGTTCCAAACATCAACCATTCATCAGCTTGGTACATCTCATGTTACTGATAAAATACATTGTTTGAATGAGACTAGTGCGCACGTATATTACTCCGAGATATTGACGGCAGTCTTCGGTACATTAACTTAGTCTTAATTGCAGCCAATGTTTGGCGAAGTGCCTTCCTTGTGGTCCACATTGAAGCGTTATCCTCAAGGATCCTTTTTGAAAATGAAGAGAACACAATCCTATCTTCATGATCAACACGCATGCTGAGCTTTCGACGCATGGAAACATGATATAGTTCATCTTTACGCTGTGCGCCTGCTCGCCGAAAAAGTGAAAAGCCTTGAAAAGATGAACTCTGAAAGGGAAACTATAGCTGTACCAGGGTTCAGGCCTGCATTTACCTGATCAGTTCTAGACGTATTATTGGAACAATTATGTCTCTAGACTCGGAAAAAGCTTTTGGAAAGACTGGGCAAGTCTCCACCGAACTTGCTTAGAAATTTCCACAACGGCTTCCTCGTGATATCACTAATAACTCCATATTATTCGCACATATACATAGGCTAACTCCGAAAGGTGATTCTGCAACCGAAGGGCAATGCATTTGCATCCCTAATTTAAAAATGCAATGCTTGTCAAGATCTCTTCAAACTGTCCTGTTTCTGTTCTCATTCCTTATCAAAGGACAAGCAATGCACACCGTGTTGTCCCTCCCTCCCTCTTCTTCTCTCTCCCTAGAAAGAGCTCCATGTCGCCCTGATCAAAAGTCTGATTTGCTTCACTTCCTGAATGCTTTAGTATCAGATAATTCCACGTCGGTTTTCTGCCAATTGGATATTGGTTGGCTCAGGAGACCAAAGATGCTCTCCTGGAATGTTGCATCGGATTGTTGCTCGTGGGATGGAGTCATATGCGATCCGATGACAGGTCATGTGACTCACCTTCAACTTGGCTGCTCACCTCCGAACCCGACCTGCTACTCTTCCGCAGGGTCTTCAAACAGCAGCGAACCTTCTACCCTTGGTTTACTCAATATTCCTTCGCCCCAGGAAGCTGAAAGACCATCGAGGTCAAACAAGCTGCTTCAAAACCTGACCAAGTTGAGAGTACTTGCTCTCGACGGCTTAAACCTGTCTGGCATTGATGTGACTCGCTTAATGAATCTCTCTCCATCTCTGGAAGTCCTCAGCCTCAGTCATTGTAAATTGCGGGGCACATTAACAGCAAACATTTTCCTTTTGCCAAAGCTGACATGTCTCAATTTATCAGGCAACAAGGTGCTTTCTGGTTACTTACCTGAATCAACTTGGAACAGCTCTTTGAAGGTTTTGGACTTGTCCTCCTCAGGCTTCTCTGGAGTATTACCAGAGTCCATTGGCGACCTGCATTCTCTGCAGATACTTTGGCTGAACCGGTGCAGCTTCACAGGCTCTATTCCATCATCCCTTGGTAACCTAACACATCTCACCCATCTGGAACTTTCGTATAATGAGTTTAGAGGGCAGGTTCCTCCAACTTTGTCAAATCTTGATCAGCTCACTTTGCTCGATCTTTCCTCGAACAATTTCATAGGTCCAATACCTGATGTCTTTGACAATAAGACACAACTTCTTCTTCTAGATTTCTCTCATAATCTCTTCACGGGTCCTATTCCTCCAAGCACAAAGAATCTTTCGACTCTCGCCCGACTTGATATTTCCAACAATCTCATTGGCGGGTTTATACCGTCATCATTGTTCTCTCTTCCCTCCTTGACGAGCCTAGACCTCAGTAACAATAGGCTCAGTGGTCACATCGGTGAGTTCTTTGCTGCATCCGCATTAGAACATGTTGACCTGAGTGGTAATCAGTTGCGTGGCTCAGTCCCGAGCTCAATTTTTCAGCTTAGGAACATCACTTATCTGAGCATCTCAGCAAATAACCTAACCGGTGTCTTAGACCTACAATTGCTCTCAAGACTCGAAAGTGTAACAAATCTCGATCTTTCAGACAACATTTTATCACTGAGCAATAGTGAAAACACTGAGCATGTCCTGCCGAGCCTCTCATCCGTCAGTCTTTCTGGGTGCCAAATTACAGAAATCCCTGCATTCTTGAGAAATTCGACCAGCATAGAATGGATAGATCTGTCTAGAAACAGAATCCACGGCGATATTCCATCATGGGTGTGGGATATTGGGGCCATGTCATTGTCTTATCTCAATCTCTCCCACAACTTTCTCACTAGCTTTGAACAAGTTCCTTGGAAAAATCTTATAATTCTCGACCTGCATTCGAATTTGATCCAAGGGCCAGTTGCACCTCCATCACTCCCACATTCAATTATTGTCTTCTCGCTAGCTAGTAATCGATTGACTGGCTTTATCCCTGGTTCTATTTGTGAAATGAAGGGCCTACAAGTTCTTGACCTCTCTCATAACAATTTCACAGGTATGATTCCACAATGTCTAAAGAACGTCAGTAACAGCCTCTTAGTGTTGGATATGCAGGAGAATGGACTTTCTGGCACAATTTCCCTAACGTTCACTAAAGATGCAGCCCTGAGAAGTCTTCATCTTAATGGAAATCAATTTGAAGGCCCGTTGCCACGCTCTCTAATCAATTGCAAACAACTTGAAATGCTGGATCTCGGGGGCAACAAGTTGAATGACACTTTCCCCGATTGGTTGGAGACACTTCCCAGCTTGCAAGTCTTGGTCTTGCGATCAAACAGACTTTGTGGCCCTATAAGAAGCCCCGGAACTGAATTTTCCTTTTCAAGGTTGCGCATTCTCGACCTTTCCTTCAATGATTTCACAGGTCCTTTGCCTAGTGCCTTCTTTGCAAACCTGAAAGCAATGATATCAAATGATCAGAATGGATCAGAGCAGCGATACATGGACCAAGGTTACTACCAGGATTCCATGGTTGCAACGATGAGAGGACGGGACATGCCGATTGCTAGAATCCTAGTGATCTTGACGACCATTGATCTATCAAGCAACAAGTTCCAGGGAAAAATTCCTGATGTGATAGGAGAGTTAAGATTACTCAAGGGGCTTAACCTCTCTCACAATAGTCTTGAAGGCCAGATCCCTTTGCCTCTCGGGAACCTTTCCGAGCTTGAATGGTTGGATCTCTCTTCAAATGAACTTAGCGGGATGATACCAATCGAGTTGACAAATCTCACATCTCTAGAGGTCCTAAATGTCTCTTCCAATCAACTAACAGGATCGATTCCTCAAGGACACCAATTCAACACGTTTCAAGCCGAATCCTATCATGGAAACCCAGGATTGTGCGGGTTTCCACTGTCCAAAGCTTGTACTAATTACAAGGCTCCACGGAAACTCCCCGTGCATCCTGAAGGCAGGGTCCATTCATTCCTTGTGGATTTGTTTGAGCCAAGGGTCGTGGAAATAGGATTAGGATGCGGCATCTTGCTCGGATTGTTCATGACAATTTTGAAAAACCTTATCTCTATCCGGCAGGCAAACAGGTATTTTAGGAAGATTGCGAGGAAAGACATTTCTCCGATAGGGCCTTGAAACCGTACACCAGATGAAAGCTGGGGTTGCTGATTTGTGAATCCGTGCAGTTGGGGTGTCAAACCGAACCGAAAATTTCGGGTCTTATTCGTTTCGGGAGACAATTTAAAATGAAGGGGTATACCCGAACCGAAAAGGTACAGTTATCTTCCTCCCTCGGTACTTCTATCTCCTCCCTTACCCCTACCGCTAACATCCCTTCACCTTCACTAGCAGGTCTGGCTCCGTTGCCCTCTTCGCCACCATCCCACGGACCTCCGTCGGCGGCGCCTCCTCTCGATTGACCCGAAGTGCTCACCACCAACTCTGCCGGAACCGTCGTGCATGGTGGTTTTAGCTTTTTTATGGCAGTCCAGCGCTGGATTCGTCCATAGACGCCGATATCTTTATGCGCTCGACTCTGTTTCTTTCCTCCGTAAATCTCGATTCATGGATCCGTGGGTCTGTCTCACTGTTTTCAAGTTCTGTAAATACTCTGTAAAGAGAGAAAGTTCAAGGACTCACCTTCCCTGAATTGGCCTCTGTTCGTCTCCTCCCATAGGGGTTTCAAGAATGTCCGGTCAATCTCTCTCTCTCTCTCCCCCGCATTTGTTAAATGAATCAAATGTTTGTCTCACATCAAGAATCTGAACTGGGAATTTTTCACTTTCCTGTTTTGCTGTGAGCCCTTTGCTGAATCTAAAGGGGCGAAGAGAAAGGCACGCCGAAACAAAACAAAAAACGACCACATCAATTTCGGGCCAGATGTGGTTTGGGTCGGGATTTGGGTCTCAGCGAACACTTATCCAAAAGTTTCGGTTTGGTTCAGGTATCACATCAACAACTGTTGATAGCCCTGGGACACTTACGGGTGAATTGTACCAATTTCATCCAAATTCCACCTAAAATTAAAAATTATCTGTCAAAATAAGTTTCTTAACTTTTGAAATTTAGATTCTACTCTGCGGGTCCTAGAATGTAAAACCTACCTCGTCACAGTTTTCAAGTCAGTTCTAAAGTCTATCCAAGTTCCACTTATACTCTTAATTGAAGTAAACGATTATAGAAAATTATCATCTCTAATGACTACTATTTGCTATTATCCATTGATCACAACATATATTTAAATACGCGAAAATTATGAAATATTAACAAAATAAAGGTCTCGCTTATGGATATTGTTTGCACTAATTGTTTCAAATTATACATGCATAATTAGATTTTATGATATATTGCAAGATCATACGAAAATATAGAATAAAACAACACAAAGACTTAGGTGTCTAATCGACTTACCGTAAACTAATTAGTGACGATTTCTAACTAATAATCTTTTGTATGCTAAATATTTGAACATAAGTAGTGAATTGATATGGGCTTGGGAGAGCTCGAATTAAATTTAGACTTAGTAGTCCATTAGCCTAATTTTAAGTGGTGCACCTGAAATTTGGTTGCGACAAATCCTATTGAGAGCCCGTTTGGTTTAGCTTTTGGAGAATACAGTTTTTAGATGCAAATAACTTTGGGTAAAATTTAATGGAGTTTTTAACTTTGGCAAAATATTGTTTAGTAAAATTTGCATTTGTAATTGACTTTCATTAAATTAAAAAAGCAAAAATATGTTTATATTTGTTTTTGAAGTTGGTCATCGGATGCCAGATGGCGGATTTGGCTATCGCGGCCGCGTGACCCTAGGCGACGATTGCTTGGGGTCGCCCGACCCGACGGCCGCCCTGAGGTGCGCAAACCCGTGATGATCGGGTCAGCGACCCCGGTGACCATCGCCCGAGGTTGGCGACGATCACGGGGTTGGGCGACACTCGGGCGGCGGTCCGGCGCGTCGCCGACACGCGTGACCCCTTGGCTGGCGGTCATCAGCCTCCAATCGACTTCTCCACCGGAAAGATGAACAGTATCGGAAGTTGCATTCCAAAAATGCAACTTCCCAATGGACCTCTACCCCCTCCATTCCCTCAAAGCCTTTTGAAGTCCATGCAATTACATCTCTCCAAAGTCCCCAAGAAATTGAACCAAACACCACAGAATTTGGCCAAACTCCTTTAGAGCCCCAAGGAGCATTCCAAATGCTGAACCAAAAAGGGTATGAATCCGTCTTTGTTTTATTCTTCATCTTCTATTTCTCCCATTTCACTTTTAAGTTTCCTAGCGATAATGATGCTGCTGCTTCACATATTGGATCCGTTTATTTGACGTCAACCCTCCAGCTTCAAAAGGTTCTCTGTGTTCCATCGTTTGGCTTCAACTTATTATCTATCAGTAGATTGACATCAACTCATCCTGTTTCTATTCTTTTTTGTTTTTTTTTGTCAAGACACTAGTACTTTTCAAGACCATTCGCAGAAGAAGACGATTGGAGCAGCAAAGCAACACAAAGGGCGTCAACTATTTGCCACCTGAAACCTCATCGATCTTGACTGCAACTTCTTAGGGTTGCAATATTTTGATTTATGGCATTGAAGTTTAGGTCATTTGTTCAATTGTTGGCTATTATCGCTATTTAGAAATATTGATGAAATTTCTAGCTCCTTTGATTGTCTTTATATGCCTATCACGTTGTTAAACAAAACTTGTTTGCCATTTCAGTCTGGTTCCATTAATACGATTATCCCCTTTTCTTTTTGCTGGCCTGAAAACTTTTATTGAATTTAAAACTAGGCTAAACGCCAGACCAGCCCAACAAGCGGACATAGGTACAAGGAAGGTCCAAAAGAACTTGGGAAAGAGAGAAAGGCCAATTTCTCTACTTTGAAGTGCTCTTATGGGCTTTAGCTAACCAAGCTGCCATCAAATTAGCCTCCCTACAACAATGGGCCAGCCTGATATTAGGAAAAGAAAGCAACAAAGCATGACACCCTTGGATAAAACCCCGGAACTCCGAAGAAACGTGATCTGTACTGTGAAGTTTTCTTATCAAATCAAAACAGCCTGACTCAACTTCTAAGGCTTCGTGACTTCCGGTACAGAAGTGTCCTAGGGTTTGGAGAAGAACAAAGGTTTTAATCTTAGCTGAAGAGGTAGTTGCTTGAACCAATCTCGCAAATCTGTCAAGACTGTCCCTTTTGAGTTAGTATATTGTGATATTTAATGTTGTTACGACACTCCTAGCACCAATGCACGATATTTTTCTGATAATTGTGGATGATTTTACCTAGTAATTTGGAGTTAGGGAAATCCTATATTTAATGAGTTAAAACAAAAAGGGTTTTTAATCAAGTGCGAATCATTAATGCTCAAAAACCCTCTTTTAAAGAAAATATTTATGATAACAAGGAGACTTTTTCAAAAATCAAATGTCAATCTTCTCGGCTATTGGGCGTGCAAAGCTCTTCGATCCCCCAGCGTGAGCCATCTTTTGTATGGCACGCTTGCTCTATCAATCAGGCTCCGTCTCTATCATTGAAAGTAGAGCCTTTAAAGTCATAACAATCATATAAGGAATGAGATTCTCGGCAAGATGAGGATCATGCCCTTGCTTTTCTCCGAGTTCCACTAGGAGACAAGAGTAGTCCATCCGTCCCTAAGGATATGCTTGGGTCGATTCCTTAACAGCTCTTCTATACTTCTAGATCACTCGAAATAGCCAAACCTTGATTGGTTTCTCTGGTCTCTATTGTTAGTTCCGAGTGATCTTATCACCCATTTTAGTTCCTATCTTCCTTAGATTCTATGAGGGAAAAAAAAATCGACAATTGTGTGAGGGGCAACCCAATTAAAATTCTCTCAATTATTCACTCGTACATTCCTTGCTTCATCGGAGTCTATGAGGAAAATTACTTTTTCCCATGCAAACGTGCTATTTTAGTGCGGATGACACATACATAGAAAAATAACAGGGGCAAATAAACAAGAAGACTTGGAAATAGCATCAGCCTTCATGGAAGATATGTATAATCATGCAAACGAGAGAAATCGAGAACGAGATTGAGAGAGAGAAAATTGGTGAAGGGCAAAATTGTGTTTAGAGAAACCTCAAGCTTAACTTTGGCCAATTAAGCTATTTGTCCTACAATTGTATGAACTCTTTTATCATGGTGAGTAATGAGAAGATGGGTTTGCTGTATATCAAGTCCTTGTTGGTTTATGAAAATGTCTCAGAATGCTTGTCGTTGTCACGGCATTCTTATGAACGGTATCTTTCGATTGGTAGGTTTACGGTCTGGTTTGGATTAGCAATTCTCGGCAGGTTTACAGTTTAGTTTGGTTTGTTTTATGTTGGCTTCTTCTATTTACATGAACGAGCATCGTCCAAGGTACTGGCATTCCTCAGCAAATATCTCTAAACATTGCATGATGGCCATTTTATTGGCCAAAAGCTTATTATGACATCTTCTCTTCACTTTTACTTATGCTCGGGTTATTTTTTCAATAATAGTTTCCTAGTACAAATAAAAGAGAAATATCAACTCATTGACACAATAATTTGTTATCTATCTACGAAATAAACATTTTTGGGAAAACAGGAACACTAATTTTGTTCCAAATGGAGGACGAAAAGGAAAAAAAAACAAGAATAAGAAAAGAAGGCATGAAATAATCTTAAATTAAGAGTAGGCCCCATATTTAACCTTGACAAATCTTGTTTGAGAGGAACAAAGGCAATTCATCTCTAGTAAAATTGAACAAAAAAATAGTAATAATAAGTGGATGGAAATAGCGAGAGCCTAATCAATACACTTTTATTGAGAATGTACCATTATTTATAAGGTCAAAGAAGAAAAAAGAAATAACAAAGTTAGAATTATGTGATGTAGAGTGGTATCCACGCAATAGATAAAGTATTTCTTATTGATTATAAGCTATTTCTTAGAAATGAAAAGGAAAAAGAAACAATAAAGAAAAGAAAAAGGCATAGGAAGCTGAGGTGACATGTCGACTACGCCGTGTAAGGCCCTTTGCGGCGCCCCACAACACTGTATAATATTAAATATGACAGAAGCGACAAATTAAGTTTAACTACATCAATTTACGCAGCAATTCCGCATATGCATTTTAGCATCCACGCCACCATCACTCTTCTCTTTGCTCACGCTGGCAAACTTTAGTCAATGAAATTATTTCCATCGTGTAGTACGAATTCCTAAATTATCACAAAGAATCACTGTTTTTCTTTTGAACGCAGCAGAAAGGTAAAACAAATTGAGTATGTCGATTGACAGCAGCTATTTCAAAAGGAATAAGCGGAAAGGCAACAATACATGTGGAG
The DNA here is from genome assembly GCA_014182395.1 of Eucalyptus sp. ANBG9806169. Lineage (NCBI taxonomy): Eukaryota > Viridiplantae > Streptophyta > Magnoliopsida > Myrtales > Myrtaceae > Eucalyptus > Eucalyptus sp. ANBG9806169. The sequence goes on from CM024578.1 coordinate 33,870,199, forward strand.
ATGTGACAATGAAAAGAGCCACAGTCAAGTTCCCCGTGAGCCCTTTTATGTCCACGGTCCACCCTAATAACAGCTATCGACATCAGCCAACAAATAGTAGTCCTAGAGATACGAGTACTCTACAGAAATTGATATACAAAAACGTATGTGGCTGCTTGTGCCGTATTCATGGTCTTCTTCTCTACGTTTCGAGATTACATGACCCTTGACAACAAAACAACAAACGACTTGTTGCCACATAAGCTTTCGCGTACCATCTTTTTAAAATTTTTCAGTATCTCGAGTATTTCCAGAATGATGAACCTAATACCAACCTATGTGTTTAGGTCGTTCACGATGCCCTGAAGCTTTCTCTCCAGGACTTCTGAGCATATCTGCTCCATCATTCTGTAGAAGGATATCATATCAGATAATTGCTCGACCGACATCTTCCCAATCACATTCCTTGCCATCTTCTCTCTTTCTTCGTTCAACTTGAGCCTCTCGATGTATGACCCAGCGTTCCTCACCGTAGCACCCATCTGCTTCAACCTCTTCTCTTGTTGCAAACTCAATGCTGTGTTCGACTGCAGAAACCGATGCCCAGTTAAGATTTCAAACTCAAGAATGAACAAACCTTACACGAAGAGTAAACTAGGAAAATTTTCTGTTGACGCCCGTGTCCCGATTTAACAAAATTCAATGAACACCCCATACTTTTCAAGGTATCTTATGTACTAACCAAAATTTAATTAACTCTTAACTCTAGACAATGGTCTGACTTTTCGATAAAGGGTCTACAAAAAGGAATACAAACATCGGCTGATGTGAGGGTATGTGCTGCAACCACACCATCCTAATTTAGCAGCACCCCAAAAGACACAGTATACCAATTGGATAGACAATAGTTACGTCTAAAATAATGGAATTCAGGTTCACAAAGGAGAGCTCAAAGAAGAACAAGAACAATAATTGTTTGTACCTCAAGAAATTCTGCACCCACTTTAAGTTCGGAATCTTTGGATGGGTTCAGCCCTTGGCCGGTCGTATACAGATTCTTGGCCAGTGAAAAACTGCGAACGATCATCCTCCTCTTCTTCTCCATTTCTTGATCAAGTTTCAGTGGCCTTGGACCGAAGTCGAGCTAATCAGCTTCTTCTGGTACGCAATCACAGCCTTCACAAACTCCTGCAACAATACAAAGTTCAGTGACGTGTCCACCCATACTAAAAAGGAATCGGACTGCCCAACAAAAACCCATCCCATCACTTTCTAAACTGATTTCGTGAATAGCCATTATAATTGCTGACATCATTCGTTAACGAATGTCGACAAAAAGGCAATCTTTAAGCACCTGATAGGCGGACGGGCAACCTGGGTAATCGAACTCGTCGGAGTCGGGCTTCCGCATCCGCTCAGGGTGAAACTGGAGGCCCATGATGAACTTGCCCTCTTCAGGATTATAAGCATCCGGGTCATAGAACCCTTCGATCAAGCCATCAGGCGCAAAGGCCATTGGCACAAACCTCTGAGCCAGTCTCTTGACCCCCTGGTGGTGATAACTGTTCACCATTATCTCCATCCTCTGATCCTCCAACGAGTCCTCAAACCACTCATGCAATGGAGTCTTCTCCAACACCCTGACCGCATGTCTGTGCCCATCATAATCATCATAATTTATGTGAGCCACTCTCTTCTCTTGGGCAAAATTCCTGCTGACCTCTTTCTCAATGTCTTGATAAAGCGTGCCTCCACTTGCAACATTCAAGACCTGCATCAAGAACAGAATTTGTTAGTTTAACAATAAAACACATCTAATTTTGAGTTTGAAATTATACGGATTTGGAACCGTTGAATAAAAGACTGAATTTCTCGGACCTGCGAGCCTCTGCAGATCCCCAAGTAAGGGATGTTACGCTCTAGGCACAGCTTCGCGAGGCGGAGCTCGATCGTGTCCTTCTCGCGGTCGATGGCAGTGTCGCTCGCGTGGAGCCTCCGTATCTCCTCAAGCTCCTCGGGGGAGAGTTTGATGGCGGAATCCTCGGGCTCGTAGAGTGACGGGTCGATGTCCTCGCCCTCGCAGAGGAGGACGCCATGGATCGGCTCGAAGCTGTCGAGCAGCATGTGGACCCCGCTCACGCGGGGGACTATCACGGGGACGGCCCCATAGCTCACTATGAGATCAAGGTGGTATTCACCTGCAACGAAAATTCACTCCCCTTTTTGAAACAATTCAAATCTCATCGGACTTCTTCTGATTTTCCTAACGATTCTCACCACTACAGCACAAACCCTAATCTAGTTTTTTCTTATAACCAAAAAAAAAACACACACACAAACACGAGCGTATCGCGTCTGCTCACTATACGGATCATATAGTCGAAACGTACGTACCGACGAAATCGACAAACTTGTTCTTGCGAACGGTGCGGCGTGAGACGATAAGGACGCGAGGAAGGATCCCGGAGAGATCAGAAGAGGCCATGGACTACGTCGATGTATGCCGTTGGTTTGATCCTCTCGAGTCTGGTTTTACGATGAAAGAGGTGTTCAGGCTTGCGCGTGCATTTATAGGGGGAAGAGGAGGGGTTACTGGATAAAATTTCTTATCTATTTAAGTAGATGTGAATTATTATTATTGAGGAAAATTGGTGCATTATTTTTATAAATATTATCTTGTTAGGATTTTAAACGTAAAAACTGAGTGAGCTGTCTACCCATAGAAAGCACACGATGGCAACGTCTTTGCGCCGCGTCGGATCTCCCACTCCTGGGGCTACGGGTTCAAGGGTTTCCTTTCTCTATTCTTCTTTAATCGCTAGAAAAGCTATTAAATAAGAATTCCAAGACCTTATCGCCAGATATTAAAAAATATGACGAAAGAGGAGTTTCTTTCGCGTTTTTCTTCGAAATTCTTGTAAAGCTAAAGAACAAGATCCTAAACGAAAATCTCTGTGCATTATTCTATTTTCCAGCTTCCGTCATTAATTGGTGGATAAGAACGAAGCCATGTCAAAACCTCATCACTTCAAACGAAGAAGCACTTAAATGCTCCAGCATTACAGCACGATTTTCCCCACCGTTACCGATTCCTACCAGTCAAGATGCAGACTCCAGCTAAGTATGACTCATCAGTGCTCCAGTTTAGGATGGCAGTTAGCCTTAATTCGATATGGTAAAACAGGCGTGAATACGTGTATAGGGGAAAAATGGCAAGAAGCCTTTCTAAACCATGGTGGTAAAAGGGTTCTTGCCTGTATTGCAACTTCATTTGTTGGGAGATGAGACACCGACCATAGGAATTAGGTGCATGGATCGGTTGATGATGTTGCAATATCATTAATTAAGTTGCAACGTGGTGGGGTGGGGGAGTAGCAAAGCTTATCTTGGGTAGGTACCATCCAGGACGGGTCAAAGGTGAGGGGGAGCTGATCTGGTGATTGGGGGAGGGTGTGATGTGGAGCTTCTAGCGGCTGAGTTATTGAACGTTTCCGCAATTTCCAGCAATATCTTCCCACTTCTGCGGTGGCATAATACTGGAATGATGCCCTTTCACGCTTCAATAATTTCTCTTTTTTATGATTTATTGGACTGTTAATGCTTTTTGCGGACCAGACGATTATGGTTTTAATATTGTAGATCTTTCCCACACGTAGCGTGAGAATTGACCACGATTAAAGCGTTTAGAATTCTCGATTTAGTACTTTAAACATTCTAATCAACATGATTATCATCAGACGCGTGATCGTTTTATTTTCAAAGACTTAAACTGTCAAATGAAAGATGCGATTTAATGTTTAAATGCCAATAGACCAAATGAGTTTTCCTTGTCTTGTAAACATGGTAACTATTTGTTCAAACAGGTTACGATGTTTTAGTAATTATTCAATATATGTATAGTGAAGACATAATGTTGACAATTTGGATATAATGCATTGGAATTAAGAATTTAGAGAAGCTTCATTCAAACGTCCCTTGGTGCAAGGCGTGCTAGATATTGTAGAGATTGACTTGGATCGGTCTTACTAGCACAAGGAAGATTCGGATGAGGTGCAGAAAGCGGTCGAAGTTCATGGATCATGAGGTGCTTTCAATATTTAATATGTAGACATGCCAAGCTACAAGGTTGTGGGTATGCATACGTGGCGAAACTGCATTAAAATACTTCACAGCTCCACCAAATTGGAGGAAATTATTACAAATATCAAATTGTGGATTTTGGATAAAGGGATGCATTGATAAGTGGATCATCCAACAATACTCGGTAGTTCCTAAGATTGGTGAAGCAAATGAACCTTATACATAGATATAAACACAATCATGCGGGGAGGTTGGGAAGATCGAATCGGGGAAAAGAATCTAGAATAACTGATTTAATTTGTCGGTTTCATAAAAAATGAATAATTTTAAAAATGTATATTTTCTTAAAAGTAATCACTTACATTGCTCACAAAAATAAATAAAAAATATCAATAATTATTTTAAATAATACAATATGATAATTTTTTTTTAAAAAAAGTAATTTCTAAATCTTTCATCTTTTCGGTCCTGAGAACATCCCTGGATAGGTCCGGTCGAGTCGGTGACTGCTCAAAAGGGAACCCCATCTGGTGAAACACATGGCAAGTGGGACATGCATGAAGACCCTGCGAGCAGCACGTGATCCTACGATGGCCATTCTAGTCCGGAGGGGTCACTTTTGCACGGGGCATGTGTTTTCCGAGGAAAACGTGTGATCGCCACGCGATGAGAAGGCGGGCGGGGAGTCAAAGCCAGGTTGCTCCTCCACTCATCGAGAACACCAGCTCCTGAGCCTCGGTACATTACCTTTCCATGTTACTTTATTGGGCAGTTCTCCCACGCCAATTAATAAATTGATTTAACATACCGATCCTAATACACTCGTCATTATCTATGAAAACGCGGGGACTAAATTATGAAAAAAATTGTCCTAATAATCGTAAACATATTACATTTTTACTAATTCAATCAGAAATCTTTCAAATTTGTTAATTGAATTCTCAATATTTTGACAATTTACCAAAATAGTTAAACCAATCCATTTGGCGGGAAATAGCTAACGTGGACATTTGGTGTTTTATGTGACATGACTGGCAAGTCGCCCCTTGCTAAATCCTTGCGAGAGCAACCCTTGCTAGAGGCTAGCGAGGGTGAACCTTGTCGGTCATTGCCTTTGGCCAGTCAGTCACCTGCCATTGCCAATGCTTGGAGACCAGCAAAAAAGAAAAGTAAATAAAAAGACATTAAAATACACAAACTAAAATAATAATTTGAAAAAATATTGTCAATAATTATCTACATCAACGCCGGTTGTACTACATAGGACGGCTAACATTCACATGAAAAGGTTTAGGACGGTCGGATCGACTATAGGGGCAAAACGTGAAAACGTTTAGAACTGAATTGGTAAAATTGAAATATATAAAAGTAAATTGGCAAAAACGCAATAATTTTGGGATGGATAATTTTTTTTTTTTTTTTTAAAATTGTGCAAGCAAAGGGATCTTACAAAAGCAATTGTTTGAGGAACCTGGATTCCTCAGTCCTCTCTCGGGAAATCGAATTCTATCCAATCTGGTTTTTATTTGCCCCTGAAAGTCATGCCAAGCACACGACTTGTTTTTCCCATGATCTTCGAAATTAGCGAAGAAGGGCCAAGGCTCAAGGGGTAGTTGGCCTCTCAATCGATTATCTCAATTAGGTTCAATTGCTCATAAACTAACACGTGAGAGTTTTAAATACAGTCGGGATTTACATTAAAACTGATGGATTTATTGATGGGCCTAAGCTGGCCCGGCCACGATGGGCCTAAGGGCCCGGCCCACGGGAATTAGGCCCGTGGAAAGGGCAACCTATTTAAGGGAATAGAGAGAGAGAGGAACGCACCTCTTGGCATAAGTATTGTTCATTCTCTTCAAGTTCTCTCTCTCCAAAAGCTAAGAAGCGACGCCATCTTCACTTTACGACGAATCTTCGACATCGGATCGAACGGGACTGAAATCTCTTCCTCAATACGGCATCGGTGTCTAATCTGTGGCCAACAAGGTACGCTCGAATCCGTGGTGTGCTTTTGATCGGTGATACGTTACATTCCCGGGCTTATCTTCCGCATATGATTTAGGGGTTCGGTTTAGGTGCCGAATCCGGTTTTTCGGGGATCCGACCGATCCCAACATTGGTATCAGAGCCCGTGTTAGCGTTTTCCCGACTTGTATGATGATGTATGAAGTTTCTTGATTGATTTTTTCGCAATTGATCTTCGGCCGTACGGATCGGGGCAAGGAATCCCGACACCCGAGAATGTTCGACTAATTTTTCGATTTTTCGTAAGTCGAAACCAAAATCTGATTGCACGGGGGCGAAGGCGACGTCGAGACGAGTCCGGCGACATGTCGCGAGCCGCTAGGGGGACAACGCACGCGCCCACACGCGCGGCCGAAGCCGCTGCGCGTGGGGCGCGACGCGCCAAGACGCGCTGGTTCGCCCGGCCAGTGCGTCACACGCGCCGGTGACGAACCGGCGCGCGCGCCGCCGGCCGGCTGGCGAACCGGCACGCGCCGGTCCACGGACCGACGCGTGCCGACGTCACCCAACGGTCGGTAACCGCCGGGTGACGTCATCGCTGTCGCCGGCCGGCGACGTCCGTTGGCCGGCGGTCACGGCCGGCGACTCTACCGGCGACCGACCCGCGGACGCGGGCACGCGTGCGGCACGTGCCGGGCCGACGCCTCGCGTGACGTCGGCCCGCGCACGCGCGGCACGTGCGGATGGTCCGCCCGGCCGGTCCGCCGGGCACGGTCCGACGGGTCCGACGACCGTCCGTTGACCGTTGACCGTTGACCGACGACCGTTGACTTCCGTTGACCGACGACCGTTGACCGTTGACCGACGACCGTTGACCGTTGACCAAAAAAAAAAAAAAGAATTTGTTTCTTTTTTCAATTATGTCTATGTGGATTATATGTAATCCAAATTTTGTTCTCGCATTCGTTGCGGGAACAATGCCTCCCCTTCGATTACGTACGCTTATTCGCGTGATTACCGATAAACAAAAGGCAAAACTTTCTAAGTTGATAGCTGAGTTGACTGATTATCGATGGGAGCAAGGTGACTTAATGATCATGTTCTTGAAGTCAACGGGAAGATTCAACAGGTCATATGGAATGGTCATCCCATGTCGCAGTCAGAGATGGTGCGATTTTTCATTAACACTCTTCCACCCGAATGGCAAGATGTGTTGAATCGCATATGGGATGTCAACGGTGTCGCTTCATATAAGAAAATTGTGATAGATTTTGTAAACGAATATTACTGCATTGTTGCAAGGGAAAAGGTCAAGAAATTGACTAAAATAGGATCTTTCCCAGTTCGTGTGAAGGTTATTTGTAAGATGTATTAGCTGTTTTTTGTTGAGTGTGCTATGTGAACATCCTATGTACTGTTATCTACCTGATTATTAATTATTGTAGCAACCTATATGTTAGCCATATTATGTGAAAGCCTTATTGTTATATTGTATGTCAATTATCTCATTTGCTTTCGTAATTGCTGGTTCTTTGTGGGAAGGTAGCTGTGGGTAGTAATAGAAGTTTTTGTAGCTTCATAGAATTGATTTTGCATATGACAATCATATTAATGATAGTTTTAAGTTAGGATTTTTGGAGGATGATTGGAAACATAGTGACCTTTTGATTCGAAACCTTACTTAAAATTATTAATTAATATGATGGGTTTGTGCAAAATAGATGCATAAATAATAGGCATTAATAACTCGTGCATATATGTCTCGATGTGTTCGGATCAATGGCTTCACCACAAAGAGCATAGTTGCCGAGCTGAACAAAGGTGAAAAGCTCAATGGTGACAACTATGAAATCGGCAAATGAAAATCCAAGTATGTTGGAAGAGCAAGAAGCACTTGAGGCTCTTGTCCTAACCATGGTAGAACGAAGAAGGAACCACTTTGCACAAAGATAAGAGAGACAAAGAAGCATTTGCTGCATGGAAAAGAAAGAACTCTCTTGCTCGCATCACGTTGCCGAGCAGCATGGAAAATGACGTCATGCGAGAGTTTAGGCGTTTTGAAAATGCCAAAGACATGTGGGAAGCATTGGCGGCAAGATTTGGTCATACTTCGGTGACCGAGACTAAGACAGCTCACTATTAGGTTTGACTCTTATAAGAAGCCTCATGGTCAGACCATGAAGCAACATCTTAGAAAGATGTCAAACATGATTAATGAGCTTAAAGATGCTGGCCATGTCCTGACAGATGAGCAGCAAGTGCAAGCGTGATTCGTTCCTTGCCTCGAGTTGGGAGCATATGAAGGTGCACCCGACTCATAATGAGAATATCAAAACCTTTGAGGATGCATTGCGTCATCTTGAGCTGGAAGATGACCTTTGTTGGCGGCTAAGCCGGAAGCCGAACTCTATCATGCTAGTTCTAGCTCAAATGGAGCTTCGGGCTCCAAGCGCAAGCGCCCTAACCGGTTTGATAAAGGGAAAGGCAAGGAAGCAGGTCCTTCGGGTGGAAGAAACCCAAGTTTAACCAACATCAAAGAGGAAAGCGTCCTCGCATGAAAAAGCTAACAAGGGTGAAATGCTACAACCGTGGCAAGAAGGGTCACTATGCTCGCGATTGTCGTGAGCCAAAGAAGGTAAGCACCCCTTGTATTTTTCAGAACTTTGCATATGTGTCAAGTTACGTATTCATGACTGAATCTAATCCTCGTGGACTGTGGATTTAGGAGCAACAGACCATGTAGCGAAGGATAGAGGATCCTTCGTGGAATTTCGACGAATACCAACCGGAACTAAGTGGATCTATGTGGGAAACAACTCCAGAGCTGAAGTGAAAGGAATTGGCACATGCCAACCGAATATGCGTGGTGGACGCACTTTGTTCCTTCATGATGTATTGTATACTCCGGAGATTCGTCGGAATTTAGTGTCTGTTTTAGTATTGGTTAAATTAGGTTTTAATTTGAACTTCTATGATAGAGGTGTGGATTTGTTTTTGAATACAAATTACTATGGTTGTGGATATTTTCTGGATGGTTTCATTGTATTAGATATTGATTATGTTAATACAAATGTTTGTTATTCCTTTCTCACGTCTCCTAACACATATGATAAGGATGTGAATGTATGGCATGCTAGACTTGGTCACATTGGCCAACAACGTATGAATAGACTAGCCAAAGAGGGCTTGTTGGGCAATATTGAAAAGTCGATTTGCCTATCTGTAAGCATTGCCTAGAAGGGAAAACGACAAGGAAACCATTTGGAAAAGGTAAAAGAGCTGAGTTTCCCTCTGCATTTAATCCATTCGATATACGTGGTCCAATGAATGTGAGAGGAAGGCATGGGGCTGTTTATTTCATCACTTTTATAGATGATTATACTCGATTCGGATATGTCTATTTAATTTCTCACAAATCTGAAGCAATAAGTTGTTTCAAAAGGTTTATGAACCTGGTAGAGAATCAATTAGACAAGAAAATAAAAGCATTGAGATCCGATCGAGGTCGAGAATATTTATCGATGAGTTCAGAAAATTATGTGATGAAAAAGGAATAGAAAGACAGTTATCTATTCCATATACTCCTCAACAAAATGGTGTTGCGAGAGAGAAGAAACAGAACCCTACTAGAAATGGTTAGGTCCATGATGGCGCATGCTAACTTGCCTATCACCTTTTGGAGTGATGCGCTGTTATCTGCTGCCTATATACTTAACCGTGTGCCTTCCAAATCAGTTACTTCCACTCCATATGAGTTATGGACATGTAGAAAACCAGACTTAAGTTTTCTTAAGCCATGGGGTTGTGCTGCCTATACACTAGATTCCTCTCACAAGTTTGGGAAATTGGGTCCCGGAGGAAAGAAGAGTATTTTCATAAGATACTCGAGAACACTCAAAAGGGTATGTGTTCATAGGTGAGCAGGAAAGTGGGAGTATAACTGAATTTGAATCACGGGATGTCACATTCTTAGAGGATGAATTTCCTAAGAAGGGCGAAATAGGGGAAGACAACACCCTATTTGAAACCTCGGATCAAGATAATGATCTTAGTGGAGTTCGTCCAAGTGGGAGTAATATGAGAAGTGATGAATTGAATTCGACTCATTCTCAATTGCAACCACATGATGAGACGATATCATTATCTAATCCCAGTGGGAGCATAATGGGGAATGATGTGCACAAAGCACAAACTCCCATACGGCGAACAAGTCGCCAAAGTATTCCCCGTCGACGTTTTGACATTGAAGGGGAAACTTTTATGGTTGCTCCACAAGATGAGGATGAGCCTAGAAATATTAATGAGGCTCTAAATTGCCCTAGTAAGGAAAAATGGATTCATGCAATGGAAGAGGAAATGGAGTCAATGAAATCAAACCAAGTCTGGGAACCTGGTTGATCTTCCAAAAGGACGCAGAGCTATTGGGAACAAATGGGTTCTCAAAGTAAAGCGAAAGGCTGATGGCTCGATAGAAAGGCATAAGGCTCGCCTTGTAGCGAAGGGGTATAATCAACAGGAAGGGATTGATTATGAAGATACGTTTTCTCCTGTAGTTAGATTTACCTCGATTTGCATAATTCTGGCAATAGTATCTAGTTTGGATCTTGAATTACATCATATGGATGTAAAGACTGCTTTCCTCAATGGAGAATTAGAGGAAGAAATATACATGGAACAACCAACTGGTTTCATGGTAAAAGGCCAAGAAGAAAAGGTGTGTCGACTTTTGAGGTCGATATACGGCCTTAAGCGATCATCAAGACAATGGTATATACGTTTTCATAATGCCATAATGGCATATGATTTTACAATGATTGATGAGGATCATTGTGTATATATCAAAAGATCCAAGGATCATTTTGTGATCATATCATTATATGTTGATGATATACTGATTGCCGGAAGCAATATGGAGTTTGTTCATACTTGTCAAGAGTTGGTTGTCTTCCAACTTTGAAATGAAGGATATGGGTGAGGCTGCATACATTCTTGGAGTTAAGATTTCAAGAGATCGTTCGAAGAGATCGTTGTCTCTTTCGCAAGAAACATATATAAATAAAGTTCTTGAACGATTTCGTATGCAAGATTGTAAACCCATAGACACTCCTATTGCAAAAGGTGAAGGATTGAGCCATAGGCGTGTCCGAGGACTCCACAAGAAAAGGAACAAATGAAACATATTCCTTATGCTAGTGCGGTTGGGAGCTTGATGTACGCTATGATGTGTACAAGACCCGACATATGTTTTGCAGTTGGAATGGTAAGTAGATACCAATCCAATCCGGGTCCAAAGCACATTGGAAAGCCGTAAAGAGAAATGAGGTATCGAAGGGAAGCCGCTGATTTCAAGTTGAGTTACCAAGGAAAGGATCTGCGACTCGAAGGTTATTCGATGCGATTGGGGAGGAGATTTAGATGAAAGGAAATCTACCTCTGGTTTTGCTTTCTTCTTGAACAATGGCGCCATATCATGGAGCGGTAAGAAGCAAACGTGTATAGCCTTATCCACGATGGAAGCTGAGTTCGTGGCATTATCGCAGCGGTGCAAGAAGGAGTTTGGCTTAAGAGATTTTTGGATCATTTAGGTGTTATTGAAAAAGCTGTACATCCGTTGTTGGTTAACTGTGATAGCCAAGCAGCTATAGCGTACACTAAAGATCCAAAATATCATGGCAAGACCAAACATATAGATACCAAGTATAACTTTGTAAAAGATATGGTTGCACGAAAGGATGTGAACTTGCGGTACATATCTACGCATAGAATGGTAGCGAGATCCTATGACAAAGCCAATACCTAGAGATGTGTTTTGTGGTCATGTGAAATCTCTAGGATTGCGTAGAGTACGATGTCTTTGGATTGTAATTTCCCGAGTTGTTCACATGTATGAACTAGTGTTGTTTTCATTATTAATGCCTATGAATCTTTTGTTTGATCTTTATGCATCTTAATGTTTAGTGCATTATATTATGTTGATAAAGTATGTCGGACAGATAAGAGATTAGCCCACTCACACGGGTAATCGCCTCTATTTACTATGTGATAGATAGAGATGAGACTGTTTTTAAGCTTATTATCTAGGTGATAATCGAGAGCTCAAGCTTAAAATAAATATGTCGCCTTAACTGAGTGTTAAGATGAGGACATAATGCTTACGATGTCCGAAAGTAAAATAACCCACACATTTTACTTTATCTGTCTAAGATGCCGATGTGAGTTTCGATGAATTTTGTGAATGAGTAAATACGTGAACTCAAGTTAGACATTGGGTATGTCCGAACTATCATCCGTACGGTATTGATTGTGTAGACATACGCTCCATGGGAAATGAGTTAATACCGTAATACGTATTTCATACTACGTATGCATGAGACGACCTATAAGAGTGACAAAAGTTTGATCTCAACTTTTATGACGTGTGAGACTCTTGAGGAAAAGAGTTCCTCAATTTTTAGTGCCCTCATGACTCTTACTTATTCTCAAGATTTCTATTTAGTGTTTGCTATCTTAGAATGTTGCCAATGGTCATGAGTTGATTCGATCTAATGGGACATTTCTAGAAAAGCAAGTTGAACTGAAATTGAGAGTTTGAAGGAAAGAGGAAGATCGGATTTGTAGAATCACATTGTGGTTTTGTGTTCACAGGTCGACCAATTATGACTGTCTTTGGGATAATCATAATTGTGAATACAATATATATATCATTGTTTAAATGAGATTAAAAGAGATATAAATGTGATCGATCGATCTAGGGTACTGCATACTAAATTTACTCGGAAAATGATGCCCAATATGAGCTGCTATATATTCCTAACAGATGTATAGCAACGAGCTCTCAAAGTATCTTTGGTCGCACAGATTATTCACCGGTATGAATGTTGAAAGAGGAAAAGAGGGATTTTCAGTTGATGGGCCTAAGTTGGGCCTATCCGCCCATGCTGGTTTTGAACCACCATGTGCGAGTGGGAGATGATGGATTTATTGATGGGCCTAAGCTGGCCCGGCCACGATGGGCCTAAGGGCCCGGCCCACGGGAATTAGGCCCGTGGAAAGGGCAACCTATTTAAGGGAATAGAGAGAGAGAGGAACGCACCTCTTGGCATAAGTATTGTTCATTCTCTTCAAGTTCTCTCTCCAAAAGCTAAGAAGCGACGCCATCTTCACTTTACGACGAATCTTCGACATCGGATCGAACGGGACTGAAATCTCTTCCTCAATACGGCATCGGTGTCTAATCTGTGGCCAACAAGGTACGCTCGAATCCGTGGTGTGCTTTTGATCGGTGATACGTTACATTCCCGGGCTTATCTTCCGCATATGATTTAGGGGTTCGGTTTAGGTGCCGAATCCGGTTTTCGGGGATCCGACCGATCCCAACAAAAACAACATAATCAACAAGACTTGCCATAGAGAGATTCAATAGTTAAAATTGTATTCCTGTAAAAACTTTAGAAAAAATTCCAAACAAGGGCGCAAAGTAAACAATTATTTCTTAAAAATGATCTCAAATTGAATTTTATTTCAAATAAGTACTGAAATAGCTAAGTCGGTGTAAAATAAGGACCCGAGGTCGCTAGCCGGCCCAATGGTCTTCGATCAACATTTTCCGGCGACTAAAATAAGGTCAATTTTGTCCGAAATTTACATTTGGGTAAAAAATGAAGAAAAGTAAAGCCTTAAAGGAAGAGCGACAAACCATTTGATGAAGACCGCAGAAGAGCAAAAGAGAATGACACCCAAGAAGTCAAAGCTGAATCTTGAATCGGCGTCGCCCACTACCGTCTCCATCGTCTCCTCCTCCTGCTCCTCCTCCTTCACCGCACTTCTTTTTCTCTCTGCTCTCTCTCCAACTTCCGCTGCCGCCGCCGCCACCGCCGCCCCGAACGGATTGACATGCCCTATGGATCTCAGCCACATGAGCAAAATCCCTTCCGACTCTCTGACCTCAACACCTCCATTTCTTGCCTCCAACACTTGCAATCCACCCTCACTTCTCTCACTCTCTCCCCACCAATCTTGTTTCCCTGCTGCCTTGACCCTTCGCAGTTCGTCATCACGCCCAACACCTGTGCCCACATTCAACTAGGCAGGACTGGGTTAGTGAACTTTGAGTCAACTAGAGTGAGATCACTACCAAGTAAAACTTAAACTGTTAGATGAAAATGTTTTAAAGATTAAACTTTGTGGAATATTTAATTAAATATGTAAATAGGGTCTAAAAAAATTTAAACTCTTGATATCTTGCTTTGATACCGGCGAGATTTTGTGAAATAACTGTCAATTCTTCTAAAAGTTCAAGTTGTTAAATGAATACTCAGTTTAATATATTAATATTCCATCATATTGCAAGCACAACCTCATGGGTTTGACCTATAGGGACTTGTGCGTGGCTGCTGGTTTCCAGGTCCACTCCTAGCAGATATCCATCGGTGGTAATAATTTCAATACTACAAATTGCTTTATCTAATTTGGGGATTTTCTTCATTTTTTACCTAATTGTAAATTCCATACATAATTGCTCCTATTTTAGTCGCCAGAAAATGTTGACTAAACACCATTTGGCCCGTCGGCGATCTTAAACTCTTATTTGAGACTGACTTGACTATTTTGAGCTTTCATTTGAAATAAAGTCCACTTGAAACATTTTTTAGAAAAATATTCTCACTTCGGGTTTTAATTTGAAAATTTTCCTATATATATAAACCTAGCTCAAAGTTGTCCATATCAATTGGCCCCGAGTTGGTTCCGATCAAGAGCCCATTTCATAAGCCATCAGAAGACACTCATTCACGGAAGGCCTACCAAGTTTGCTGTTCAATCAGTCTACGACGCACCCACATAAACAAACAGAGAGAGAGAGAGAGAGAGAGAGAGAGAGAGAGAGAGAGAGAGAGAGGATATATTTGGATTGGATGAAGTCATTTTATCGATAATACGGTGAACAGAGCTGATTATTATAGTTACCGAGGACTTGCAATTTTTTTTATGTGATGACCCACCGAGATTCCGTTTGTCTTGCCCAAATTTTTTGTTGAAAAATATTTCCTTATCTCCCGATGCTTGAATTGTTAAGAAAAATGAGTCAATTAAAAACATTTTCACAAAAATTAAAAGATTTATGCGTAAATTCAAAATAATGATTTCTTCTCGTAAAAATTACAATTCATTTTTCAAAATAAGAATGCATATCAGCGCTTAGGCACTGGAATCCTAATGTCGGTGCCAAAGTGGTTAGTGGTCGGGCCCAAGTTTGTGAAAGCTAACACCGATTCCTAGAAGGTTGAACCAAGGTTCATAGAAGTTCAGCCCAAGTCCCTCAAAACAAGGCTCAAAACTCTAGTACCCACTGCCAGGTACCGGCCGCAGTGGTTAGCTACATGGCTCTTGAGGCCAGTCACCAATGCTAGGACCTAAGTCCATCAAGGTTGTACTAGGGACCCTAGTGACTGTACTCGAGCACCAACTCTTACACCCGAATCCCTAGCACTCATATGAGGGTCCATCAAAGCTGGACCCGGTAGCCATGCTCAGGTAATAGACTCACATGCCCAAGTCACAAGTGCCACGATTTTAGTCCATTAAAGCCAAATCCAAGACCCAAGTGCTTGTAACCAACTCTCCAACAATTGTCTCAAGCACTTGACTCTCATGCTTAAGTCATTGGCGGGCAGGCTAGGGTCCATACAGATTGGATGTGGACCTCTTTAGGCCCTTACCAGGTGCCTATGCTTGAATCCCTAGCAAACATGCTTGGGTGCCCAGCTCCCCACCTAAGTCATTGGTGCCCAAACTAGGTTCCATGACAGTCAAGCTCAAGTCCACAAAAGAGGGCTTAGGTCCCTCAAGGCTAGGCAAGAACTTAGTGCCATGACCAGTTTACTCGTGGTCATGCCCATGTACACGACTCCCTCATCCAATTCACTAGTGTTTGAGCATCGGACTGAGTTGCTGGTGCCCATGCTCGAGTTCCTAGTGACTGGTCCCAAAAACCTCGACTCGTACAACCGAGACTTGGGCGATTTGGTATCCCTTTTATCGCACAAATAGTGTTTGTATTTTTAGGAGAATAAAATCAATTTTTTATTTTATTTCAAACAATGAAAAATAATTTTCAATTCATTTGTAGATTTTAGCTAAACACCAACGAAAAATATTGTCACATTTCTACATGATGACTTCATGATTGTTAAATTGTCCTATAAACAAACGAAGCATTAGGCTCGATTCATTATTATTTGGGATAAAGTGCCTGTTTAGCACGTTGGTTCAAATTTGGGGATGGGTTGTAGTCAAGAGAAATCAAAATCATAGTAGTGCCAACAAGTAACGGGGTGGAGTTAACCCCCCGGCATTTTGACAACTTCTGTTGCCTCATACCAAACCTTCCCAAAGCGACAATGGCATTATTCTAGTCGTGGATTTCTAGTATCGGCAAAGGCTTACCAGACCCTAAAGTAAAGAGATATATCAAACTAATAATAAAAGACACCATATTGGAGAAAAGACAAAACAAAAGTTCACCTCTGGAACTTATTATAGAGCACGACTATATAAGTCATGGCGACATTCCCAGCGGTCTTGTTTATTTCTTTATTTCAACTTGTTTTACTAGGTGTACGTAGGGTACGGAACGCCACAGACGCGCATGACCCGTTTGCCGTCATCGGAGGTGAGGTACTCTCGGAGGCTAGAATTCTTGATGTACCCGCAGAGGCATGGCCTCTGCTCCCACATCTTGCTACAGCACAGGGCCGACGGAGGCGCGGACGATGTCATCGCGGGCACGAACGAGCTCAGCTGCGAGGCGCTGCACGTCACTGCTTCCGCTACATGGGCTCGATCTGCCAAGAGAAGCACGAGCACTGCCACGAGGCCTGCCACGAGCAAGCGTGGAGATGGGGAGGGATTGGATTGCTTGGCCATGATCTTCGATGGGAGGCAAGTGAAGAGGAGACAGAAGAGGGAGGTGGGGGTGTGTGTTGCGTTGGCCAAGGCGAGTGACAGTAGAGATTTATAGGGATGGCACTCAGAATTTATCATCGCATAAATTATTTTGAATAGAATAGGCTAATCACCTATTTTAAAAAACAATTGAGACCAATATTAAATACCCTACATGCAACATGTCTTATGTTCTTCTATGTGCATGGAAGCCCCAATGATAACATTGGTGGAGGGAGAGAAGGAGGATAAAAGATAGCCAGTCTTTTGTTTTCAGAAAAAATTTTGTGAGCAGCTCATATTAATGTAATTATAAGGAATAATATATCATGGAAATTGACGAATCACAATATTAAAAATTGCCCCAAAATCACTTTATTTTTCTTTCGAAAAAGTACCAAAATAGTCCTAAACCTTTTGTATTGGTACCAAATTAGTCATAAACTTTTCAATTGGAACAATTTAGTCCTCAACATTTTTACATTAGTATAAATTCAGTCCTTTTGGGTAATTTAAGTTGAAAATTGCTGACGTGGCCGCCGGCAGTCTTATGTGGTACCACGTGGACAAATGTTATAATTTCTTTTTTATATTTTTTCAGATTTTTTAAATTATTTTTTTTTCCTTTTTTTTTTTTTTTTTTTCTGTTTTTGTTTTTTTTTTTTCCTTTTTCCTTTCTTCTTAACCCTCGCCGACCAACCATCGATGGCCACAGGCTGGTTGGGGCGAGGGCCCCCGCAACCTTGCCAGCCATTGGCGAGGGCACACGGCCCTAGCGGACAAGGGTGCAGCGGCCCTCGCC
Source organism: Eucalyptus sp. ANBG9806169 (assembly GCA_014182395.1). Taxonomy (NCBI): domain Eukaryota; kingdom Viridiplantae; phylum Streptophyta; class Magnoliopsida; order Myrtales; family Myrtaceae; genus Eucalyptus; species Eucalyptus sp. ANBG9806169. The sequence continues at coordinate 33,887,966 of CM024578.1, forward strand.
TAGATCTAGGCGAGGGCCACGACGGCCTCACCCGAGGCGTCATGGCTCTCACTTGCCACGGACGAGGGCCTTCGTGCCCTCGCCTGTGGCCAATGACGAGGGCGTGGCGGCCCTCGTCGGCCAAGGGGCGAGGGTTTGGGCCCTAAACTGTGGTCGGTGAGGGCGCGACAGCCCTCGCCAATGGCCAGTGAGGGCATGGGGGCCCTCACCCTAACCAGCTTGTGGACGGCGATGGTCGGCCGATGACCTCGCTGGCCAAGAGGTAAGGAGAAAGGAAAAAAAAAAAATAATTTAAAAATCTAAAAAATTATAAAATTTGTCCACTTGGCGCCACATAAGACCGTCGGCGGCCACGTCAGCCATTTCCGACTTAAATTAGCCGAAATGACTGAATTAGTACTAATGTGAAAATGTTTAGGACTAAATTGGTCCAATTGAAAAGTTTAGAACTAACTTGGTACCAATACAAAATGTTTATGATTATTTTGATACTTTTCCCATTTTTCTTTTACCTTGCAAATCCTACGCATAAGTTTTTTTATAATAACATAAATATAGTGTATGTGAATTTTTACTATGTCTACGTTAATTGTAACATGTTGACGCATGAAGATAAATTTTATTTAAAGAATATAGTTAATTTTAAAAATTTTAGCCGCACAAATTGATCAATCAGCTAATATTGCTCATAGAGATTTATTTTTTTATTACAAGCGATCGGAAGAAAAAAAGGAAAAACTCATCATCATAGTACCTCAAATCTAAAGAAAAAGCGAAAACCCAATTTTCCACGGTCCCCCACCACAAAAAAAAAAAAAAAAAAAAAGTTTCCACACTCAGTGCTCCCCCAATTTTCCACGCACTCGGTGAAAAACCAATTTACCTCTATGAAATGGATTGCCCATAAATTTAAATCGATAGCAACAACGTCGCATCACTTAGAAGCAAAGCTAAATTTAGAAAATAATGAGGATCGATGAAGCACCAATAAAGTTAAACGCATATTCATTCCACAAGAACGGATCTGTTTAGCAAAATAATTGATGGCTGATCACTAGTATACGCTGGAAATTCCTTCACCAATAACTATGACGTTGCCAATTGGTAATAAACACCTAGGCTCGGCTTTTTTTACAGCATTGTCATACAGAGACGTCAATGTTTCTATGATCATCATTGAAGCAAGAGGCAGAAAATCTGCACATGAACAGAGCAAAGGTATATCAATTTCCCAAGAGCATATTCATTAAACTCCCAAATTTAGATCAAGAATAGCACCCAAATTGAGAACTAGATCGAGAAAGTTCGAATTCTCAAATCAAGTACTAGATGTGGAGAAAAGAACTCCCAAATCTAAATCAAGAGAGAAAAAGTAAGGAAAGAACAATAAAATGCAAACAAAATCAACAAGAGAGGGAGGGGAGAGTGGGACTAGTTCAAACCCTTCTTCTTGATTGAACGTCGAAGAAGACGATGGAGAGAAAAGAGTGGAGAGTGAAGACTTTTCGCTCCCACCCACTCATTGGCAAACTATGCTATGGGAATGCAATTTTTTTCATTATCTATCATCATTAGTCCCTGACCTTACGTTGGGCATTCCAGGCGTAGAGAGAGAGAGAGAGAGAGGACAGCAGCATTTCGCCAATGGAAGTTTGATGATTATATTTTTCGAGACTGTAAGAAGCATAATTATTCAAAAGACAATTCTTCAAAGGAAACAAAAACATTCAAGCATGCTTATAATCTCAATGCTTAATTGCTTCAAAAACCCTATGCAATTCTTTACTTACACCCTCAACTTGAAAAACTTTCAATTTTAACCCGAACTTGAATTTCATTTTCTAAATAACCCCTAGCTTTTAGGACCAAGAGGTGTCAAATGTCAAATCTAGATATATGAAAACCGGTAACTTGACCTTTTCTTGATCCAAGCTTCTAGTGAGTTGGACATTTAAGTGAATTGCGCATGTGAGCGTGTCTCCTTTTCTGTGTGTCTTTGTGTTGGTGTATGTACATTAGACCTATCAAAATGGGTTATAAATCCATTTCTTAACTAATATTTGATGAACCCACCCTTCCACATAGGAAATAGGAAGTGAAGGGTTTGAATCCCCAACTTTTTAGGGGAGTTGGGATGTAGATAATTTAGTTTTAAGTGTGAGTTTCGACTCCTACGCCATACAATGAGGTAAAATAAAAATCTGAGAGTGAAAATTAGAATAGGATTAAAGTAAAACCAAAAAAAAAAAAAAAACTCATATTTGATGGATTGATTGGTTATATGAGTTAGTTATATTCAGTAAATGATTTATAAGTAAGTTTACGACGATAATACCCGAAATAATATAAGTATTAAATGGGTTCACAACTTACATAAACTCATCTGCCTCTTTGACTCTCTCTTGCCCTCATTCTATCTCGCGTTCACTCGTTTCGCACTCTTACGTCAATTTGGGTTGAGATTTGATCAAACATGAATGTGTCTTAGTAATATTGGTCAAGTCAGGTAATCAATTTGGGTCGGACAATTTTCGACCCAACTCGACACACCTATTTGATGGATCTAGCGTACACATACACATTTGCTATGCATGAAGAGAGATAGAGCTAGAAGAATTAATCAAATAAATTATATTAAATTGAAGCTTGCGCTTTTTCCACCCCTATTGACTTCCAACGCTCTTACAATCTTGAATTGAACGCACTATTCATAGTGGAACCACTTTAATTTTAGGTTATTTATTACCTTTTCTCCATTTGTTCTTTGGCTTCAGGTTTACGAAAGACAGAATTATCAACATCCCTCTCAAATAACTTCTTTTTTTTTTTTTTTTTAACCCTAACGGTTTCTTCCACACTCAAATTTTTCGGTAATTTCTTCATGTTCGCTTTTTTGTGAACTTATTCTTCATCGTCCATTTGCATGAGAGTCTAATCAACTGTTTTAATCTAAGCAAGCACTAATCATGCATCGGAGTAGAGGGATGTTAGTTTTATTTGCGTAATTTTTGCTTCATATCCCTAGGTTCTCCTCAAAATTCTCCATGTCAATTGGCCCAGAATAGGGTAACGATCGAGAGCCCATTGGACAAGCCATTAACATATTGAACCCACTCACAGAAGGCCTTACCAAATTGCTGTTCAGTCAGTCTACAAGAGAGAGAGAGAGAGAGCTAGGGGAAGAGAGAGAGAGAGAGAAAATTTGCATTGATGATACGGTGAACAGAGCTAATCACCATAGTTCAGGGGAATTACTGAGGACTTGCAATCATTTCTTTGTTCTCGATTCTTTATCATTTATAAACTCTGTTTCAGCAGGTTAATCGGTTCAATTTAGGGATAAATTGATCTATTAACAAAGAGAAACCAAAATACTGGTAGTGCCAACATGTAATGGGTTGTAGTTAACCCTGGCGTGATAGCAACCTGTGTTGTCTCAAATGCCAAACCTTCCCGAAGCGACGATGGCATTAAACTCGTCGGGAGTTCTAATACCAGCATTCATATGAGGGCTTACCAGTCCGTAAAGTAAAGAAAAAAATTAAACTAATTTAAAAGCACACCAAATTGTAGAACACCAAATAAGGGTTTCACTTCATAGAGTACAACTATATAGATCATGGTAACATCATCTCTTTGCAATCAGATTGCTCTCCAGCAATCTTGCTCGTCTATTTATTTCAACTTATTTAACTAGTAAACCATACTCGTCCTTATCTTCGTATTCTGTCGGCATCGAACATGGGAGGTTCCCAGTTCCGGACACTTAGCACGTCGGGTATGGGACGCCGCAGGTGCGCGCAACCCGCTTGGCGTTGGGTGAGGTGACATACTGCTGGAGATTCGGATTCCTGATGTACCCGCAGAGGCACGGCCTCTGCTCTTGCAGCTTGCTACAGCACAGCGCCGAGGGAGGCGCGGACGACGTGATTGCAGAGACGCACGAGCTCAGCTCCGTGACGCTGCACGTCACCGCTTCCGCTACTCGGGCCTGATCTGGCGAGAGAAGCACAAGCACTGCCATGAGAGCTGCCACAAGCAAGCGTGGAGATGGGGAGGGATTGGATGGCTTGGCCATGATCTTCGATGGGAGGCAAGTGAAGAGGAGACAGGAAGGAGGTGGGGCTGTGTGTTGTGTTGGCCAAGGCGAGTGACGGGAGAGATTTATAGGGATGGCACTCAGAGTTTATCATCGCATAAATTATTTTGAATAGAATAGGCTGATCACCTATTTCAAAAAACAATTGAGACCCTACACGCAACATGTCTTATGTTCTTCTGTGCATGGAATCCCCAATGATAACATTAGTGGAGGGAGAAAAGGAGGATAAACGACAGCCAGTCTTTTGTTTTCAGAAAAAAATTTGTGAGCAGCTCATATTAATGTACTTATAAGGAATGATAGATCATGGATATTGACGAATCACAATATTAAAAATTGCCCCAAAATCATTTTATTTTTCTTTGGAAAAAGTATAAAAATAGTCATAAACCTTTTGTATTGGTATTAAGTCAGTTCTAAACTTTTCAATTAGATCAATTTAATTCTAACATTTTCACATTTATATCAATTAAGTCCTTCCAGCTAATTTAAGCCGAAAATTGCTGATGTGGCCGCCAGCGGTCTTATGTGGTGCCATGTGGACAAATTTTATAAATTTTTATATTTTTTTTTTCAGATTTTTCATATTCTTTTTTTCTTTTTCCTTTTTTCCTTTTCCCTTTCTCCTTACCCCTTGGCTAGCGAGGTCGCCGGCCACAGGCTGGTCAGGGCGAGGGCCCTTGCGACCTCGCCGGCCACTAGCGAGGGCCGCCGTGCCCTTGCTGGCCACAGGCAAGGGTGTTAGCCCCCGCCTAGATCCAGGAGAGGGCGCAACGGCCCTCGCTCGTGGCAAACAAGGGTGCGGCGGCCCTTGCCCAGATCCAGGTGAGGACCACGACGGCCTCACTTGAGGCGTCATAGCTCTCGCCCGCCACGAGCGTGGGCTCGCCTATGGCCGCAAGGGTGCGGAGGCCCTCGCCCCTAGCTGACGAGGGCTACACAGGCGAGGGCCACTATCACATCCCGATCCTCGAACGCGCGCCCATCCTTTACCTGGTCAATTAAATAGCGACGTCCCATGACGCAGCGCTGACCCTTTCATTTTAATACGCATGCAAAAGTAGATATAAAATCCATAGACAATAAAACAATGGATAGAAAAGTAGGGCCATATTTTTCAAACCTGAAAAACCACAACCACACTTTTATACAATGCAAACCATATAGTATATACTACAATACTATTTACAAAAGTCGTTTCTATCACACATCAGTTCACAACTCAGGGTTTGCATAACAGGGTGGGGGTTCAACCCTCTCCTAGGTCCTCCTATGGATCCTCCTCCGGGTCCTCTTCTTCTCCGACGATCTCTCCTTCCTCCTTGCTCCAGCTGGAGCCCATGGCTGAATACACTGGAGAGTCAAAATCGCCTTCGAGCTTAGGATCCGTTGCATCCACCACTAATCCACCCTTTGGATCTGTTGTCCCCTTCCCGAACGCTACCTCCAAGACATATAGAGGTACATCACATTCCGGTGTAGGACCCTCCCTTCGTCCATCATCGTAATGGCGATACCACGACCGATATTTGTGGGGCACCTTTTTGGGGTTTACCCACATCAACCCAGAAAGTAGATTTCACCAATACATATTCCAGTCCTTCGGGGTGATGGTGTATCGGGATGTGATAACCTATCTCAGTGATTTCCTTAGGTATACCAAAATGTTCGGGAGGAGATGGAGGTGCTGTCATCTAAGGACCTGAAATGTTGTCCCACAACGGCGTGAGATTACGTCTCAACGAGTTCTACCCCCTAATACTCGATTAGGAAGAAAATATGCCCTATGGATTGCCTAAGCACAACACGGGTTAGAAGACTTACCTTGGCATCAGTTCCTTCCTGTTAGACAATAGAATTCAATAGTTATTCACTCAGATCAAATCATCGATCAATCGACTTATTGATTACATATAACCACGACCTTCCCTTGGTCGGTACATCCAATACTATATATAATGTCCTATCAAATCAGGACTGCTCACCCAAAGCTGAAAATATAGATAGTATAGCTCGCCAAAAGCTGATAATATAGTATACTATGTATATGCTCGCCCAAAGCTAATAATATGGTATAATATATATGATCACCCAAAGCTGATATAATAGAGCCCCCTGGCCAATATAGTATACCACCCAACTATACAACCAATTTATCATTTTTATCATATCCGATAAAAATAGCCGTGTATAAGTACACGGTCGGCCTTAACCAAAATTCAGTATTTTCACCTTTGAAAATCCCACAATTTATATGGTCCACCAAAATACTTTTGGCGTTGTAAACCAACGCTCAATTATTTTCCAATCAATTAATAAAATTAATTTAGGAATAAAATCCTAAAATCACAATTAAATCAATTCAGCACAAATTAGAGCTCAAATAAATAAACGAACCACACCATAGAAATCAGCATAAAATTCCGGTCACTGGCTATCCCGGTCTAATTTCTAGAAAATAATTAATTAATTAAATAATTACAAAAAAATATTAAATAAATGCCAATAAATCCAACTTAGGCCCGTAAGGTCTAATCGGATGCTAAAACGGACCCAGAAAATTTCCGAGTCACTCTAGATAAATACTAGAGTTTTTCTAAGCCCTAATTGTACTAACTAACCACCTAACATGCATCGACAAATAATTAAATTAACTAATCTAATATAATCTATCCACCTAAACCATGCTTAATTTAATCTACTCAACCCCTAAGCGTAATTAACCTACTAAGCGAGGATTAGTGAGTTAAACTCACTTTTCGACGAGCGAGTCAGTGCAAATCGATGGGAACGTCGCAGGGGACGGAAAACTCCAAAGCGCGCCTAACTTTCGAGGCCGGGGAACGACCTCAAAATAGGCCCAAAAAACTCAAAAACGAAAACCCATTTCTTAGGCTTCTGTTTTGAGCTGAAACATAGGGCAACAAAGGCTGGTTAAGGTAAACAAGACTGGTGGAGGCAACGGTGAGACCGAGCGGCCAACAACAAGGGCTCACGATGGTCGGAGGCGGCTCACGGCGGCCTAAGTTGCTCGGGACAGATCATGGGACTTTGGAACAGGCGAGAGGAAGGCGGAGGCGCGGCTGAACGGCGCGAGGGATGCGCAGCCAGTGGTGGTGTGCAAGGAGGACGACGGCGACGTACGACGTGTTGGGGGCTGTCCGACGGCTACTAGCTGCTTCAACGATCTTCTTTGGCTACTGTTAGTGTTCATGTAGCTCAAAAGAGGGGGAGGGAATGGCAGTCCACGGCAGATGAGGGAGAGAGAGAACATGGGCCCTACCATGGCCTTATTTTTCCAACTCTTGGTCCCCTTGACCATCCTCATCCACCAGCTGGTCCTTGGCCTCAATTCAGCCACCCAGGTTTCACTTTACAACCTTTGAAGTGGTCCAAAAGCTTAAGGCAAGGGGGAGCTACGAATTTCATGGATTCCTCCCTTAATTGGACACTAATTTTCTCTTGATTCAATCCAATTTGGCCCTCATAAATTCAATTAGCACCTCAATGATCAAATTAGTATTTTTCCTCACCAATTGATCTCACTCGCTTCCCAATTTTACGATCAAAACCGGTCCCCGACTTTTTCGGACAAAAATGACCTTAGGACGACTTTTTCCCAAAAAGTCTCGGTCTACAAAAAAAAAAAAATCTTCTAAGACTGATTCAACGCTCCTAGAATTAATTGTGACACGACGAACTTTCAATTTCTGAAATCGAACTCAAATTCACGGTTATTTTCAATTTGGCGCGATTTTAGCGTAACCTAGGTTACCGAATAACTTTCAGAATTTTTTAATGCAAATGACTCATGGTCGATTTTCTTTGAGCCACAATGAACCCACTTGAAACATTGGTGACTGTCGGTTGTCATGAAAATCTCGAGTATTTAAATACAGACACAGGGTACCAAAACGATAGAAAAATCAGTCTAGTACCGGCCGACGAGAATTTTCCAATTTAGTGGTGTCACCCACGATTAGCCACACATCTCAATCAAACCAACCTATTTTTTTTTTTTTATCTCAATTAGATTTTTAACTGTGTCGTAATGGCCTCTAAAGATGAACACGGTCGAATAGCCGATTCCTGGACGAATTCTCAAGTCTATCGCATTAAAATTCCTTAATGTTTTCCCAGATAATCTAGTTATCTCGAGAGTGATCAGCTCTGAGAACAACCCTATAGACGCGTCAATAAAATGCCCGATTTATTCAATAGAAAACATGATTGAAAATCTGGATATCACAGCCATCGGCCAAGGGCGAGGGCCACCACACCCTAACCTATGACCGACAATGAGGGCGCGGTTGCCCTTGCCGGCCAAGGGGTGAGGGTTTGGGCCCTCGCTTGGATCTAGGTGGGGGCCAACGCCCTAGCCTATGCCCGACAAGGGCACGGCGGCCCTCGCTAATAGCCGGCGAGGGTGGTGGGGCCCTCACCCTAACCAGCCTGTGGTCGGCAAAGGTCGGCCGGCGACCTCGCCAGCCAAAGGCTAAGAAGAAAGGAAAAAGAAAAAAAAAATTTAAAAATCTAAAAAATTATAAATTTTGTCCACGTTGTGCCAAATAAAACCGATGGCGGCCACATCAGCAATTTTCGGCTTAAATTAGCCGAAATGACTGAATTGATACCAATGTTAAAAGGTTTAAGACTAAATTGGCTCAATTGAAAAGTTTTTGACCGACTTGATACCAATACAAAATGTTTAGGACTATTTTGGTACTTTTCCCATTTTTCTTTTACCTTGCAAATCTTATGCATAAGTTTTTTATAATAACATAAATATAGTGTATGTGAATTTTTATTATGTCTACGTTAATTGTAACATGTTGACGCGTGAAGATAAATTTTATTTAAAGAATATAGTTAATTTAAAAATTTTAGCCGCACAAATTGATTAATCAGCTAATATTGCTCATAGAGATTTATTTTTTTTATTACAAGCGATCAGAAGGAAAAAGGAAAAACTCATCATCAATAGCACCTCAAATCTAAAGAAAAAATGAAAACCCAACTTTCCACGGTAACACCCCCCCCACCACAAAAAAAAAGTTTCCACGCTCAGTGCTCCCCCAATTTTCCACGCACTCGGTGAAAACCCAATTTACCTCTATGAAATGGATTGCCCATAAATTTCAATCGATGGCAACAACGTCGCATCACATGGAATTTTCAAGCCACCAGCCTTGATGGAATGTAGCAATCCACTTTGGTGCATTCAATTTTGACGGTCGGTCACACGATAGAACTTGATTGTCTTAGAATTTTGCAAGTACCTAGAAATTATTCTAATAATAGTCACCCACCGACAGATGCCAATTTGGCTCATCACAAGTTTTCAGAGGGCTAGAAACATAAGTTAATTCTATGTATATTGAGTCTCTCACATATGTAAAAACAGAAAATTTACCAAAAAAATTTCAAATCTATTGCATTTATAACAATTCAATCCTAAACCTTTTAGTTTGATTAATTCAGTTTCAAACATTTTGACAATTTATCAATATAATTCATCAGGTCAAATTTTGGTGAAAAATCACTGACATGAACATTGATAATTCTATGTAGCATGACAATGACTATGGCTGGCCATTGGTGAGGATTGTAGCCCTCGCCCCTCACTTGATCTTGCCCATAGCTAGGCACGGCCTTCGCAGCCAACCTTGTCCAGACCATCATAAGCCCCTTGCTTAAATCTAGGCAAGGCTAGCCTTACCATGGCCTTACGCAGAAAAAGGTTGCCTTCGCCTTCAATTGGCAGGGGAGCCTAGCCTAGATCTTGGCAATCTCAAGCGAGGGCTATGACCCTCGCCCAGTGGCCAATGAGTTTTGGCAACTTTCGCTGACCACAATCAACAAACAAAGGAATAGAAAGAAAAAAAAAAAAAAAAAAGAGATAAAAAAAAATTATTCACGTCAACGATTTCTAACTAAATTGGGTAAATGGACTAGATTGGCAATTTGTCATAAGATTTAGGACTAAATTAACTAAATTGGCACAAATATAATATGCTTCAGAATTTTTTCTTTTTAAATATTTATCCCCTATGAAACTTCCCCATAATCAAATAAAAAGAAGACTTATTGCATTGTTCATATAATGCAAACTCGCCAGATTAGTGAATTCAAGATTCTTTTTAGATTGACTCTCTTGTGAAACATCATTATGTATCGATATGCGTTTTGTTATGTATAGCAGGCAAACAGCTGACCCTATAACTCTTTGACAAGGTCAATAAAAGACGAGTTCAATACCCCATGATGGTGCATAGTTATTAGTAGCGAAATGGAATGCTATCATGAGATTTACTATACCAATCAATTATGATTTATGGGACTTGGATCTCCTCTAACAACAGTTCTTCTGTTCCAGTGCAAATGATTGCTTAATATGACCTCGTATATTAAATGCACATGTGAAATCAACTCGTTTTTATCTAAGCCTATATACAAATTGTGGTATTTTTCTCCATCCATGATTATAGAAGACTTCCTCCGACCAGTTTTTTAATTGGTGGATTGCATATATGGACATAATTCGAGGTAACTCAACTTGCTTTATGACCGACCAAAAAAGAAAAAAAAAACTTGCTTTATGAGATTTTTCTATTGCAGCCAGCAATTTCGGCTCGACTCTTGACTTCAAGTCAACTCGATTCAATCTTCCAAGTCGTAGAAGACCTAGCTTAACCCACTTATGGTTACCTGTGGTATCCGTATGCATTTTCTTTTTCTCATTAAATATCATCATTAGTCGCTGACCTTACATTGGGCATGCCGGGTGTAGGAAGCAATTAAAGTTTGGTAATTATATTTCTTCACACAATAAGAAGCATAATTATTCGAAAGATAATTTGTCGAAGGGAACAAAAACATTCGAGCATGTTTATAATCTCAATGCTTAACTGCCTCAAAAACCCTACGCGATGTTTTATTTGCACCCTTAACTTGAGAATTTTTCAATTTTACCCCGAGCTTCAACTTCAATTTCTAGTTAACCCCGGCTTTTGTAACCAAGGGGCGTCAAATGTCAGATCTAGAGATACGTGCAAACTGGTAAGTTGACTTTTTCTTGATCTAAGCTCCTCGTGAGTAGAAATATTTGGGTAAATCTTCCCTCACTAAAATGACATTTAGGTAATTAGTAACTTTAAATTATTTGGATTGATATTATCGATTAAATATCGGAGGAGAATAATTTATTTCCATAAATAACGTTGGCATTAGATTATTGTCAATCTATATTTTTTGAACTAGTTCCGCTAACTTCATGAATCATGTAAAGTGCGAATCAAAATCTAAATAAATTGTCTAATATGTGTTTGCACTTGAGGTTGTGCATAATCAAACATATCATGTGCACCTAATTCACGCACAAAATTCATTCCTCTACTATTAACATTTGGTTTTCTAATACAGAGCAATGATAAAATTGTTCCTTTTTTTTTTCCATATATATAGTTATAGTATCAGATTGAGCCCAATCGTAATTAAGGATGACCAATTTTCTGTGAAATGATAAAAAAGTTTGAGCAATTGTTTTTCAATGATTAAATTTGTTTCTCTATATCATTAAACAAATCGTGCCAACGTAGAATTTAGGATCCGGCGTGGTAATATTTTTCAAAAAATCCTAAATATATTGTAAAGCAGACAATTCACTCTCAAGCTTTTAATCGTACCAATTTAGTTTTGAACATTTTAATGTTTTGCCAATCACTCATAAACTTTCACTTGAGATTTTAAATACACGTGGGATTGCTTTAAAGCAATGTAATAGACGAGATTTGCTGAAGGAAAATTTAATTGCCAAATCGTGCTCGCGTAAAAATTTTGGATTGCACTGGAGAACGCTGCCCTTAAGATCGGACTGCCTGATTTAATTTAAATTAGTATAAAAGCCAGTCCTCCAGGATATAATAAAGCAAATATCAAAACTACTATTGAGGGATACCAAACTGTAGAACACTAAATAAGAGTTCACGTCTTCAACTTCATAGAGTACAAACTATATATGTCATGGCAAGATCATCTCTTCGCAACATAATTATCACGGCGATCTTGCTTATTTCTTTATTTCAACGGATATAACTGGTAACTAGTACAATACTCATTCTTATTTCCGTATTCTCTCGGCGTCAAACATTGGAGATTCCAGGTTCCGGACATCAGCAGGTGGGGTACGGAACGCCGCAGACTCGCATGACCCGTTTGCCGTCGGCGGAGGTGAGGTACTGTCGGAGGTTAGGGTTCCTGATGTACCCACAGAGGCATGGCCTCTGCTCTCGCATCTTGCTGCAGCACAGGGCCGACGGCTGCGCGGAAGATGTCATTGCGGGCACGCATGAGCTCAGCTCCGAGGCGCTGCACGTCACCGCTTCCGCTACATGGGCTCGATCTGCCGAGAGAAGCACAAGCACTGCCATGAGAGCTGCCACAAGCAAGCGTGGAGATGGGGAGGGATTGGATGGCTTGGCCATGATCTTCGATGGGAGGCAAGTGAAGAGGAGACAGAAGAGGGAGGTGGGGCTGTGTGTTGTGTTGGCCAAGGCGAGTGACGGGAGAGATTTATAGGGATGGCACTCAGAATTTATCATCGCATAAATTATTTTGAATAGAATAGGCTGATCACCTATTTCAAAAAACAATTGAGACCAATATTAAATACCCTACATGCAACATGTCTTATGATCTCCTATGTACATTGGTGGAGGGAGAAAAGGAGGATAAAAGATAGCCAGTCTTTTGTTTTCAAAAAAAAAAATTGTGAGCAGCTCATATTAATGTAATTATAAGGAATGATAGATCATGGATATTGACGAATCACAATATTAAAAATTGCCCCAAAATCATTTTATTTTTCTTTGGAAAAAGTACAAAAATAGTCATAAACCTTTTGTATCGGTACCAAGTCAGTTCTAAACTTTTCAGTTGGACCAATTTAATTCTAAACATTTTTACATTGATATCAATTAAGTCATTCCAGCTAATTTAAGCCGAAAATTGCTAATGTGGCCGCCGGCGGTCTTATGTGGCGCTACGTGGACAAATTTTATAAATTTATATATATATTTTCAGATTTTTAGATTTTTTTTTTTTTTTTTCTTTCTCCTTACCCCTTGGCCAGCGAGGTCGTCGGCCACAGGCTGGTCAGGGCGAGGGCCCTTGCGACCTTGCCAGCCACTGGCGAGGAACGCCGTGCCCTTGCTAGCCATAGGCAAGGGTGTCAACCCCCACCTAGATCCAGGCGAGGGCGCAGTGGCCCTCGCTTGTGGCGAACAAAAGTGCAGCGGCCCTTGCCTAGATCCAAGCGAGGACCACGACGACCTCACCTAAGGCGTCACAGCTCTCGCCCGCCACGAGCGTGGACTCGCCTATGGCTATAAGGGCGCGGAGGCCCTCGCCCTTGGCTGACGAGGGCCGCGCGGGCGAGGGCCATTATCACATCCCGATCCTCGAACGCGCACTCATCCTTTAGCTGGTCAATTAAATAGCGACGTCCCATGACGCATCGCCGACCCTTTCATTTTAATACGCATGCAGAAGCAGATATAAAATCCCCAGACAATAAAACAATGGATAGAAAAGTAGGGCCATATTTTTCAAACCTAAAAAACCACAACCACACTTTTATACAATGCAAACCATATAGTATATATTACAATACTATTTACAAAAGTCGTTTCTATCACACATCAATTCACAACTCAGGGTTTGCATAATAGGGTGGGGGTTCAATCCTCTCCTAGGTCCTCCTCTGGATCCTCCTTCGGGTCCTCTTCTTCTCCGACGATCTCTCCTTCCTCCTCGCTCTAGCTGGAGCCCATGGTTGAATACACTAGAGAGTCAGAATTGCCCTCGAGCTTAGGATCCGTTGCATCCACCACTGATCCACCCTTAGGATCTGCTGTCCCCTTCCCGAACGCTACCTCCAAGATGAACAAAGGTACATCACATTCCGGTATAGGACCCTCCCTTCATCCATCATAGTAATGGGGATACCACAACCAGTATTTGTCGGGCACCTTTTTGGGGTTTACCCACATCAACCCAGACAGTAGATTTCACCAGTACATATTCCAGTCCTTCGGGGTGATGGTGTATCGGGATGTGATAACCTATCTCAGTGATTTCTTCAGGTATACCAAAATGTTCGCGAGGAGATGGAGGTGCTGTCATCTAAGGACTTGAAATGTTGTCCCATAACGGCGGGAGACTACATCTCAGCGAGTTCTACCCCCTAATACTCGATTAGGAAAAAAATATGCCATAAGGGCTGCCTAAGCATAACACGAGTCAGATAACTTACCTTGGCCTTAGTTCCTTCCTATCAGACAATATAATTCAACAATTATTCACTCAGATCGAATCATCGATCAATCGACTCAGTCAATTACATGTCACCACGACCTTCCCCTGGTCGGTACATTCAATACTATCTATAATGTCCTATCAAATCAGGACTTCTCACCCAAAGCTGAAAATATAGATAGTATAGCTCGCCAAAAGCTGATAATATAGTATACTATGTATATGCTCGCCCAAAGCTGATAATATGGTATACTATATATGCTCACCCAAAGCTGATATAATAAAGCCCCCTGGCCAATATAGTATACCACCCAATTATACAACCAATTTATCATTTTTATCATATCCGATAAAAATAGCCGTGTATAAGTACATGGTCGGCCTTAACCAAAATTCAATATTTCACCTTTGAAAATCCCACAATTTATATGGTCCACCAAAATACTTTTGGCATTGTAAACCAACGCTCAATTATTTTCCAATCAATTAATAAAATTAATTTAAGAATAAAATCCTAAAATCACAATTAAATCAATTCAGCACAAATTAGAGCTCAAATAAATAAACGAACCACATCATAGCAATCAGCATAAAATTCCGGTCACTGGCTATCCCGGTCTAATTTCTAGAAAATAATTAATTAATTAAATAATTACAAAAAATATTAAATAAATGCCAATAAATCCAACTTAGGCCCGTAATGTCTAATCGGATGCTAAAACGGACCCAGAAAATTTCCGAGTCACTCTAGATAAATACTGGAGTTCTTCTAAGCCCTAATTGTACTAACTAACCACCTAACATGCATCGACAAATAATTAAATTAACTGATCTAATATAATCTATCCACCTAAACCATGCTTAATTTAATCTACTCAACCCCTAAGCGTAATTAACCTACTAAGCGAGGATTAGTTAGTTAAACTCACTTTTCGACGAGCGAGTCAGTGCAAATCGACTGGAACGTCGCAGGGGACGGAAAACTCCAAAGCGGGCCTAACTTTCGAGGCCAGGAACGACCTCAAAATAGGCCCAAAAAACTTCTGGAAACCCATTTCTTAGGCTTCTGTTTTGAGCTGAAACAGAGGGCAACAAAGGCTGGTTAAGGTAAACAAGACTGGTGGAGTCAACGGTGAGACCGAGCGGCCAACAACAAGGGCTCACGATGGTTGGAGGCGGCTCACGACTGCCTTAGTTGCTCGGGACAGATCATGGGACTTTGGAACAGGCGAGAGGAAGGCGGAGGCGTGGCTGAACGGCGCAAGGGATGCGCAGCCAGCGGTGGTGCGCGAGGAGGACGACGGCGACGGACGACGTGTTGGGGGCTGTCCGACGGCTACTGGCTGCTTCAGCGATCTTCTTTGGCTACTGTTAGTGTTCATGTAGCTCAAAGGAGGGGGAGGGAATGGCAGTCCACGGCAGATGAGGGAGAGAGAGAACAAGGGCCCTACCATGGCCTTATTTTTCCAACTCTTGGTCCCCTTGACCATCCTCATCCACCAGCTGGTCCTTGGCCTCAATTTGGCCACCAAGGTTTCACTTTACAACCTTTGAAGTGGTCCAAAAGCTTAAGGCAAGGGGGAGCTACGAATTTCATGGATTCCTCCCTTAATTGGACACCAATTCTCTCTTGATTCAATCCAATTTGGCCCTCATAAATTCAATTAGCACCTCAATGATCAAATTAGTATTTTTCCTCACCAATTGATCTCACTCGATTCCCAATTTTACAATCAAAACCGGTCCCTAACTTTTTCTGGACAAAAACGACCCTAGGATGACTTTTTTCCCAAAAAGTCTCGGTTTGCAAAAAAATCTTCTAAGACTGATTTGACGCTCCTAGAATTAATTGTGACATGACAGAACTTTCACTTTCTGAAATCGGACTCAAATTCACGGTTAATTTCAATTTGGCGCGATTTTAGTGTGACATAGGTTACCAAATAACTTTCAGAATTTTTTAGTGCAAATGACCCGTGGTCGATTTTCTTCGAGTGACAATGTACTCACTTGAGACATTGGCGACTCTCGGTTGTCGTGAAAATCTCGAGTATTCAAATACGAACACAGAGTACCAAAACTATAAAAAAAATCAGTCTAATATTAGCCGACGAGAATTTTCCAATTTAGTGGTGTCACCCACGATTAGCCACACATCTCAGTCGAACCGACCTATCTTTGATCTCAATTCGATTTTTAACTGTGCCGTAATGGCCTCTAAAGATAAGCACGGTCGAATAGCCGATTCCTGGTCAAATTCTCTATTCTATTGCATTAAAATTTCTTAATGTTTTTCCCAGATAGTCTAGTTATCTCAAGAGTGATCAGCTCTGAGAACAACCTTATAGGCGCGTCAATAAAATGTCCGATTTATTTAATAGAAAACAGGATTGAAAATCTGGAATGTCACAGCCACCGGCCAAGGGCGAGGGCCACCACACCCTCGCTTGTGGCTGACAATGAGGGTGCGGTTGCCCTTGCCGACCAAGGGGTGAGGGTTTGGACCCTCGCCTGGATCTAGGCGGGGGCCAACGCCCTAGCCTATGCCCGACAAGGCACGGCGGCCCTCGCTAATGGCCGGCGAGAGCGTGGGGGCCCTCACCCTGACTAGCCTGTGGTCGACAATGGTCGGACGGCAACCTCACCGGCCAAAGGGTAAGGAGAAAGGAAAAAGAAAAAAATAATTTAAAAAATCTAAAATATTATAAATTTTGTCCACATTGCGCCACATAAGACCGGCGGCGGCCACGTTAGCAATTTTCGGCTTAAATTAGTCGAAATGATTGAATTAGTACCAATGTGAAAATGTTTAAGACTAAATTAGTTCAATTGAAAAGTTTAGGACTACTTAATACCAATACAAAAGGTTTAGGACTATTTTGATACTTTTCCCATTTTTCTTTTACCTTGCAAATCTTACGCATAAGTTTTTTATAATAACATAAATATAGTGTATGTGAATTTTTATTATGTCTACGTTAATTGTAACATGTTGACGCGTGAAGATAAATTTTATTTAAAGAATTTAGTCAATTTAAAAAATTTTAGCCGCACAAATTGATCAATTAGCTAATATTGTTCATAGAGATTTATTTTTTTATTACAAGCAATCGGAAGAAAAAAAGGAAAAACTCATCATCATAGTACCTCAAATCTAGAGAAAAAATGAAAACCCAACTTTCCACGGTCCCCCCCCACACAAAAAAAGTTTCCACGCTCAGTGCTCCCCCAATTTTCCACGCACTCGGTGAAAACCCAATTTACCTCTATGAAATAGATTGCCCATAAATTTCAATCGATGGCAACAACGTCACATTACATGGAATTTTCAAGCCACCAGCCTTGATGGAATGTAGCAATCCACTTTGGTGCATTCAATTTCGACGGTCGGTCACACGATAGAACTTGATTGTCTTAGAATTTTGCAAGTACCTAGAAATTATTCTAACAATAGTCACCCACCGACGGATGCCAATTTGGCTCATCACAAGTTTTCAGAGGGCTAGAAACATAAGTTAATTCTATGTATATTGAGTCTCTCACATATGTAAAAACAGAAAAATTACCAAAAAAATTTCAAATCTATTGCATTTATAACAATTCAATCCTAAACCTTTTAGTTTGACTAATTCAATTTCAAACCTTTTGACAATTTATCAATATAATTCATCATGTCAAATTTTCACGAAAAATCACTGACATGAACATTGATAATTCTATATAGCATGACAATGACTATGGCTGGCCGTTGGTGAGGGTTGTAGCCCTTGCCCCTCACTTGATCTTGCCCATAGCTAGGCACGGTCTTCGCAGCCAACCTTGTCCAAACCATCATAAGCCCCTTCCTTAAATCTAGGCGAGGCTAGCCTCACCATGGCCTTATGCAAAAAAAGGTTGCCTTCGCCTTCAATTGGCGGGGCTAGCCTAGCCTAGATCTTGGCAATGTCAAGCGAGGGCTATGACCCTCGCCCAACGGCCAGTGAGTTTTGGCAACCTTCGCCGACCACAATAAACAAACAAAGGAATAGAAAAAAGAAAAAAGAAAAAAGAGAGAGAGATAAAAAAAATTATTCACGTTAACGATTTCTAACTAAATTGGGTAAATTGACTAGATTGGCAATTTATCATAAGATTTAGGACTAAATTAACTAAATTGAAAAGTTTATAACTAAATTGGCACAAATACAATATGCTTCAGAATTTTTTTCTTTTTAAATATTTATCCCCTATGAAACTTCCCCATAATCAAATAAAAAGAAGACTTATTGCATTGTTCATATAATGCAAGCTCGCCAGATTGGTGAATTCAAGATTCTTTTTAGATTGACTCTGTCATGAAACATCATTATGTATCGATATGCGTTTTGTTATGTATAGCAGGCAAACAGCTGACCCCTATAACTCTTTGACAAGGTTAATAAAAGACGAGTTCAATACCCCATGATGGTGCATAGTTATTAGTAGCGAAATGGAATGCTATCATGAGATTTACTATACCAATCAATTATGATTTATGGGACTTGGATCTCCTCTAACGACAGTTCTTCTGTTCCAGTGCAAATGATTGCTTAATATGACCTCGTATATTAAATGTACGTGTGAAATCAACTCTTTTTTATCTAAGCCTATATACAAATTGTGGCATTTTTCTCCATCCATGATTATAGAAGACTTCCTCCGACCAGTTTTTTAATTGGTGGATTGCATATATGGACATAATTCGAGGTAACTCAACTTGCTTTATGACCGACAAAAAAAAAAAAAAACTTGCTTTATGAGATTTTTCTATTGCAGCCAGCAATTTCGGCTCGACTCTTGACTTCAAGTCAACTCGATTCAATCTTCCAAGTCGTAGAAGACCTAGCTTAACCCACTTATGGTTACCTGTGGTATCCGTATGCATTTTCTTTTTCTCATTAAATATCATCATTAGTCGCTGACCTTACATTGGGCATGCCGGGTGTAGGAAGCAATTAAAGTTTGGTAATTATATTTCTTCACACAATAAGAAGCATAATTATTCGAAAGATAATTTGTCGAAGGGAACAAAAACATTCGAGCATGTTTATAATCTCAATGCTTAACTGCCTCAAAAACCCTACGCGATGTTTTATTTGCACCCTTAACTTGAGAATTTTTCAATTTTACCCCGAGCTTCAACTTCAATTTCTAGTTAACCCCGGCTTTTGTAACCAAGGGGCGTCAAATGTCAGATCTAGAGATACGTGCAAACTGGTAAGTTGACTTTTTCTTGATCTAAGCTCCTCGTGAGTAGAAATATTTGGGTAAATCTTCCCTCACTAAAATGACATTTAGGTAATTAGTAATTTTAAATTATTTGGATTGATATTATCGATTAAATATCGGAGGAGAATAATTTATTTCCATAAATAACGTTGGCATTAGATTATTGTCAATCTATATTTTTGAACTAGTTCCGCTAACTTCATGAATCATGTAAAGTGCGAATCAAAATCTAAATAAATTGTCTAATATGTGTTTGCACTTGAGGTTGTGCATAATCAAACATATCATGTGCACCTAATTCACGCACAAAATTCATTCCTCTACTATTAAAATGTGGTTTTCTAATACAAAGCAGTGATAAAATTGTTCCTTTTTTTTTTCCATATATATAGTTATAGTATCAAATTGAGTCCAATCGTAATTAAGGACGATCAATTTTCTGTGAAATGATAAAAAAGTTTGAGCAAGAATTTTTCAATGATTAAATTTGTTTCTCTATATCATTAGACAAATTGTGCCAACGTAGAATTTAGGATCCGGTGTGGTAATATTTTTCAAAAAATCCTAAATATATTGTAAGGCAGACGATTCACTCTTAAGCTTTTTAATCGTACCAATTTAGTTTTGAACATTTTGATGATTTGCCAATCACTCATAAACTTTCACTTGAGATTTTAAATACACGTGGGATTGCTTTAAAGCAATGTAATAGACGAGATTTGCTGAAGGAAAATTTAATTGCCAAATCGTGCTCGCGTAAAAATTTTGGATTGCACTGGAGAACGCTGCCCTTAAGATCGGACTGCCTGATTTAATTTAAATTAGTATAAAAGCCAGTCCTCCAGGATATAATAAAGCAAATATCAAAACTAATATTGAGGGATACCAAACTGTAGAACACTAAATAAGAGTTCACGTCTTTGTTGACACCTAAATTTTGGTGACCCATTTAGTCATTTATTACATTAAAAAACTAGGGGTTAATTTTATCCCTGAAAAAAAAAAAGAGTTAATTGCATAGCATATAGATTTAGGTGCATTTATTTTTTAATTTGCATTTTTTTATATTTATTGGACCGGTGACGGATGGGTGAGACACACGTGTAGGTAAAAAAATTGAGAAACGAAAGAGAGTGTCAGGGGTTCGAAAAGAATTCGTCATCGTTCTTGAGCCTCGACATCCACGAGTGGTCACTCCTCGTCTTCTCCGCGTCAATTTTCTCCTGTGATTCTGAGTCTCCAGCTGATCAACCTACAAGTCAACGGCCTCCAGCAAGATCACAGACGCCAACTGAGGTCCCAGATCAACGGCCATCCAACTTGTCCCAATGCTCCTCATGCCGGCTATTTAATTCTTTGTGTCGATGTATCCGAACCAGCCCAAAACAGATCCTGCCACAATTTTGTGAAAAGGAGAGGATCAAGAGAAGACCTGATGCACATAACGAGCTGTTGCTGTTGTGATCTATCGAGTCGCAAGCTAAGCTTAGACGATCAGCCGCGCCATCTTGTGCTGCTAATCGTTCCATCCGAGTTTCTGTTTTCATAGGTCCACAAAGGTTCGTCCGAGTCCACCAAATCGCGAGTCCGATCGGAAGACCATCACTGAACCGCGAAGGCCAATCATACTTCCTGCGAGTTCGACCCATAACCACCGCTGCATCCAGCCCGTGGAGCCATCTTACGACGTGGACTTTACATTGCGATGCACACTTACACTTGGGAGGATGCATTCAAAAGAAGGGTAATTCTTCATTAAAATATCATCTTGATACTCCACTAATATATTATCTCTTTCTCAGGATTCATGCAAAAGCCATCCCATGCACAGATGTGTTCTTTGGATGGTACATCTATCGTCATCACTCCATCCACTTTTACCCGAGAGGCATTAGATACAAAGGACAGCGACATTGGTGATCTAAGAAGCCATATCAGTCCGCCAAACCGCTAGCTGCCCCAACGTGTGTCGAGCCACTTCACTCACTGACATTTCGTACCCGACCCGAGGTGTCTTGTCTCCGTTCTGCAGGACCTTAGTTGAGTTTTTGGCCGTGCATAGCCTTGCCCGCTAGCCTTATCGGCACAAACACTGCTGCCGTTTACTGTCAGAGGAGTCGTGCTTCATGTCAACCTACATCGTTGTGCACATATAGCGCTTGCCGCCGTTCGCCGTCGAGAAACCGGTCATGATCCCGGCCCGATCGCACTTGGTCCAAATTTGGAAAGAATATCATGAAATTAGGTAAGAAGCACATCTCTAGTACAATTGGATATTTTATTGCCTAATATATGTCTATTTATATCTAGTGTTCATATCTATGAGTGATGGACATAACTTTCAATTCGGATTTATTTCTTAATTCGCAACTGCATATAATCTTTGATTCCACCTATAAGGCCTTAGATGGAATTATTGATTCCACGGGAATCTTTAAAATTGATATTTTGATCTTTAAGGCTTAAGATCAACTTATTGGTTTTATTTGCGAGATTACAAGTTGATTGGATATTATTTCCTTATTCTCTTTGATTGGATGATATATGATCTTGAGTGATTTAGTGCTTACTTTAATTGTTCTATTTATCTCGAAAATACAAAAAAAATGCATTAGCATCCCACTTAGATTAGAATTGGTTGCTTGATAGGTTAGTTATTTCTTTAAATGCATGTATTTAGAATAGATAACATTCCACTTTAGTTTTTACTTTTGTTAGATTTTTATTTTTAGTAAATTTAATTATGAATTTTCATAAGAAAAATACAAAAAAAAATGTCTTAGGATAAATTAATTCCATTCTCTAGGATAGATTGCACATTTATTAAGAAAACACAAAAAAAATATTATGTGCATGTCATTTAGAATTTGATTCAGAAAATGCATGTCATTTAGTGATTGTTGCTAGGTCTATTTAATTAGAAATTGTATGTCATTAGAATTAGGTCATTTAGTTATATTGCATTGTATATTGCATAATTTTCATTAATTAAGTGAAAACAAAAAATAAATTATGTGTTAATTAGAAATCATATCTATGATTGTTGATGTGAATTCTGATTTAACATTGCAGATGCTTTCGTTGCTTTGAGGTAAGTTTTGCAATTTATTTATTGCTTTACTTGGTTGTTTAATTGGTGGTTTGTGCACTCACATGATGACATCACATGTTAGGGAAATAAATTAAAATCAATTCAAGTTGCTTGCCAAATTTTTAAAAAAAAATAAAAAGAAAGGTACCGAAAGGGCGTTAAAGAAATCTAACGTAATCAAGTCCCCGTACCCATAGTCTCTGGTTCGTAGGAGTAAAGTAACTTGGGTTTCTAATCGACCCACCAAAAATATATTAGTGGCGACTCCTAATTGAAAATTATTTGCATGTTAAGAACTTAAACTTAAGTCGCGAATTGGTATGGGCTTGGGAGAGCTCGAGTTAAGTTTAGGCTTAACAATCCATTAGCCAAATCATAGGTGGTTTACACCCGAAAAATTGGTCGCGACAGTCTTCAACTTCATAGCGTACAAACTATATATGTCATGGCAAGATCATCTCTTCGCAACATAATTGTCACGGCGATCTTGCTTATTTCTTTATTTCAACGGATATAACTGGTAACTAGTACAATACTCATTCTTATTTCCGTATTCTCTCGGCGTCAAACATGGGAGATTCCAGGTTCCGGACATCAGCAGGTGGGGTACGGATCGCCGCAGACTCGCATGACCCGTTTGCCGTCGGCGGAGGTGAGGTACTGTCGGAGGTTAGGGTTCCTGATGTACCCACAGAGGCATGGCCTCTGCTCTCGCATCTTGCTGCAGCACAGGGCCGACGGCTGCGCGGAAGATGTCATCGCGGGCACGCATGAGCTCAGCTGCGAAGCGCTGCACGTCACCGCTTCCGCTACATGGGCTCGATCTGCCGAGAGAAGTACAAGCACTGCCATGAGAGCTGCCACAAGCAAGTGTGGAGATGGGGAGGGATTGGATGGCTTGGCCATGATCTTCGATGGGAAGCAAGTGAAAAGGAGACTGGAGAGGACAGTGATGGTGTATGTTTTGAGGCCAAGGCGAGGCACGGGAGATTTATAGAGATGACACTCGAATTTAAATATCTCATAAATTATTTTGAAGTAAATAGGCTAATCATATATTTTAAGAGCAATGAAACAATTATTAAATACCCAACTTCAAGTGCATGGATGCATGCATGCATGCAACATGTTTTGTGTTCTACTATGTACATGTGATGAGTAGCGGATTTCGTGTACGCATTTTCGTGCGAGGAATTGATCGAGATCACCCATCCTCCATTTATAAAATTCGAAATGTCTTTTCGTCGGTGCATAATCTTTAAGGCTATATATTGCCTAATGATGGCCATGATTTCCAGGGCATCTTCGGGCATGGGAACCACAATACTAATATACGTGGAAGGAAAAAAAGAGGTCGGTCTTTTCATTTTCAGAAAAAATTTCGTCTTGACTAATTTAAACATAAGGAATGATATTACAGATATGACGAATCACAATAAAGATACCGTGCATAGAACCACTTTATTTTTCTTTACCTTGCAAATATTGCACATAAGTTTTCAATAATAATACAAGTTTAGCGAAAAGGGTTGTCATTATTGTAAGAGTTTTTCTAATGTAGACTACATTAATTGATATTGTAATTTACCGTTTTATAGTAACCATAAAACGAGGTTGGTCTAAAGTGAGATAGAAAGTTTCTTAATTAGTCTAATATATCGCTAATTAGTGTGGGCCGAGTTGAGCCTGGCCTGTAATAAGGGGGCTTGGTTGGAAATTTTATAAATAGTACTCAAGTCTCTCCTCTAACCCTAATTCTCACATATATCCTCACATAAGGAGCGTTAAGCGCTAAAGGGTGAGGGGGCCGTCTCATTGAGCCAGTGATACGGAGGGCAATAGATGAGGACTTACGCGTGGAATATCGATTTTTCTGCTTCCGCTTCAAGAACGATGTATTCCAAATCAGGTGTGTTAATCTTTTTACTCAATTAATTGTGTTCTTATTCTGATTATGGAGATCTTGGGGTTGCGCGTTTTGCATCTAACAATTATATTTCATTAATTTCAAAATGCCGACACAAAACTGAATTCTATTTAGAAAATGAAGTCAATTTTAAAGATTCCTGCTA
Source organism: Eucalyptus sp. ANBG9806169 (assembly GCA_014182395.1). Lineage (NCBI taxonomy): Eukaryota > Viridiplantae > Streptophyta > Magnoliopsida > Myrtales > Myrtaceae > Eucalyptus > Eucalyptus sp. ANBG9806169. Next base: position 33,912,792 of record CM024578.1, read on the forward strand.
CACACACTTGTCAATCAGCCAATATTGCTCATAGAGATTATAATGAAAGGAGGAAAAAAAGAACAATCATCGACTTGGTACTTCAAATCTAAAAAGAAAGTTGAAGGATTTAATCATGGGCCTAAGTCGGCCCAGCCACGATGGGCCTAAGGGCCCGGCCCACGGAAATTAGGCCCGTGGAAAAGGGCACCTATAAAAGGGATGAGAAAGAGAATGAACGTACCTTTTTCGCATTTAGTACGTTCAGATTTCTCTCCCAAGAATCTCTCTCTCTCGAAGGCCAAGAAGCGCGCCATTTCCACTTCACGGCGAATCTTCGACATCGGATCGAACGGGCTGAAATCTCTTCCTCAATACGGCATCGGTGTTTAATCATGGCCAACAAGGTATGCTCGAATCCGTGGCGTGCTTTTGATCATGGGCCTAAGTCGGCCCGGCCATGAAGGATTTAATCATGGGCCTAAGTCGGCCCGGCCACGATGGGCCTAAGGGCCCGGCCCACGGAAATTAGGCCCGTGGAAAAGGGCACCTATAAAAGGGATGAGAAAGAGAATGAACGTACCTTTTTTCGCATTTAGTACGTTCAGATTTCTCTCCCAAGAATCTCTCTCTCTCTCGAAGGCCAAGAAGCGACGCCATTTCCACTTCACGGCGAACCTTCGACATCGGATCGAACGGGACTGAAATCTCTTCCTCAATACGGCATCGGTGTTTAATCGTGGCCAACAAGGTACGCTCGAATCCGTGGCGTGCTTTTGATCGGTGATACGTGACATTCCGGGCTTATCTTCCGCATATGATTTAGGGGTTCGCTTTAGGTGCCGAATCCGGTTTTCGGGGATCCGAACGTTCCCAACATTGGTATCGAGCCCGTGTTAGCGTTTTCTGACTTGTATGATGTTTATGATGTTGTATGATGTTTTATGATTGATTTTTCGCAAATGAACTTCGGCCGTACGGATCGGGGCAAGGAATCCCGACACCCGAGAGTTGTTCGCATATCTTTTCGATTTTTCGTAAGTCGAAACCAAAATCTGATTGCACGGGGAGGAAGGCGACGTCGAGACGAGTCCGGCGACACGTCGTGCGCCGCCGGGGACACCGCACACGCCCAGACGCGCGCTGGTTCGTCCCGCGTGCGCTTCTGCGCCGGTGACGAACCGGCGCACTGTGAACCGCCGGCCCGGCGAACCGGCACGCGCCCGGTCACGGACCGCGCGTGGTGGCGTCGGCATGGCGTCACCCAACGGTCGGTAACCGCCGGGGTGACGCGTCATCGCCGCGTCATCGCCCGGCAAGTCGTTGGCCGGACGGTCACCGGCGGCGACCCGACCGGCGACCCGACCCAACCGCCGGCACGCACGCGCGCGGCACGTGCGGGGGCGCGTCTGCGTGACGTCGGCCCCCGCGCGCACCGCACGTGCGGTCGGTCCGTCCGACCCGGCGACCATCCGACCGCCCGCCGGTCCGACGACCCTGCCGGTTGACCGTTGACTCCGTTGACCGTTGACTTCGAAGGTTGACCGTTGACCGTTGACTTGACCGTTGACCGGACGTTGACCGTTGACCCCAAAAAAAAAGGAATTTGTTTCTTTTTTCAATTATGTCTATGTGGATTATATGTAATCCAAATTTTGTTCTGCATTCGTTGCGGGAACAATGCCTCCCCTTCCCGATTACGTACGCCTATTCGCGTGATTACCGATAAACAAAAGGCAAAGCTTTCTAAGTTGATATTTGAGTTGGCCCGATTATCGATGGGAGAAAGGTGACTTAATTGATCATGTTCTTGAAGTCAACGGGAAGATTCAACAGGTCATATGGAATGGTCATCCCATGTCGCGATCGAGAGATGGTGCGATTTTCATTAACACTCTTCCACTGAATGGCAAGATGTGTTGAATCGCATATGGGATGTCAACGGTCTTCTGCTTCATATAAGAACATTGTGATAGATTTTGTAAACGAATATTACTGCATTGTTGCAAGGGAAAAGGTCAAGAAATTGACCAAAATAGGTTCTTTCGGTTCGTGTGAAGGTTATTTGTAAAATGTATTAGCTGTTTTTGTTGAGTGTGCTATGTGGACATCCTATGTAAATGTTATCTACCGATTGTTGTTGATGAAGCAACCTATATGTTAGCCATATTATGTGAAAGCATTATTGTTATATTGTATGTCAATTATCACATTGCTTTTACGTGATTCTTTAGTTCTTTGTGGGTAGTTAGATGTGGGTAGTAATTGAAGTTTTTGTAACTTCATAGAATTGATTTTGCATATGACAATCATATTAATGATAGTTTTAAGTTAGGATTTTTTGGAGGATGATTGGAAACATAGTGACCTTTTGATTCTAAAACCTTACTTAAAATTATTAATTAATATGATGGGTTTTTGTGCAAAATAGATGCATAAGTGATAGGCATTAATAACTCGTGCATGTATGTCTGATGTGTTCAGATCAATGGCTTCAGCCACAAAGAGCATAGTTGTCGAGCTTAACAAAGGTGAAAAGCTCAAAGATGACAACTATGAAATTTGGCAAATGAAAATTCAATGTGTGCTGGAAAAGCAAAAAGCACTAAAAGCTCTTGACATTGTTATGGAAGATCTAGAGGATGCTGTGCGCCACCTTGAGTTAGCTGATCATCGCCTCAAGGCATTAGAGCAGGAAACAGATATTTTCTGTGTTACTTTAAGCTCAGAAGGGGCTTCATGCTCTAAGCGCAAGCGCATTGATTCGTTCAATATGTGGAAATGCAAGGGATCAAGTCCTTCTTGCAAGAAACCAAGAATTAACCAACAAAAAAGAGAGGAAAACGTCCTCATGTGAAGAATATCTCAAGGGTGAAATGTTACAAATGTGACCAGAAGGGTCACTATGCCCGTGATTGTCGCGAGCCAAAGAAGGTACACACCCTTGGTACAATTGGGAACTTTGCATATGTGTCAAGTTCTGTATTCTTGACTGAATCTAATCCTCTGTGGACTATGGATTCAGGAGCGACAGACCATGTAGCGAAGGATAGAGGATCCTTCGTGGAATTCCGATGAGTACCTACTTTTGGAACTAAGTGGATCTATGTGGGAAACAACTCCCGAGCTGAAGTGAAAGGAATTGGCACATGCCAAGCTGAATATGCGTGATGGACGCACTTTGTTCCTTCATGATGTGTTGTATGCTCCGGAGATTCGTCGGAATTTAGTGTACATTTTTAGTGTTGGTTAAATTAGGTTTTAATGTGAACTTCCATAATATAAGTGTAGATTTGTATTTGAATACAAACTACTATGGTCATGGTTACTTTCTGGATGGTTTCATAGTATTAGATATTGACTATGTTAATGCAAATGTTTGTTATTCCCTTCTCACGTCTCACAATATATATGATAATGATGTGAATGTATGGCATGCTAGACTTGGTCATATTGGCCAACAGCGGATGAATAGACTAGCCAAAGAGGGCTTGTTGGGTAATATTGAAAAAATCGATTTGCCCATCTGTAAGCATTGCCTAGAAGGAAAACGACAAGGAAACCATTTGGAAAAGGTAAAAGAGCTGAATTTCCTCTGCATTTAATCCATTCGATGTATGTGGTCCAATGAATGTGAGAGGAAGGCATGGGGCTGTTTATTTCATCACTTTTATAGATGATTATACTCGATTCGGATATGTCTATTTGATTTCTCACAAATCTGAAGCAATAAGTTGTTTCAAAAGGTTTATGAACCTGGTAGATAATCAATTAGACAAGAAAATAAAAGCATTGAGATCCGATCGAGGTCGAGAATATTTATCGATGAGTTCAGAAAATTAAGTGATGAAAAAGGAATAAAAAGACAATTGTCTATTCCATATACTCCTCAACAAAATGGTGTTGCAGAGAGAAGAAACAGAACCCTATTGGAAATGGTTAGGTCCATGATGGCACATGCTAACTTGCCTATCACATTTTGGAGTGATGCGCTGTTATCTGCTGCCTATATACTTAACCGTGTGCCTTCCAAATCAGTTGCTTCCACTCCATATGAGTTATGGACAGGTAGAAAACCAGACTTAAGTTTTCTTAAGCCATGGGGTTGTGCTGCCTATACACTTGAATCCTCTCACAAGTTTGGGAAATTGGGTCCCAGGAGGAAAGAAGAGTATTTTCATAAGATACTCGAGAACACTCAAAGGGTATGTGTTCATAGGTGAGCAGGAAAGTGGGAGTATAACTGAATTTGAATCACGGGATGTCACATTCTTAGAGGATGAATTTCCTAAGAAGGGCAAAATAGGGGAAGACAACACCCTATTTGAAACCTCGGATCAAGATAATGATCTTAGTGGAGTTCGTCCAAGTGGGAGTAATATGAGAAGTGATGAATTGAATTTGACTCATTCTCAATTGCAACCACATGATGAGACGACATCATTATCTAATCTCAGTGGGAGAATAATGGGGAATGATGTGCAAAGAGCACAAACTCCCATACGGCGAACAAGTCGCCAAAGTATTCCCCGTCGACGTTTTGACATTGAAGGGAAACTTTTATGGTTGCTCCACAAGATGAGGATGAGCCTAGAAATATTAATGAGGCTCGAATTGCCCTAGTAAGGAAAAATGGATTAATGCAATGGAAGAGGAAATGGAGTCAATAAAATCAAACCAAGTCCGGGAACTGGTTGATCTTCCAAAAGGACGCGAGCTATTGGGAACAAATGGGTTCTCAAAGTAAAGCGAAAGGCCGATGGCTCGATAGAAAGGCATAAGGCTCGCCTTGTGGCGAAGGGGTATAATCAACAGGAATGAATTGATTATGAAGATACGTTTTCTCTTGTAGTGAGATTTACCTCGATTCGCATTATTCTGGCAATAGTATTTAGTATGGATCTTGAGTTACATCAGATGGACGTAAAGACTGCTTTCCTCAATGGAGAATTAGAGGAAGAAATATACATGGAACAACCAACTGGTTTCATGGTAAAAGGCCAAGAAGAAAAGGTGTGTCGACTTTTGAGGTCGATATACGGCCTTAAGCGATCATCGAGACAATGGTATATACGTTTTCATAATGCCATAATGGCATATGATTTTACAATGATTGATGAGGATCATTGTGTATATATCAAAAGATCCAAGGATCAATTTGTGATCATATCATTATATGTTGATGATATGCGATTGTCGGAAGCAATATGGAGTTTGTTCATACTGTCAAGAGTTGGTTGTCTTCCAACTTTGAGATGAAGGATATGGGTGAGGCTGCATACATTCTTGGAGTTAAGAATTTCAAGAGATCGTTCGAAGAGATCGTTGTCTCTTTCGCAAGAAACATATATAAATAAAGTTCTTGAACGATTTCGTATGTAAGATTGTAAACCCATAGACACTCCTATTGAAAAAGGTGAAGGATTGAGCCATAGACTGTGTCCGAGGACTCCACAAGAAAAGGAACAAATGAAACATGTTCCTTATGCTAGTGCAGTTGAGAGCTTGATGTACGCTATGATGTGTACAAGACCCAACATATGTTTTTGCAGTTGGAATGGTGAGTAGATACCAATCCAATCCAGGTCCAGCACATTGGAAAGCCGTTAAGAGAATACTGTGGTATCTAAAGGGAACTGCTGATTATACGATGAGTTATCAAGGAAAGGATCGTGACTCAAAGGCTATCCTGAAACTGTTTAGGGAGGAGGTTTAGACGAAAGGAAATCTACCTCTAGGTTTGTTTCCTTATTGAATAAAGGCACCATATGTTGGAAAGTAAGAAACAAACGTTTATAGCCTTGTCCACGATGGAAGATGAGTTCGTGGCATTATCAGCAGTAATATAAGAATGAGTTTGGCTTAAGAGATTTTTTGGATCACTTAGGTGTTATTGAGAAAGCTGCAAATCAATTATTAGTTAATTGTGATAGCCAAGCAGCTATAACATACACTAAAGATCCAAAATATCATGGTAAGACCAAACATATAGATACCAAGTATAAATTTGTCAAATATAATGTTGCACGAAAGGATGTGAACTTGCAGTACATATCTACGCATAGAATGGTAGCAGATCCTATGACAAAGCCAATACCTAGAGATGTGTTTCGTGGTCATGTAATATCTCTAGGATTGCGTAGAGTCTGATGTACTGGATTGTAATTTCCCTAAGTTGTTCACATGTATGAACTAATGTTGTTTTATTATTAATGCCTATGAGTCTTTGTTTGATCTTTATGCATCTTAATGCTTAGTGTATTATATTATGTTTAAGAAAGTGTGTCGGACAGATAAGAGATTAGCCCACTCACACGGGTAATCGCCTCTATTTACTATGTGATAGATAGAGATGAGACTGTTTTTAAGCTTATTATCTAGGTGATAATCGAGAGCTCAAGCTTAAAATAAATATGTCGCCTTAACTGAGTGTTAAGATGAGGACATAATGCTTACGATGTCCGAAAGTAAAATAACCCACACATTTTACTTTATCTGTCTAAGATGCCAGATGTGAGTTCTGATGAATTTTGTGAATGAGTAAATACGTGAACTCAAGTTAGACATTGGGTATGTCGAACTATCATCTGTACGGTATTGATTGTGTAGACATACGCTCCATGGGAAAGGAGTTAATACCGTAATACGTATTTCATACTACGTATGCATGAGACGACCTATAAGAGTGACAAAAGTTTGATCTCAACTTTTATGACGTGTGAGACTCTTGAGGAAAAGAGTTCCTCAATTTTTAGTGCCCTCATGACTCTTACTTATTCTCAAGATTTCTATTTAGTGTTTGCTATCTTAGAATGTTGCCAATGGTCATGAGTTGATTCGATCTAATGGGACATTTCTAGAAAAGCAAGTTGAACTGAAATTGAGAGTTTGAAGGAAAGAGGAAGATCGGATTTGTAGAATCACATTGTGGTTTTGTATTCACGTGTCGACCAATTATGACTGTCTTTGGGATAATCATAATTGTGAATACAATAAATATATCATTGTTTAAATAAGATTAAGAGAGATATAAATGTGATCGATCGATCTAGGGTACTGCATACTAAATTTACTCGGAAAATGATGCCCATTATGAGCTGCTATATATTCCTAACAGATGTATAGCAACGAGCTCTCAAAGTATCTTTGGTCGCACGGATTATTCACCGTATGAATGTTGAAAGAGGAAAAGAGAAATTTTCAGTTGATGGGCCTAAGTTGGGCCTATCCGCCCATGCTGGTTTTTGAACCACCATGTGCGAGTGGGAGATGAAGGATTTAATCATGGGCCTAAGTCGGCCCGGCCACGATGGGCCTAAGGGCCCGGCCCACGGAAATTAGGCCGTGGAAAATGGCACCTATAAAAGGGATGAGAAAGAGAATGAACGTACCTTTTTCGCATTTAGTACGTTCAGATTTCTCTCCCAAGAATCTCTCTCTCTCGAAGGCCAAGAAGCGACGCCATTTCCACTTCACGGCGAATCTTCGACATCGGATCGAACGGGACTGAAATCTCTTCCTCAATACGGCATCGGTGTTTAATCTGTGGCCAACAAGGTACGCTCGAATCCGTGGCGTGCTTTTGATCGGTGATACGTGACATTCCCGGGCTTATCTTCCGCATATGATTTAGGGGTTCGGTTTAGGTGCCGAATCCGGTTTTCGGGGATCCGAACGTTCCCAACAAAAGTGAAAACCCAATTTTCCACTAACTCAATTTTCCACACTCAATGCGAACCCAATTTTAGCCAGCTCCGAAAGAGAGGGAGAAAATTCATTTCCTCTATGAAATGGAATGCCCCTAAATTTCAGTCGACGTCATCATCGCATAGAATTTTCAAAACAAGCAGCCTTCACAGATTGTAGCAATCCACTTTAATTCATTTAATTTCAGCGGTCGGCCACACAATAGAACTTGATTGTCTTAGCAACCCACTAGACCAAGGAATTCGGGATACTTCAAATTGACTCTATCGTAAAACATCAACATGTATATATATATGTGTGTGTGTGTTCAACAGGTTAACTCCGATAAATCTTGGGAAAGTCCATAAAAGACAAGTTCAATATCCCATCATGGTGAAGTGCTACTGGTAGTGAAATCGAATGCTATCATAAGATTTACTGTACCAATCAAATATCAATCCTAGGACTTCGATTTCCACTAACAACAGCTCTTTTCTACCAATATATGTTATCACCTTACATGACCTTGTATCATTTCATGTATATTTGAAATCAACTCGTTTTTAAGCTAAGCTTAGATGAAAAGGCCATTTTTTCTTCTTCATCCATGATTAGAGGATATTTCTTCCGACCAGTTTTCTAATTAGTTGGGTCAAAAATATGGACGTTGATCCGATTTCTTTTTTTTTTTTTTTTTTGGCTTTGGACGAAGTCAAGTTAATTTACTCTTCCACTCGAGGGAAATGATGAAGGCGGTCTGGCAACGCTTATGAAATTTTCCGAAGTCAGTCAGCAATTTCGGCTTGACTATTGACTTGGAGTCAACTCATTCTATCATCCCAGTCAAAAAAGACCAACCCAAACCCACTTAATTTTTTTTCAAAAGAAAATTATTTTCGTTACTCGAAAGAATACATAAGAAGTGTGTAACCTTCATGATAAAATAAATCGAAACAGAAAAAATACTTAGAAGCAAAGCTAAATTCAGAAAACAATGAGGATCGATGAAGCACCAATAAAGTTAACTGCATATTTATTCCACAAGAACGAATCTGTTTAGTAAAATAATTGATGGCTGATCACTAGTATACGCTGGAAATTCCTTCATCAATAACTATGACGTTGCCAATTGGTAATAAACACCTAGGCTCGGCTTTTTTTACAGCATTGTTGTACAGAGACATCAATGTTTCTATGATCATCATTGAAGCAAGAGGCAGAAAATCTGTACATGAACAGAGCAAAGGTATATCAACTTCCCAAGAGCATATTCATTAAACTCCCAAATTTAGATTGGGAATAGCACCCAAATCGAGAACTAGATCGAGAAAGTTCGAATTCTCAAATCAAGAACTAGATGTGGAGAAAAGAACTCCAAAATCTAAATCAAAAGAGAGAAAAAGTAAAGAAAGAACAATAAAATGCAAACAAAATCAACAAGAGAGGGAGGGGAGGGTGGGACTAGTTCAAACTCTTGGTGGGACTAGTTCAAACCCTTCTTCTCGATTGAACGTCGAAGAAGACAATGGAGAGAAAAGAGTGGAGAGTGAAGACTTTTCGCTCCCACCCACTCATTGGCAAACTATGCTATGGGAATGCAATTTTTTTCATTATCTATCATCATTAGTCCCTGACCTTACGTTGGGTATTCCAGGCGTAGAGAGAGAGAGAGAGAGAGGACAGCAGCATTTCGCCAATGGAAGTTTGATGATTATATTTTTCGAGACTGTAAGAAGCACAATTATTCAAAAGACAATTCTTCAAAGGGAACAAAAACATTCAAGCATGCTTATAATCTCAATGCTTAATTGCTTCAAAAACCCTATGCAATTCTTTACTTACACCCTCAACTTGAAAAACTTTCGATTTTAACCCGAACTTGAATTTCATTTTCTAAATAACCCCTAGCTTTTATGACCAAGAGGTGTCAAATGTCAAATCTAGATATATGAAAACCGGTAACTTGACCTTTTCTTGATCCAAGCTTCTAGTGAGTTGGACATTTAAGTGAATTGCGCATGTGAGTGTGTCTCCTTTTCCGTGTGTCTTTGTGTTGGTGTATGTACACTAGACCTATCAAAATGGGTTATAAATCCATTTCTTAACTAATATTTGATGAACCCACCCTTTCCACATAGGAAATAGGAGGTGGAGGGTTTGAATCCCCAACTTTTAGGGAGTTGGGATGTGGATAATTTAGTTTTAAGTGTGAGTTTCGACTCCTATGCCGTACAATGAGGTAAAATAAAAATCTGAGAGTGAAAATTAGAATAGGAGTAAAGTAAAACCAACAAAAAAGAAAACTCATATGTGATGGATTGATTGGTTATATGAGTTAGTTATATTCAGTAAATCAATTATAAGTAAGTTTACAACGATAATACCCAAAATAATATAAGTATTAAATGAGTTCATAACTTACATAAACCCATCTGCCTCTTTGACTCTCTCTCGCCCTCATTCTATCTCGAGTTCACTCGTTTCGCACTCTTACGTCAATTTGGGTATAGATTTGATCAAACATGAACGTGTCTTAGTAATATTGGTCAAGTTAGGTAATCAATTTGGATCAGACAATTTTCGACCCAACTCGACACACCTATTTGACGGATCTAGCGTACACATGCACATTTGCTATGCATGAAGAGAGATAGAGCTAGAAGAATTAATCAAATAAATGATATTAAATTCAAGCTTGCGCTTTTTCCACCCCCTATTGACGTCCAACGCTCTTACAATCTTGAATTGAACACACTATTCATTGTGGAACCACTTTAATTTTAGGTTATTTATTACCTTTTCTCCATTTGTTCTTTGGCTTCAGGTTTACGAAAGACAGAATTATCAACATCCCTCTCAAATAACTTTTTTTTTTTTTTTTAACCCTAACGGTTTCTTCCACGCCCAAATTTTTCGACAATTTCTTCATGTTCGCTTTTTTGTGAACTTATTCTTCATCGTCCATTTGCATGAGAGTCTAATCAACTGCTTTAATCTAAGCAAGCACTAATCATGCATCGGAGTAGAGGGATGTTAGTTTTATTTGCGTAATTTTTGCTTCATATCCCTAGGTTCTCCTCAAAATTCTCCATGTCAATTGGCCCAGAATAGGGTAACGATCGAGAGCCCATTGGACAAGCCATTAAAATATTGAACCCACTCACAGAAGGCCTTACCAAATTGCTGTTCAGTCACACCAAGTAGACCTGGAGAGAATGAATGAGCTACGATTTGGGTATTGGTTGAAGGTAGAAGCTAAAGAATTCAGCCCTATATGGAAGATGTTTTATGAAGATCTGAAAGAGGAAAGCATAGTCGAAGAAGTGGTACCTGAAACTCAAGAGAATCCAAGCCAGATGGACACTGTCCAACACCTCCCTTTAAACAGCAGCCGTATGGACAGACTTGAAAAAAGAAAAGAGATGGAAAATGAAAAACCACGAAATGCACAAGGAAAGGAAAGCTCTTCGTTCCTGCTATTAACGTGGCTAGATAATGGACAATCTTCTGCACCTCTCAAACAGAAGTATCAAAGAAAAGAAGGAAAAGCAGCCAAGCACACAAGCAAAAAACAGAAAAGGTTCAGTCCTTATGAGAATGAAAAACAAGACCAGGAGATTTTAGATGAGACTCAACTCCTAGAGACCCCAATCCAAGTTGAGAAGGGAGAGGGAACATGGGCTTTGGTGGCTAGCCCTAATAAGCCACCGGGGTACCAATGAAGATATTAAGCTGGAATTGTCAGGGGCTGGGCAATCCCCTGACAATTCGGGAACTAAGAGCCTTAGTGGCTCAAAATAGGCCCAGTTTAGTATTCCTAATGGAGACAAAGAACAAAGAACAGATGGTTGTGAGGTTAAAGAAGAACTTAAAGTTTCATAATCACTTTGTAGTGGACCCAATTGGGACTGCAGGCGGGCTAGCTTTAATGTGGAATGATGAAACTCAGGTATCAATTGAATCATACTCTGCTGATTTTATAAATGCAACTTGTAAATGGGAAGGAAATAGAAAGGTGATGCGGAGTACGTTTGTGCATGCCCCCTTACACTTTCCAAAGAAGAGTCCTGTTTTGGGAGGAATTGAAATATATAAAGTCCCACAATTCTTTACCATGGATCTGTATTGGCGATTTTAATGAAATCCTATACAACTGGGAAAAAGTTGGAGGAAGATTAGCTGAGTATCACAGAATGGCAGCATTTAGACAAATTGTTAATGAGTGTTCTTTTATGGAATTAGAAGGAAAAGGCTGCGCGTTTACATGGGCAAACAACCGGGGAGGAGATGAATTTATAAAAGAAAAACTTGATAGAGTCCTATGTACCATTGATTGGCGGGTTTCCTTCCCAGAAGCTTTAGTATTTACCCTTCCAGCAATAGGTTCAGATCACTACCCATTTTTAGTATCACTTATAGCTGAAAGGAGGAAGAGGAACAGGTACTTTAAGTTTGAAGCTTTCTGGTTGGAAGATCAGGAATATGAGGAAAAAGTAAATATGGTGCTGAATGATCCTGGAGTGAAAAATCTAAGCTGGGGGGCAAAGATTCAGAAAATTACGACTTCTTTGGAGGTATGGAGCAAAAAATTTTCCAATGCCCAGACTCAAATCAGAGATTTGAAAAGAGAACTTGAAGCCATAATAAATAATCAAAGGGCTAAGCATGATAGAAAGAGGGTACAAGAGGTCAAAGGAAAAATAGAATTGTTATGGAAGCAAGAAGAAATGTTCTGGGGGATGAGATCGAGAGTTTCATGGCTGAAATGGGGGGATAGGAACTCTAAATATTTTCATGCTACCACAATTCAGCGCAGGCAAAGAAACAGAATATCTATGCTCCAAGTTTCCAGTGGAGAGTGGACCCAGGATGAAGGAAAACTAAAAGCGGAAACTTTAGCTTTTTTCACAGATTTGTACACCTCGGTGGGACCTCATAATATCCAACCCATCATCGACCAATGCCCTATTATGGTGTCGGCAGAAATGAACACAGCTCTAACAGCAAAAATTATGCTACAGGAAGTCAAAGAAGCGGTCTTTCAACTCGGTGCACTTAAAGCCCCAGGACCAGATGGACTCAATGGTCAGTTTTATCAGCATCACTGGAAAGATATTCAGGCAGACATTATGGCAATGATAGAAGACTTCTTGGAGACAAAATGCCTAAATCCAAATCTGAACAGAACACACATTGCACTTGTCCCTAAAGCTCCAAACCCAGAAAAATTAGACCAATTCCGACCGATCAGCCTTTGTAACTTTTCCTATAAAATTATTTCAAAAGTGCTGGCAAATCGTCTTAAGAGATGGCTTCCTGATTTGATTGAAATAGAGCAAAGCGCTTTTGTTAGTGGAAGGCAGATACAAGACAACATCCTCATAGTTCAAGAGGTCCTTCACCAACTGAGAATTAGGAAAAGAAAGAAGAAATTCCAAGCTGTGCTCAAACTAGACATGAAGAAAGCCTATGATAGAGTCGAATGGGACTTCCTTGAAGCTTGTATGAAGAAAATGGGTTTTAGCACTACATGGGTAACTTGGATCATGCAATGTGTCACAACTACCTCATTCAGTGTGAAATTAAATGGAGATTACCTACCTTATTTTCAACCAGCTCGAGGTATTCGACAAGGAGACCCTCTATCCCCTTACCTTTTCATACTTATGGCGAATGTCTTATCCCTAATGATGAAAAAAGCAGTTGAGGAGGGAAGACTAAAAGGTATTAAACTAAACAGCCACTGCCCTACTCTATCGCACTTACTGTATGCAGATGACTCTATCTTCTTTTTAGATGGAAAGATTAGTGAATGCCAAAATCTAGCAGAGGTGCTGAATTAATATTGCGTAGCTACTGGGCAACTAGTGAATTTGAACAAATCAGGGATCCTTTTTAGTGCGGGTTGTCCCTTGAATTTAAGGAGAAATATGGCAGGGGAGCTGCGAGTCCCAGAGATCGACAAAACAGGGAAATATTTGGGTATCCCCTCTGATTGGGGTAGCTCAAAAAAACAGATGTTTGCATGGATTTTGGCTCGGGTAAATATGAAGCTCGAAGGATGGAAGGAAAACTTGCTGTCTAAAGCAGGAAAGGAAGTCCTCTTGAAAGCAGTAGTGCAGGCTATCCCACAATATGCAATGTCAATATTTAAAATCCCTGTATCTATTTGCAAAGCAATCGAACAAAAGATAGCGTCCTTTTGGTGGAAAAACAATGAAAGGACAGCTGGAATTCACTGGAAAAGTTGGAATCACATGAAAATGAGGAAAGACAGTGGAGGTATGGGTTTCAGAGACCTTATTACATTCAACAAAGCTATGCTAGGAAAGCAAGCATGGCGTCTAGCGGAAAACTCTCCTACACTATGGATCCAACTTCTCAAAGGCTTATATTTCCCTAATACAGATTTCTGGCATGCAAAACAGGGCCATAAAGCTTCATGGGGATGGAGAAGTCTCCTAATAGGGAGGGAAGCTATCTCAGAAACGACCCAATGGACAGTGGGTGATGGACAATTGACGTGGACATTGAGCCATATCGAGGAGGTGGTGCTAAGGACTCATTGTCTATTCCTACCTGGTTCGATCACTCGAGCGCGGGCCAAGCAATTTAGGCAAATTTGTTGGTGTCATGGTTCGTGATCTTCAGCATGGAGATAACCTTGGATCAAATCTTAAAGAATCTTGGAAATCTTGGCGCAATTTGATTATATGGACACCAAATATTTGACCAAGTCAAATATATATATATATATATATATATATATATATATATATATATATATATATTTATAGAGATATATATCTTCTTGTTTAGGAATATTCTAGAATATGACGCATTATATTTCTAGGGTTTCTTTTAGGGTTTGTGTGATGGCTAGAAAGCCTATATATAAGACTGACTGAATTTCTTTGGGGACGGACATATTTTACTTTGAGAAATAATTGAGAGATTCTCTTTTCTTGTTCTTTTGAGGACTTGACCTAATCAAGATTCCCTTGTGACGGTCGATTTGACTTATCGAGCGAGATAGCGAATTCTTTCGCTCGTGGCGTCTATAACGTTGGTTGGTTGACACGTGTTCGTCAACAGGTCACGTTCATACCAAGGTTGCCAATCACAGGTTTGATTGGAGGTCGAGGTTTGCAATTCGCACCATCTAGGCCTTCGTAGAACGATCCTTCCGCAGCGATTCACATCAACAATCAGTCAGAATACGACAAGATAAATGGTTAAAGCGGGGCACACTAATCGGACCCGCTAATAAAGAAGACCCTGAGCATGTTAACGAGTTAATTGATCAGCAGACTTGCTCATGGAGAGAAGATATAATACAAAACACTTTTGAAGACAGCATTGCAAATGAAATATTGGCAATTCCCATCTCGGCTACAAGTGAAAAAGACAAACTCGTGTGGACAGCAACAACATCAGGCAACTACACAGTCAAAAGCGGGTATAACCAGCTAAGGCGAGCAGAGATCACTATAGCACACAATGAAGCATCAACTTCATACCAGAAGCCCAGAGAATTATGGTGCAAGATCTGGAAATTGCGGACTCTTCCGAAAATAAAAAAATTTTATGTGGATTCTTTGTCAAAATGCGCTCCCTACATCAAAGAACTTAAGCAGAAAGAAGATCGTACCTAAGTCGACTTGCCAGATCTGTAAAAAGAACCCCGAAACAGAGGAACATCTGTTTTTGCTATGCTCCTGGACAACCAAGATTTGGTCAGATCCACGCATCAATATACCAGTTCAAAGAAAGGGCCTAACAAGCATAGATCGGTGGATTCTTAACTACAAGAGAGCCTTACTAGAAGCACCATCCCTTGAGCAAGTTGCAGAACTCCTATGGTTTATTTGGAAAGCAAGAAACGAGGCCATTTTCAGAAGGAAAGCGCTGGATCCGCAAAGTGTCATCTCGGAAGCCCTCGCAAAGCATCAAGAATTAAAACTCTGGAACTCCAAACAGGAAGTGTGTGAGGAGAGAGACCGTACCTGCGCATTGAACTGGAACCCCCTGCACCGAAATCTGTCAAGATCAACATTGATGGAGGTTTCAGAGTGGGTGAATTAAGGGGTGCAATTGCTGGTGTATGCAGGGACGCAGATGGAGTTCTGCTCGGAGGGTTCGCGTGCCAAGTTCGAGTGCAATCCGCACTCCAAGCTGAAACCCTAGCTCTGCTTGAAGGGATGAAGCTTGTGCACGAATGGGAGAAGGGGAAAGGTAAAAGTGAAAGTACAAGTGTTGAATCTGACTCCTCAGTTGCAGTTCACGCTCTTTGGGGGAAGGACAAATACCGTGGGAAATAGCAGCGCAAATTGAGATGGGCCGGGCCGCTTTGTCTTCTTCGCCTCACATAAGAATCAACCACTGCTTTAGAGAACAAAACAAAACTGCCGATTGGGTTGTTAAAGCCCAGCTTGACCATCGCCTCCCGAACAACTGGGTTTCGAGCCCACCCCAACCAATTTTTGATTTTCTCTGTTATGATGCCATATGTTCTATGTTCTCTACTTAAGTTGAAATGAAATGCAGCTCTTTCGATCAAAAAAAAAAAAAAAAATTGCTGTTCAGTCAGTCTACAAGAGAGAGAGAGAGCTAGGGGGAGAGAGAGAGAGAGAAAATTTGCATTGATGATACGGTGAACAGAGCTAATTACCATAGTTCAGGGGAATTGCTGAGGACTTGCAATCATTTCTTTGTTCTCGATTCTTTATCATTTATAAACTCTGTTTCAGCAGGTTAATCGGTTCAATTTAGGGATAAATTGATCTATTAACAAAGAGAAACCAAAATACTGGTAGTGCCAACATGTAATGGGTTGGAGTTAACCCTGGCGTGATAGCAACCTGTGTTGTCTCAAATGCCAAACCTTCCCGAAGCGACGATGGCATTAAACTCGTCGGGAGTTCTAATACCAGCATTCATATGAGGGCTTACCAGTCCGTAAAGTAAAGAAAAAAATTAAACTAATTTAAAAGCACACCAAATTGTAGAACACCAAATAAGGGTTTCACTTCATAGAGTACAACTATATAGATCATGGTAACATCATCTCTTTGCAATCAGATTGCTCTCCAGCAATCTTGCTTGTCTCTTTATTTCAACTTATTTAACTAGTAAACCACACTCGTCCTTATCTTCGTATTCTGTCGGCATCGAACATGGGAGGTTCCCAGTTCCGGACACTTAGCACGTCGGGTATGGGACACCGCAGGTGCGCGCAACCCGCTTGGCGTTGGGTGAGGTGACATACTGCCGGAGATTCGGATTCCTGATGTACCCGCAGAGGCACGGCCTCTGCTCTCGCAGCTTGCTACAGCACAGCGCCGAGGGAGGCGCGGACGAGGTGATTGCGGAGGCGCACGAGCTCAGCTCCGTGGCGCTGCACGTCACCGCTTCCGCTACTCGGGCCTGATCTGGCGAGAGAAGCACAAGTACCGCCACGAGAGCGGCCGCAAGCAACCGTGCAGATGGGGAGGGATCGGATGGCTTGGCCATGATCTTCAGAGGGAAGCGAAGTGGAAAGGAGATTGAAATCAGCGGGGAGAGAGCGCGTGGGGACTGGAGAGGTTGGTGGGGGTGTATGTTGTGTGGCCAAGGCAAGAGATAGTGGATTTATAAGGACGGCACTTCAATTAAATATCGCATAACTTATTTTGAAAGGAAATTTTACAATAGGCTAATCTTACAATTATAGAGGTTTGGTTGCATCCTTGCGACGTGTTTTGGGCTCTAGTGCATTTTGTGTCACACGGAATAGACCACCCCCCACATGTAGACGTTGAACTGTATCGCTGTCGGTCCTTGACCTTTTAAGACCGCCTTGTTTCTCGGGGCATCTTCGGCAGCCACAATAATAATATATAATATGGAGGAAAAAAAGAAAGAGAGGGAGAGAACGAAAGATGGTCAGTGCTTTTATTATTATAATTATTTTCGTGAAAAGGATCGCTTTCTTTTTTATTGCCTTGCAATGTGTCGACGTGTGAAGTTAAATTCCAGTTAGAGAACATGAATTAATTTCAAAGATTTCGTGTGCACACATGTATCAATCATATGACATCATCCGTGGAGCTTATTTTTCATTACGAGGGATTGATAGAAAAAAGTTAAAAAGAAACATTAGCATAGTGCTTTAAATCTTTAAAAACAAAAATCATTTTTTTCACGTTTAGTGGGAACTTGATTTTCACTTAGACCATTGCATCAAATCTCCCTTCAATAAAGGGAAAGGATCCTTTCCTCTATCAAATGGAAAGCCACTAGAATTTAATAGATGGCAACATCATCATCGTTACCATTACATAGAATTTTCAAACCACCCTTCATCCGATTACTCCTGAAGGAGCATGGACCTCAGGAGGAGGATAACAAAGAAGAAAATGGATGCTTCAAAGCGGGCAAAATAGATAGATCAAGATAGGACTATGACTAGGTACGTGCACGGTAGGCAAAACAACGCAGCAATCGACTTTAACTTCATTCGAGGTCAAGTCTCAGCCACATGATAGAACATGGTTATCTTCGAATTCAACAGAATAGTTGGAAAATCATGAGAAAATATTAGGTGCAGCTTTGATTCCAGCGTGTACTCGTCCGTGTCCACTCACCGGGCGACACGTTTCGCCCGACACCACGCTGGAATCAGAGTCGATTTTGGAAAATTGATATATTAGTTTCTCTCTCTTGCTGGCCCACCAATCCCTCCGTTGAATTTGAAAAAGCGAAGCGCGAAGCTCTCTCTCCTTTGCACACGTTCTCTATCCTCTGCACAATGCATTTATTACGGGAAACTTTTTCTTTCCTTCTCAAGAAAGAGAAGCAGTCGTTCCTCTCCATTCTCATCTCCATTTCTTTCTCCACATGAAGGTTCCGAAATTTTGAATCCGAAATTTTCTCTCTCCGCTTGTTGCTGCTCCGGCGTTCGTCAAGCAACCGTTCCCCCGCCGTCTCCAACGAAGCACATTACGGCCGCCCCTGCTCCGACGCTCGCTTCTGTCTCCGTGCTCGTTGCTGCATGGCCTCTGCTCTTGCAGCTTGCTACAGCACAGCGCCGAGGGAGGCGCGGACGACGTGATTGCAGAGACGCACGAGCTCAGCTCCGTGACGCTGCACGTCACCCCTTCCGCTACTCGGGCCTGATCTGGCGAGAGAAGCACAAGCACTGCCATGAGAGCTGCCACAAGCAAAAGTGGAGATGGGGAGGGATTGGATGGCTTGGCCATGATCTTCGATGGGAGGCAAGTGAAGAGGAAACAGGAGGGAGGTGGGGCTGTGTGTTGTGTTGGCCAAGGCGAGTGACGGGAGAGATTTATAGGGATGGCACTCAGAATTTATCATCGCATAAATTATTTTGAATAGAATAGGCTGATCACCTATTTCAAAAACAATTGAGACCCTACATGCAACATGTCTTATGTTCTTCTGTGCATGGAAGCCCCAATGATAACATTAGTGGAGGGAGAAAAGGAGGATAAAAGACAGCCAGTCTTTTGTTTTCAGAAAAAAAATTTGTGAGCAGCTCATATTAATGTACTTATAAGGAATGATAGATCATGGATATTGACGAATCACAATATTAAAAATTGCCCCAAAATCATTTTATTTTTCTTTGGAAAAAGTATAAAAATAGTCATAAACATTTTGTATTGGTACCAAGTCAATTCTAAACTTTTCAATTAGATCAATTTAATTCTAAGCATTTTCACATTTATATCAATTAAGTCATTCCAGCTAATTTAAGCCGAAAATTGCTAATGTGGCCGCCGACGGTCTTATGTGGTGCCACGTGGACAAATTTTATAAATTTATATATTTTTTTTTCAGATTTTTCAGATTTTTTTTTCTTTTTTCTTTTTTCCTTTTCCCTTTCTCCTTACCCCTTGGCTAGCGAGGTCGCCGGCCACAGGCTGGTCAGGGCGAGGGCCCTTGCGACCTCGCCAGCCACTGGCGAGGGCCGCCGTGCCCTTGCTGGCCACAGGCAAGGGTGTTAGCCCCCGCCCAGATCCAAGCGAGGGCGCAACGGCCCTCGCTCGTGGCGAACAAGGGTGCGGTGGCCCTTGCCCAGATCCAAGTGAGGACCACGACAGCCTCACCTGAGGCGTCATAGCTCTCGCCCGCCACGAGCGTGGGCTCGCCTATGGCCACAAGGGCGCGGAGGCCCTCGCCCTTGGCTGACAAGGGCTACACAGGCGAGGGCCACTATCACATCCCGATCCTCGAACGCGTGCCCATCCTTTACCTGGTCAATTAAATAGTGATGTCCCATGACGCATCGCTGACCCTTTCATTTTAATACGCATGCAGAAGTAGATATAAAATCCACAGACAATAAAACAATGGATAGAAAAGTAAGGCCATATTTTTCAAACCTGAAAAACCACAACCACACTTTTATACAATGCAAACCATATAGTATATATTACAATACTATTTACAAAAGTCATTTCTATCACACATCAGTTCACAGCTCAGGGTTTGCATAACAGGGTGGGGGTTCAACCCTCTCCTAGGTCCTCCTATGGATCCTCCTCCGGGTCCTCTTCTTCTCCGACGATCTCTCCTTCCTCCTTGCTCCAGCTAGAGCCCATGGCTGAATACACTGGAGAGTCAAAATCGCCTTCGAGCTTAGAATCCGTTGCATCCACCACTAATCCACCCTTGGGATCTCTTGTCCCTTCCCGAACGCTACCTCCAAGACATATAGAGGTACATCACATTCCGGTATAGGACCCTCCCTTCGTCCATCATTGTAATGGCGATACCACGACCGGTATTTGTGGGGCACCTTTTTGGGGTTTACCCACATCAACCTAGGCAATAGATTTCACCAATACATATTCCAGTC
Organism: Eucalyptus sp. ANBG9806169; assembly: GCA_014182395.1. Classification (NCBI taxonomy): domain Eukaryota; kingdom Viridiplantae; phylum Streptophyta; class Magnoliopsida; order Myrtales; family Myrtaceae; genus Eucalyptus; species Eucalyptus sp. ANBG9806169. Next base: position 33,933,319 of record CM024578.1, read on the forward strand.
CTTCGGGGTGATGGTGTATCGGGATGTGATAACATATCTCAGTGATTTCCTTAGGTATACCAAAATGTTCGGGAGGAGATGGAAGTGCTGTCATCTAAGGACCTAAAATGTTGTCCCACAACGGCGTGAGACTACGTCTCAGCGAGTTCTACCCCCTAATACTCGATTAGGAAGAAAATACGCCCTATGGACTGCCTAAGCACAACACGGGTTAGAAGACTTACCTTGGCATAAGTTCCTTCCTGTTAGACAATAGAATTCAATAGTTATTCACTCAGATCAAATCATCGATCAATCGACTCAGTTGATTACATATCACCACGACCTTCCCATGGTCGGTACATCCAATACTATATATAATGTCCTATCAAATCAGGACTGCTCACCCAAAGCTGAAAATATAGATAGTATAGCTCGCCAAAAGCTGATAATATAGTATACTACGTATATGCTTGCCCAAAGCTGATAATATGGTATACTATATATGATCACCCAAAGCAGATATAATAGAGCCCCCTGGCCAATATAGTATACCACCCAACTATACAACCAATTTATCATTTTTATCATATCCGATAAAAATAGCCGTGTATAAGTACACGGTCGGCCTTAACCAAAATTCAGTATTTTCACCTTTGAAAATCCCACAATTTATATGGTCCACCAAAATACTTTTGGCGTTGTAAACCGACGCTCAGTTATTTTCCAATCAATTAATAAAATTAATTTAGGAATAAAATCCTAAAATCACAATTAAATCAATTCAGCACAAATTAGAACTCAAATAAATAAACGAACCACACCATAGCAATCAGCATAAAATTCCGGTCACTGGCTATCCCGGTCTAATTTTTAGAAAATAATTAATTAATTAAATAATTACAAAAATATTAAATAAATGCCAATAAATCCAACTTAGGCCCGTAATGTCTAATCGGATGCTAAAACGGACCCAGAAAATTTCCGAGTCACTCTAGATAAATACGGGAGTTCTTCTAAGCCCTAATTGTACTAACTAACCACCTAACATGCATCGACAGATAATTAAATTAACTAATCTAATCTAATATATCCACATAAACCATGCTTAATTTAATCTAATCAACTCCTAAGTGTAATTAAAGTACTAAGCGAGGATTAGTGAGTTAAACTCACTTGTTCGATGAGCGGGTCGGTGCAAATCAACTGGAATGTCGCGGGGGACGGAAAACTCCAAAGCGGGCTTAACTTTCGAGGCCAGGAACGACCTCAAAATAGGCCCAACAAACTATTGGAAACCCACTCCTTAGGCTTCTGTTTTGAGCTGAAACAGAGGGCAACAAAGGCTGGTTAAGGTAAACAAGACTGGTGGAGGTGTTGGTAATTTGTTTATAAAACAAATGAAGAGGTGCCTTGTCCTACATCGAAAAGATGTGAGTGCGCACGTGGACGAGATTTGGCACTAACCGACGATCATTATTTTATTTATTGAAAATTCGGATTTATTTCTATAAAAATTAATTATAAAGTCTTGTTGAAACAGTGCGACTGTTCACGAAAAGTTACGGTTATTTATTATTTATTATTTATTTAATTCCGAATTCTTTATTTCTTTTCAACGTAACCTTTGAGACGTACTTGTTCACGAAAGGTTGCCTTTGTTCTTTTTGCAATCTTTTGAAGAGTTGTCTCTATTCGAAAGACAAAAATAAGTATGTTTGTTTTGAGATCAAACATATCTCTTCTTCCATCTTTTCGTTTTTCTTTGGAGAGAAACTACAGCCATTGTTTCCAATTGTTTCTCATGAGAGACCTTGGAGAAATACTAGAATTGCTATCTAGTATTCTCATTTTGAGACTTTGTTGTATCCTGGAGGAAATTTGCCGGTGACCATTAGCAACTTTGTGGGGCAAATAAATCCTTAAAGAAAGTGATATCACGCCTCAAAGTCCGACTTGAGTACTCTAAAGATCCGACTTCATTGTTCTACCCATTTCGAAGCCATATTTTCTCAACAATTTTAAGGATTTATTTGTGCAACAATGAAGTTAAGGATGCGGTTGATGGTGGGTTAAGCAAAGGATGTGCAAAATGCAAAAGGAGCCCTCTTCTTCATTTCATGGACAAATCTCTCTCTAGTTATTATGGCATTTATCTCCACTCATGTTGGCAGTCGTGGCTCTCTCTCTTCTCTCTAATGGCCCTCACGTGTCAACCCCAAGAAATAGGACAGCCCGCTTGGACAGCAACCCATTCCGAGCCGGTGATATAGCAATCATCAACATTGAAGTTATGGCCAACGTTGTGCACAGAGACAACACCACATCTCTTCGTCGAATCGGTCTATTGAAGCATGCTCTTCTCTCGCCTGTGTTCGACTCTGCATCGTTTGCTTTCAGTGATACCAAGTCGTCATCCAGTCTCGCAATTGGATCTGGTGTTCTCCTTACCACCACCGAGATTAGCACACCCGAAACTTCCGTTTCGGGTCGTGATTGTAAGTTTCCGGGTGGGTAAGATGAGCAATCCGCAAATAATCGCATTCAAGGAGGTGTTTGTGGATCCGAAGTACGCCGATCACTCGTGGGAGGTTCTGGAAAACGCTATTTATGAGATTTACAAAAATAATGCCAGTGACCTATGCACGAAAGAGATCTACAGGCTCTCTCTCTTTTCTCTTGAATTTTCTCTCTTTGTTTTTTTTTATCTGTCCATTTTTGGTTCTGTCATAAGGACAAGATAGCGGAGTCTTGAATTACGACGCTAATTTCCCGGAGCAAAAGGTGATGGATGAGGCTCTTGCTCATGATGCAAAATCTATTGTGGACATATCATGCGAGATGGCATCGCATCTCATAAAACGACGTCAAGGATGCCGAGACTCTGATTCGTGAGATCAAGTGCAAGAAAAAGGATGCTCAGGATCGAGGATGCTGCCGCATGGGTGATGCATGGGGTGCAATCACGGCGGCACGTCAGGCGCAAGGTGGCCTGATCCTGATCATCGTGCTCTCGGTCTTCCTCAAGGTGTCGCTCTTCAGCGGCTATGTCGCCGAGAACAGTGATGGTGGCAATGGTGGTGACGGTGAATATATGCCGAAGCGCAATTTGAAGAAATTGTTAACTCCAGAAATTTGGATGAAGCCAAACAGTAACAACTACTACAAGTGCATCACTCGGCTGAAGAATCGAATAAGAACGGATGCGAAAACCAATGGTTATCTGTTAGTTCATGCTACTGGGGGTTTGAATCAGATGAGGACAGGAATCTGCGATATGGTTGTGGTCGCAAAGATCATGAATGCCACTCTGGTTCTTCCTTCTCTAAATCACAAATCATTTCGGACCGATCCCAGTGACTTCAAAGATATATTCGATTGGAAGCATTTCATAGAGGTTCTGAAAGACATCGAGATTGTCGAGTCCCTACCGCCCAAATATGCTGTGAAGCAACCCCTTTGACTCAGATGTCGAGTCAATTACGAAGCTCTTAGATATGCAAAGGAAATGGAGGAGGTTTGGATTATGAGGTATGATGTCAAGCATTGGAAGGAGAAGGAGATAGATGGCGTGGCGCGCCGTCTGCATGGAGGGTGCCCCATGTCTCCTCGTGAGGCCGCTCTGAGCTTCCAGCACATGAATGCATAACTTTGGTCAACTGGACATCTGATTCTATTTTGCTAACCATTTCAAAATGTTTTTACACTATTCATTTCAAAGGACACTAAGGCCTTGGAAAGGCAGTATAACCATTTTGTTTGATATGCTCGGGTTCATGTCCCTTGCTTTTGGCGGGACGCTTATCACAGGTATGTTGTTCCTCTACATGATTCTTGATGTAATAATGAAACGAACTTTTGCATGACCCCGTGGATGCTGTGGTTGGTAATTCTTGACTTTTTATGGTTTTGAAATTGAGTTGGGTCATTCATGGATGTTTTGGATGATTACTTGAGAATGTACCAAGGTATTTTGCTTTATGCTTATTGGCTTATATGCTAAGGTATGTGATATTTTTATCTCCATGTTTAGCACGTAAACTGCTACATTATTTGTCATTGAGGGTTTCATACTTGCTCTTAGTCTTTAGTCATCTTTTGGCATGTGTGTTCAATTCCATGTGTGGGATGATGATAGAATTGAAGAGATGCGATATGCCCCTATTTAAGACTTCAGTAACAAGAAATTGGTACGCATGTGTATGCTTGAGCTGTTGATCGTTGTAGGCGGTTGACCAAGAAAGGTGAGTTCAATCGCAATGCATTACGAGATTGACACGAGCGTGTGAATTTTGAACTAGAACGAAGGTGCCTATAGAAATTGTGGTATCGTGTGATTGAGCTAGACTTTTGGTCTTGATTAGTTTCATGTTTTAGTATTTTTGAGCCATGCTTTCAAGCATTGGAATCGGCTTGATTGCTTGATGTCCTGGATTAATATGTGCACGAATGTTTATGTTATTATGGGCTTATGCAAGCACATAAGCAGTGGCATGAAAATTCGATTTAATCATATTTTCTAATGGTTTCAAGCATAATAATGTTAAATTCATGGTTTTGCCCTTGCGTGCAATTTGATGAAGAAATGAGGTATGGCTCTTATTATACCTTTTAGAAGCTTTCGGATTATATGATGTTGTTGATTCCATTCCTAGAATTGCCGGTATCTTCTTTTCGCCTCTCTCAATTCTAGTTTATGCACTTTTGATACCTCGATACTTGATTCGCTCGCATTTACTGAATTGTTAGAGAATGTTCTTACATGCATGGGCTGATATGTAGTGCTCTATTTATGGAGGCAATCTAGAGATACCGAATGAGTTTTCAGGTGTCCCTTATTTGGTTCTAATGTGTTTTATTTGTAGTCCTTGCCCCTCATAGATTTGATTCTATGGAATAGTATAAATGAGCCAAGAGAGTAGAATTGCATTGATTTACTATTTTGATGTATGTATTTCATCGAGGATGAAAATTTGATGATGCATAATTTCAATTAACTACCTCTTGGAATATTATTGAAGTGGGGCTATGTCCGAAGGGGACTTTGGAACTAATATGACTGGAATCATTGAGATTAAGAAGTATCTGACTTTCATTTTCAAAATGAAAGATTTGGGTGAAACAGATACTATCTTAAGTATTAAAATTAAAAAAAAAATAGTGGGGGTAATTCTTTGAGCTAAAGTAATTACGTGGAGAAGATGTTGTATAGATTTAAACATATTGTTTTCAAATATATGAGTACTCCATTTGATTCCTAGTGGAGAGTTTTTTAATGTGAGTGATATTGGTCTTCGATGTATGCTATATATTATACTAGACCTGATATTACTTTTTGTATATGTAAGTTGAGTAAATACTAGTAATCCAAATATAGAACATGTGAGAGTTATTTTATTGTTCTATAATAATCCGGCTATTTTAGAAGGATACGTCGATGCTACTTGGATTACAAGTGTGGGAGATGAAACTTTTGGATGGATTTTCACATTACGTGAATGTGTTGTTTCTTGGGCAAGCAAGAAACAAATGTGCATAATTAACTCAACTATGAAATTTGAATCGTTGCTTTAGCAGAATTGGAAAAGAGGTTGAATGGATTAGGAATTTGTTGTTGGATATCAAATTATGGCCTAATCCTATGCCTCCCATTTCTATCCATAGTGATAGTCAGGCTACTTTGGCAAGAGCCTATAATAGCACCTATAATGGTAAGTCTAGACATATTAGTCTAAGACATGAATATGTGAGACAATTGATTAAAGATGGTACCATAACAATTGTCTACGTGAGGTCAAGTAATAATCTTGCCAATCCCTTGACAAAGGCTTTACCAAGACACATGGTAATAATGATCTCATAAGAAATGGGGCTGAAACCCTTTAATTAAAATCACCAATAATGGTAACCCGACCTTTTTCTAGAACATCACTAGTTATAAGGTTTAATGGGTAAGAACAAGTTATTGAATGTGATTGTTTGATATTGACGTAGCCCTGATATGAGAAGTCAGTATCGTCTGTTACGTTTTGTAGGTTCGATTAAATTCTTAATGAAGTATGATACAAATTTGTAGTGTGTTGATAGTAACAGAAACACATGGTAAATACTTCACCTATATGAGCTTAGAAGTGGTGCCGCTTCTTACGAAAGTAAGGGTTGCTTTCTAGAGAGCTCATGAAACAGGATCAAGCACAAGGCCATAATAGTGCGGAGTAATATAGAATTTCTCGTTGAGACAAGAGGTTAGTGTATGTGCGGTATTTCCGGTTATATTATATAAAAGTACAAGTTTAAAGCCAAGCTACTTGTCACTTTGATAGAGCTTTGAGATACTTGCACTAAGTAAAGGTTTAACTCGAAAGAGACCTTTATGTATGTATATTAATCTCACGGAAATTTTGGCTGTATATTTCTAACGTTTTATTTCTTGTTTTTGTTTTATAAACAAAAGTGGAGGATTCTTGGTAATTTGTTTATAAAACAAATGAAGAGGTGCCTTGTCCCACATCGAAAAGATGTGAGTGCGCACGTGGACGAGATTTGGCACTAACCGACGATCATTATTTTATTTATTGAAAATTCGGATTTATTTCTATAAAAATTAATTATAAAGTCTTGTTGAAACAGTGCGACTGTTCACGAAAAGTTACGGTTATTTAATTCTGAATTCTTTATTTCTTTTGAACGTAACATTTGAGACGTACTTGTTCACGAAAGGTTGCCTTTGTTCTTTTTGCAATCTTTTGAAGAGTTGTCTCTATTCGAAAGACAAAAATAAGTATGTTTGTTTTGAGATCAAACATATCTCTTCTTCCATCTTTTCGTTTTTCTTTGGAGAGAAACTACAGCCATTGTTTCCAATTGTTTCTCATGAGAGACCCTGGAGAAATACTAGAATTGCTATCTAGTATTCTCATTTTGAGACTTTGTTGTATCTGGAGGAAATTTGCCGGTGACCATTAGCAACTTTGTGGGGCAAATAAATCCTTAAAGAAAGTGATATCACGCCTCAAAGTCCGACTTGAGTACTCTAAAATCCGACTTCATTGTTCTACCCATTTCGAAGCCATATTTTCCCAACAGGAGGCAACGGTGAGACCAAGCGGCCAACAACAAGGGCTCACAGTGGTCGGAGGCGGCTCACGGTGGCCTGAGTTGCTCGGGACAGATCCTGGGACTTTGGAATAGGCGAGGGACGCACAGCCAGCAGTGGTGCGCGAGGATGACGACGGCGATGGACGGCGTGTTGCGGGCTGTCCAACAGCTACTGGCTGCTTCGGCGGTCTTCTTTGGCTACTGTTGGTGTTCATGTAGCTCAAAGGAGGGGGAGAGAATGGCAGTCCACGGCAGATGAGGGAGAGAGAGAACAAGGGCCCTGCCATGGCGTTATTTTTCCAACTCTTGGTCCCCTTTGACCATCCTCATCCACCAACTGGTCCTTGGACTCAATTCAGCCACCAAGGCTTCACTTTACAACCTTTGAAGTGGTCCAAAAGCTTAAGGCAAGGAGGAGCTACGAATTTCATGGATTCCTCCCTTAATTGGACACCAATTTTCTCTTGATTCAATCCAATTTGGCCCTCATAAATTCAATTAGCACCTCAATGATCAAATTAGTATTTTTCCTCACCAATTGATCTCACTCACTTCCCAATTTTACGATCAAAACCGGTCCCTGACTTTTTCTGGACAAAAATGACCTTAGGACGACTTTTTTCCCAAAAAGTCTCGGTTTACAAAAAAAAAAAAAAAAAAAATCTTCTAAGACCGATTCAATGCTCCTAGAATTAATTGTGACATGACAGAACTTTCAATTTTTGAAATCGAACTCAAATTCACGGTTAATTTCAATTTGGCACGATTTTAGCGTAACCTAGGTTACCGAATAACTTTCATAATTTTTTAGTGCAAATGACTCATGGTCGATTTTCTTCGAGCCACAATGAACCCACTTGAAACATTGGCGACTCTCAATTGTCGTGAAAATCTCGAGTATTTAAATACGGACACAGGGTACCAAAACGATAAAAAAATCAGTCTAGTACCGGCCGACGAGAATTTTCCAATTTAGTGGTGTCACCCACGATTAGCCACACATCTCAATCAAACCGACCTATTTTTTTTATCTCAATTCGATTTTTAACTATGTCGTAATGGCCTCTAAAGATGAACACGGTCGAATAGCCGATTCCTGGTCGAATTCTCAAGTCTATCGCATTAAAATTTCTTAATGTTTTCCCAAATAGTCTAGTTATCTCGAAAGTGATCAGCTCTAAGAACAACCCTATAGACATGTCAATAAAATGCCCGATTTATTCAATAGAAAACATGATTGAAAATCTGAGATCTCACAGCCATCGGCCAAAAGCGAGGGCCACCACACCCTCACCTGTGACCGACAATGAGGGCGTGGTTGCCCTTGCCGGCCAAGGGATGAGGGTTTGGGCCCTCGCCTGGATCTAGGTGGGGGCCAACGCCCTAGCCTATGCCCGACGAGGGCATGGCGGCCCTCGCTAATAGATGGCGAGGGTGGTAGGGCCCTCACCCTAACCAGCCTGTGGTCGGAGATGGTCGGCCGGCGACCTCGCCAGCCAAAGGCTAAGAAGAAAGAAAAAGAAAAAATAAAAAAATAAAAAATTTAAAAAATCTAAAAAAAATTATAAATTTTGTCCACGTTGCGACCCATGAAAAAATTCCACTATAGACTCATTTTCTGCATTTGCGACCACGGAGAATTTTCGGCTTAAATTAGCCCAAAAAGTCAAGAGAATACTTGCATAATTGGTTTATACCAATGTTGAAACCAGGCGTAAAAATGATATTGCCATAAATTAACAACGGTCCTCTTCCCCATTACTTAGAAAAAGTGAGCCACCGGTTGAAAGATGATGAGAACGTGAACTCACAACCATTTATGCGTTGAGAGACCGTTTCTTATTTTGTGCCGTCTTGAAATTATATAATAAGGTTTAAGACTAAATTGGCTCAATTGAAAAGTTTATGACCGACTTGATACCAATACAAAAGGTTTAGGACTATTTTGGTACTTTTCCCATTTTTCTTTTACCTTGCAAATCTTATGCATAAGTTTTTTATAATAACATAAATATAGTGTATGTGAATTTTTATTATGTCTACGTTAATTGTAACATGTTGACGCTTGAAGATAAATTTTATTTAAAGAATATAGTTAATTTTAAAAATTTTAGCCACACAAATTGATTAATCAGCTAATATTGCTCATAGAGATTTATTTTTTTATTACAAGCGATCGGAAGGAAAAAGGAAAAACTCATCATCAATAGCACCTCAAATCTAAAGAAAAAACGAAAACCCAATATTTCAACGGTCACACCCCCCCCACCACAAAAAAAAAGTTTCCACGCTCAGTGCTCCCCCAATTTTCCACGCACTTGGTGAAAACCCAATTTACCTCTATGAAATGGATTGCCCATAAATTTCAATCGATGGCAACAACGTCGCATCACATGTAATTTTCAAGCCACCAGCCTTGATGGAATGTAGCAATCCACTTTGGTGCATTCAATTTCGACGTTCGGTCACACGATAGAACTTGATTGTCTTAGAATTTTGCAAGTACTTGGAAATTATTCTAACAATAGTCACCCACCGACGGATGCCAATTTGGCTCATCCAAGTTTTCAGAGGGCTAGAAACATAAGTTAATTCTATGTATATTGAGTCTCTCACATATGTAAAAACAGAAAATTTACCAAAAAAATTTCAAATCTATTGCATTTATAACAATTCAATCCTAAACCTTTTAGTTTGATTAATTCAGTTTCAAACATTTTGACAATTTATCAATATAATTCATCAGGTCAAATTTTGGTGAAAAATCACTGACATGGACATTGATAATTCTATGTAGCATGACAATGACTATGGCTGGCCATTGGTGAGGGTTGTAGCCCTCGCCCCTCACTTGATCTTGCCCATAGCTAGGCACGGCCTTCGCAACCAACCTTGTCCAGACCATCATAAGCCCCTTGCTTAAATCTAGGCAAGGCTAGCCTTACCATGGCCTTACGCAGAAAAAGGTTGCCTTCGCCTTCAATTGGCAGGGCTAGCCTAGCCTAGATCTTGGCAATCTCAAGCGAGGGCTATGACCCTCGCCCAATGGCCAATGAGTTTTGGCAACATTCGCCGACCACAATCAACAAACAAAGGAATAGAAAGAAAAAAAAAAAAAAAGAGATAAAAAAAATTATTCACGTCAAAGATTTCTAACTAAATTGGGTAAATGGACTAGATTGGCAATTTGTCATAAGATTTAGGACTAAATTAACTAAATTGAAAAGTTTATAACTAAATTGGCATAAATACAATATGCTTCGGAATTTTTTCTTTTTAAATATTTATCCCCTATGAAACTTCCCCATAATCAAATAAAAAGAAGACTTTTTTGCATTGTTCATATAATGCAAACTCGCCAGATTAGTGAATTCAAGATTCTTTTTAGATTGACTCTCTTGTGAAACATCATTATGTATCGATATGCGTTTTGTTATGTATAGCAGGCAAACAGCTGACCCCTATAACTCTTTGACAAGGTCAATAAAAGACGAGTTCAATACCCCATGATGGTGCATAGTTATTAGTAGCGAAATGGAATGCTATCATAAGATTTACTATACCAATCAATTATGATTTATGGGACTTGGATCTCCTCTAACAACAGTTCTTCTATTCCAGTGCAAATGATTGCTTAATATGACCTCGTATATTAAATGTACATGTGAAATCAACTCGTTTTTATCTAAGCCTATATACAAATTGTGGCATTTTTCTCCATCCATGATTATAAAAGACTTCCTCCGACCAGTTTTTTAATTGGTGGATTGCATATATGGACATAATTCGAGGTAACTCAACTTGCTTTATGACCGACAAAAATAGAAAAAAAAAACTTGCTTTATGAGATTTTTCTATTGCAGCCAGCAATTTCGGCTCGACTCTTGACTTCAAGTCAACTCGATTCAATCTTCCAAGTCATAGAAGACCTAGCTTAACCCACTTATGGTTACCTGTGGTATCCGTATGCATTTTCTTTTTCTCATTAAATATCATCATTAGTCGCTGACCTTACATTGGGCATGCCGGGTGTAGGAAGCAATTAAAGTTTGGTAATTATATTTTTCACACAATAAGAAGCATAATTATTCGAAAGATAATTTGTCGAAGGGAACAAAAACATTCGAGCATGTTTATAATCTCAATGCTTAACTGCCTCAAAAACCCTACGATATGTTTTATTTGCACCCTTAATTTGAGAATTTTTCAATTTTACCCCGAGCTTCAACTTCAATTTCTAGTTAACCCCGGCTTTTGTAACCAAGGGGCGTCAAATGTGCAAACAGTTGACTTTTTCTAAGTAGAAATAGATAAATCTTCCCTCACTAAAATGACAAACTGGTATTATCGATTAAATTTGAGGAGAATAATTTATTTCCACAAATAACGTTGGCATTAGATTATTGTCAATCTATATTTTTTTGAACTAGTTCCGCTAACTTCATGAATCATGTAAAGTGCGAATCAAAATCTAAATAAATTGTCTAATATGTGTTTGCACTTGAGGTTGTGCATAATCAAACATATCATGTGCACCTAATTCACGCACAAAATTCATTCCTCTACTATTAACATTTGGTTTTCTAATACAGAGCAATGATAAAATTGTTCCTTTTTTTTCCCATATATATAGTTATAGTATCAGATTTAGCCCAATCGTAATTAAGGATGACCAATTTTCTGTGAAATGATAAAAAAGTTTGAGCAATAGTTTTTCAATGATTAAATTTGTTTCTCTATATCATTAAACAAATCGTGCCAACGTAGAATTTAGGATCCGGCGTGGTAATATTTTTCAAAAAATCCTAAATATATTGTAAGGCAGACAATTCACTCTTAAGCTTTTTAATTGTACCAAATTAGTTTTGAACATTTTGATGATTTGCCAATCACTCATAAACTTTCACTTGAGATTTTAAATACACGTGGGATTGCTTTAAAGCAATGTTATAGACGAGATTTGCTGAAGGAAAATTTAATTGCCAAATCGTGCTCGCGTAAAAATTTTGGATTGCACTGGAGAACGCTGCCCTTAAGATCGGACTGCCTGATTTAATTTAAATTAGTATAAAAGCCAGTCCTCCAGGATATAATAAAGCAAATATCAAAACTAATATTGAGGGATACCAAACGGTAGAACACTAAATAAGAGTTCACGTCTTCAACTTCATAGAGTACAAACTATATATGTCATGGCAAGATCATCTCTTCGCAACATAATTATCACGGCGATCTTGCTTATTTCTTTATTTCAACGGATTTAACTGGTAACTAGTACAATACTCATTCTTATTTCCGTATTCTCTCGGCATCAAACATGGGAGATTCCAGGTTCCGGACATCAGCAGGTGGGGTACGGAACGCCGCAGACTCGCATGACCCGTTTGCCGTCGGCGGAGGTGAGGTACTGTCGGAGGTTAGGGTTCCTGATGTACCCACAGAGGCATGGCCTCTGCTCTCGCATCTTGCTGCAGCACAGGGCCGACGGCTGCGCGGAAGATGTCATTGCGGGCACGCATGAGCTCAGCTCCGAGGCGCTGCACGTCACCGCTTCCGCTACATGGGCTCGATCTGCCGAGAGAAGCACAAGCACTGCCATGAGAGCTGCCACAAGCAAGCGTGGAGATGGGGAGGGATTGGATGGCTTGGCCATGATCTTCGATGGGAGGCAAGTGAAGAGGAGACAGAAGAGGGAGGTGGGGCTGTGTGTTGTGTTGGCCAAGGCGAGTGACGGGAGAGATTTATAGGGATGGCACTCAGAATTTATCATCGCAGAAATTATTTTGAATAGAATAGGCTGATCACCTATTTCAAAAAACAATTGAGACCAATATTAAATACCCTACATGCAACATGTCTTATGTTCTTCTATGTGCATGGAAGCCCCAATGATAACATTGGTGGAGGGAGAAAAGGAGGATAAAAGATAGCCAGTCTTTTGTTTTCAAAAAAAAAAAATTGTGAGCAGCTCATATTAATGTAATTATAAGGAATGATAGATCATCGATATTGACGAATCACAATATTAAAAATTGCCCCAAAATCACTTTATTTTTCTTTGGAAAAAGTACAAAAATAGTTATAAACCTTTTGTATCGGTATCAAGTCAGTTCTAAACTTTTCAGTTGAACCAATTTAATTCTAAACATTTTTACATTGATATCAATTAAGTCATTCCAGCTAATTTAAGCCGAAAATTGCTAATGTGGCCGCCGGCGGTCTTATGTGGCGCTACGTGGACAAATTTTATAAATTTATATATATTTTCAGATTTTTTAGATTTTTTTTTTCCTTTTTCCTTTCTCCTTACCCCTTGGCCAGCGAGGTCGTTGGCCACAGGCTGGTCAAGGCGAGGGCCCTTGCGATCTCGCTGGCCACTGGCGAGGGCCGCCGTGCCCTTGCTAGCCAAAGGCAAGGGTCTCAACCCCCGCCTAGATCCAGGCGAGGGCGCAGTGGCCCTTGCTTGTGGCGAACAAAAGTGCGGCGGCCGTTGCCCAAATCCAAGCGAGGACCACGACGGCCTCACCTAAGGCATCACAGCTCTCGCCCGCCACGAGCGTGGACTCGCCTATGGCTATAAGGGCACGGAGGCCCTCGCCCTTGGCTAACGAGGGCCGCGTAGGCGAGGGCCACTATCACATCCCGATCCTCAAACGCGCACTCATCATTTACCTGGTCAATTAAATAGCGACGTCCCATGACGCATCGCCGACCCTTTCATTTTAATACGCATGCAGAAGCAGATATAAAATCCCCAGACAATAAAACAATGGATAGAAAAGTAGGGCCATATTTTTCAAACCTAAAAAACCAAAACCACACTTTTATACAATGCAAACCATATAGTATATATTACAATACTATTTACAAAAGTCGTTTCTATCACACATCAATTCACAACTCAAGGTTTGCATAATAGGGTGGGGGTTCAATCCTCTCCTAGGTCCTCCTCTGGATCCTCCTTCGGGTCCTCTTCTTCTCCGACGATCTCTCCTTCCTCCTCGCTCCAGCTGGAGCCCATGGCTGAATACACTGGAGAGTCAGAATCGCCCTCGAGCTTAGGATCTGTTGCATCCACCACTGATCCACCCTTAGGATCTGCTGTCCCCTTCCCGAACGCTACCTCCAAGATGTACAAAGGTACATCACATTCCGGTATAGGACCCTCCCTTCGTCCATCATTGTAATGGGGATACCACGACCGGTATTTGTCGGGCACCTTTTTGGGGTTTACCCACATCAACCCAGACAATAGATTTCACCAATACATATTCCAGTCCTTCGGGGTGATGGTGTATCAGGATGTGATAACCTATCTCAGTGATTTCCTCAGGTATACCAAAATGTTCGGGAGGAGATGGAGGTGCTGTCATCTGAGGACTTGAAATGTTGTCCCACAACGGCGTGAGACTATGTCTCAGCGTGTTCTACCCCCTAATACTCGATTAGGAAAAAAATATGACATAAGGGCTGCCTAAGCATAACACGAGTCATATAACTTACCTTGGCCTTAGTTCCTTCCTATCAGACAATAGAATTCAACAATTATTCACTCAGATCGAATCATCGATCAATCGACTCAGTCAATTACATGTCACCATGACCTTCCCCTGGTCGGTACATTCAATACTATCTATAATGTCCTATCAAATCAGGACTGCTCACCCAAAGCTGAAAATATAGATAGAATAGCTGCCAAAAGGCGATAATATAGTATACTATGTATATGCTCGCCCAAAGCTGATAATATGGTATACTATATATGCTCACCCAAAGCTGATATAATAGAGCCCCCTGGCCAATATAGTATACTACCCAACTATACAACCAATTTATCATTTTTATCATATCCGATAAAAATAGCCGTGTATAAGTATACGGTTGGCCTTAGCCAAAATACAGTATTTTCACCCTTAAAAATCCCACCATTTATATGGTCCACCAAAATACTTTTGGCGTTGTAAACCAATGCTCGGTTATTTTCCAATCAATTAATAAAATTAATTAATTTAGGAATAAAATCCTAAAATCACAATTAAATCAATTCAGCACAAATTAGAGATCAAATAAATAAACGAATCACACCATATCAATCAGCATAAAATTCCAATCACTGGCTATCCCGATCTAATTTTCGGAAAATAAATAATTAATTAAATAATTACAAAAAATATTAAATAAATGCCAATAAATCCAACTTAGGCCCGTAATGTCTAATTGGATGCCGAAACTGACTTAGAAAATTTCCAAGTCACTCTAGATAAATACTAGAGTTCTTCGAAGCCCTAATTGTACTAAGTAACCACCTAACATGCATCGACAAATGATTAAATTAACTAATCTAATATAATCTATCCACTTAAACCATGCTTAATTTAATCTACTCAACCCCTAAGCGTAATTAACCTACTAAGCAAGGATTAGTGAGTTAAACTCACTTTTCGATGAGCGAGTCCGTGCAAATCGACTGGAACGTCGCGGGGGACGGAAAACTCCAAAGCGAGCCTAACTTTCAAGGCCAGGAACGACCTCAAAATAGGCCCAACAAACTGCTGGAAACCCATTTCTTAGGCTTTTGTTTTGAGCTAAAACAGAGGGCAACAAAGGCTGGTTAAGGTAAACAAGACTAGTGGAGGCAACGGTGAGACCGAGCGGCCAACAACAAGGGCTCACGATGGTCGGAGGCAGCTCACGGCGGCCTAAGTTGCTCGAGACAGATCATGGGACTTCGGAACAGGCGAGAGGAAGGTGGAGGCGCGGCTGAACGGCGCAAGGGATGCGCAGCCAACGGTGGTGCACGAGGAGGACGACGGCGACGGACGACGTGTTGGGGGCTGTCCGACGGCTACTGGCTACTTCAGCGATCTTCTTTGGCTACTGTTAGTGTTCATGTAGCTCAAAGGAGGGGGAGGGAATGGCAGTCCACGGCAGATGAGGGAGAGAGAGAACAAGGGCCCTACCATGGCCTTATTTTTCCAACTCTTGGTCCCCTTGACCATCCTCATCCACCAATTGGTCCTTAGCCTCAATTCAGCCACCAAGGTTTCACTTTACAACCTTTGAAGTGGTCCAAAAGCTTAAGGCAATGGGGAGCTACGAATTTCATGGATTCCTCCCTTAATTGGACACCAATTCTCTATTGATTCAATCCAATTTGGCCCTCATAAATTCAATTAGCACCTCAATAATCAAATTAGTATTTTTCCTCACCAATTGATCTCACTCGCTTCCCAATTTTACAATCAAAACCGGTCCCTAACTTTTTCTGGACAAAAACGACCCTAGGATGACTTTTTTCCCAAAAAGTCTTGGTTTGCAAAAAAAATCTTCTAATACTGATTTGACGCTCCTAGAATTAATTGTGACATGACAGAACTTTCAATTTTTGAAATCGGACTCAAATTCACGGTTAATTTCAATTTGGCGCGATTTTAGCGTGACATAGGTTACCAAATAACTTTCAGAATTTTTTAGTGCAAATGACCCGTGGTCGATTTTCTTCGAGCCACAATGAACTCACTTGAGACATTGGCGACTCTCGGTTGTCGTGAAAATCTCGAGTATTCAAATACGAACACAGAGTACCAAAACGATAAAAAAAAAAATCAGTCTAGTATTAGCCGACGAGAATTTTCCAATTTAGTGGTGTCACCCACGATTAGCCACACATCTCAGTCAAACCGACCTATCTTTGATCTCAATTCGATTTTTAACTGTGTCGTAATGGCCTCTAAAGATGAGCACGGTTGAATAGCCGATTCCTAGTCGAATTCTCTATTGTATCGCATTAAAATTCCTTAATGTTTTTCCCAGATAGTCTAGTTATCTCGAGAGTGATTAGCTCTGAGAACAACCCTATAGGCGCGTCAATAAAATGTCCGATTTATTTAATAGAAAACAGGATTGAAAATCTGGAATGTCACGGCCACCGGCCAAGGGCGAGGGCCACCACACCCTCGCTTGTGGCTGACAATGAGGGCGCGGTTGCCCTTGCCGGCCAAGGGGTGAGGGTTTGGGCCCTCGCCTGGATCTAGGTGGGGGCCAACGCCCTAGCCTATGCCCGACGAGGGCACGGCGGCCCTCGCTAATGGCCGGCGAGAGCGTGGGGGCCCTCACCCTGAATAGCCTGTGGTCGACAATGGTCAGCCGGCAACCTCACCGGCCAAAGTGTAAGGAGAAAGGAAAAAGAAAAAAATAATTTAAAAAATCTAAAAAATTATAAATTTTGTCCACATTGCGCCACATAAGACCGGCGGCGGCCACGTTAGCAATTTTCAGCTTAAATTAGTCGAAATGACTGAATTGGTACCAATGTGAAAATGTTTAAGACTAAATTAGTTCAATTGAAAAGTTTAGGACTGACTTAATACCAATACAAAAGGTTTAGGACTATTTTGATACTTTTCCCATTTTTCTTTTACCTTGCAAATCTTACGCATAAGTTTTTTATAATAACATAAATATAGTGTATGTGAATTTTTATTATGTCTACGTTAATTGTAACATGTTGATGCGTGAAGATAAATTTTATTTAAAGAATATAGTTAATTTTAAAAATTTTAGCCGCACAAATTGATCAATTAGCTAATATTGCTCATAGAGATTTATTTTTTTATTACAAGCAATCGGAAGAAAAAGGAAAAGTCATCATCATAGTACCTCAAATCTAAAGAAAAATGAAAACCCAACTTTCCACGGTCCCCCCCACCACAAAAAAAAAGTTTCCACGCTCAGTGCTCCCCCAATTTTCCACGCACTCGGTGAAAACCCAATTTACCTCTATGAAATGGATTGCCCATAAATTTCAATGATGGCAACAACGTCACATCACATGGAATTTTCAAGCCACCAGCCTTGATGGAATGTAGCAATCCACTTTGGTGCATTCAATTTCGACGGTCGGTCACACGATAGAACTTGATTGTCTTAGAATTTTGCAAGTACCTAGAAATTATTCTAACAATAGTCACCCACCGACGGATGCCAATTTGGCTCATCGCAAGTTTTCAGAGGGCTAGAAACATAAGTTACTTCTATGTATATTGAGTCTCTCACATATGTAAAAACAGAAAAATTACCAAAAAAATTCCAAATCTATTGCATTTATAACAATTCAATCCTAAACCTTTTAGTTTGACTAATTCAATTTCAAACCTTTTGACAATTTATCAATATAATTCATCAGGTCAAATTTTGGCGAAAAATCACTGACATGAACATTGATAATTCTATATAGCATGACAATGACTATGGCTGGCCGTTGGTGAGGGTTGTAGCCCTTGCCCCTCACTTGATCTTGCCCATAGCAGGCACCGCCTTCGCAGCCAACCTTGTCCAAACCATCATAAGCCCCTTGCTTAAATCTAGGCGAGGCTAGCCTCACCATGGCCTTATGCAAAAACAGGTTGCCTTCGCCTTCAATTGGCAAGGCTAGCCTAGCCTAGATCTTGGCAATGTCAAGCGAGGGCTATGACCCTCGCCCAGCGGCCAATGAGTTTTGGCAACCTTCGCCGACCAAAATCAACAAACAAAGGAATAGAAAGAAAAAAAAAAAAAGAGATAAAAAAAATTATTCACGTTAAAGATTTCTAATTAAATTGGGTAAATGGACTAGATTGGCAATTTGTCATAAGATTTAGGACTAAATTAACTAAATTGAAAAGTTTATAACTAAATTGGCATAAATACAATATGCTTCGGAATTTTTTCTTTTTAAATATTTATCCCCTATGAAACTTCCCCATAATCAAATAAAAAGAAGACTTATTGCATTGTTCATATAATGCAAGCTCGCTAGATTAGTGAATTCAAGATTCTTTTTAGATTGACTCTGTCATGAAACATCATTATGTATCGATATGCGTTTTGTTATGTATAGTAGGCAAACAGCTGACCCCTATAACTCTTTGACAAGGTTAATAAAAGACGAGTTCAATACCCCATGATGGTGCATAGTTATTAGTAGCGAAATGGAATGCTATCATGAGATTTACTATACCAATCAATTATGATTTATGGGACTTGGATCTCCTCTAACGACAGTTCTTCTGTTCCAGTGCAAATGATTGCTTAATATGACCTCGTATATTAAATGTACGTGTGAAATCAACTCTTTTTTATCTAAGCCTATTTACAAATTGTGGCATTTTTCTCCATCCATGATTATAGAAGACTTCCTCCGACCAGTT
Source organism: Eucalyptus sp. ANBG9806169 (assembly GCA_014182395.1). Lineage (NCBI taxonomy): Eukaryota > Viridiplantae > Streptophyta > Magnoliopsida > Myrtales > Myrtaceae > Eucalyptus > Eucalyptus sp. ANBG9806169. The sequence goes on from CM024578.1 coordinate 33,952,584, forward strand.
TTTTAATTGATGGATTGCATATATGGACATAATTTGAGGTAACTCAACTTGCTTTATGACCGACGAAAAAAGAAAAAAAAAACTTGCTTTATGAGATTTTTCTATTGCAGCCAGCAATTTTGGCTCGACTCTTGACTTCAAGTCAACTCGATTCAATCTTCCAAGTTGAGAAGACCTAGCTTAACCCACTTATGGTTACCTGTGGTATCCGTATGCATTTTCTTTTTCTCATTAAATATCATCATTAGTCGCTGACCTTACATTGGTCATGCCGGGTGTAGGAAGCAATTAAAGTTTGGTAATTATATTTCTTCACACAATAAGAAGCATAATTATTCGAAAGATAATTTGTCGAAGGGAACAAAAACATTCGAGCATGTTTATAATCTCAATGCTTAACTGCCTCAAAAAACCCTACGCGATGTTTTATTTGCACCCTTAACTTGAGAATTTTTCAATTTTACCCCGAGCTTCAACTTCAATTTCTAGTTAACCCCGGCTTTTGTAACCAAGGGTTGTCAAATGGCAGATCTAGAGATACGTGCAAACTGGTAAGTTGACTTTTTCTTGATCTAATCTCCTCGTGAGTAGAAATATTTGGGTAAATCTTCCCTCACTAAAATGACATTTAGGTAATTAGTAACTTTAAATTATTTGGATTGATATTATCGATTAAATATCAGAGGAGAATAATTTATTTCCATAAATAACGTTGGCATTAGATTATTGTCAATCTGTATTTTTTGAACTAGTTCCGCTAACTTCATGAACCATGTAAAGTGCGAATCAAAATATAATTAAATTGTCTAATATGTGTTTGCACTTGAGGTTGTGCATAATCAAACATATCATGTGCACCTAATTCACGCACAAAATTCATTCCTCTACTATTAAAATGTGGTTTTCTAATACAAAGCAGTGATAAAATTGTTCCTTTTTTTCCATATATATAGTTATAGTATCAAATTGAGCCCAATCGTAATTAAGGACGATCAATTTTCTGTGAAATGATAAAAAAGTTTGAGCAATAATTTTTCAATGATTAAATTTGTTTCTCTATATCATTAGACAAATCGTGCCAACGTAGAATTTAGGATCCGGTGTGGTAATATTTTTCAAAAAATCTTAAATATATTGTAAGGCAAACAATTCACTCTTAAGCTTTTTAATCATACCAATTTAGTTTTGAACATTTTGATGATTTGCCAATCACTCATAAACTTTCACTTGAGATTTTAAATACACGTGGGATTGCTTTAAAGAAATGTAATAGACGAGATTTGCTGAAGGAAAATTTAATTGCCAAATCGTGCTCGCGTAAAAATTTTGGATTGCACTGGAGAACGCTGCCCTTAAGATCGGACTGCCTGATTTAATTTAAATTAGTATAAAAGCCAGTCCTCCAGGATATAATAAAGCAAATATCAAAACTAATATTGAGGGATACCAAACTGTAGAACACTAAATAAGAGTTCACGTCTTCAACTTCATAGCGTACAAACTATATATGTCATGGCAAGATCATCTCTTCGCAACATAATTGTCACGGCGATCTTGCTTATTTCTTTATTTCAACGGATATAACTGGTAACTAGTACAATACTCATTCTTATTTCCGTATTCTCTCGGCGTCAAACATGGGAGATTCCAGGTTCCGGACATCAGCAGGTGGGGTACGGAACGCCGCAGACTCGCATGACCCGTTTGCCGTCGGCGGAGGTGAGGTACTGTCGGAGGTTAGGGTTCCTGATGTACCCACAGAGGCATGGCCTCTGCTCTCGCATCTTGCTGCAGCACAGGGCCGACGGCTGCGCGGAAGATGTCATCGCGGGCACGCATGAGCTCAGCTGCGAAGCGCTGCACGTCACCGCTTCCGCTACATGGGCTCGATCTGCCGAGAGAAGTACAAGCACTGCCATGAGAGCTGCCACAAGCAAGTGTGGAGATGGGGAGGGATTGGATGGCTTGGCCATGATCTTCGATGGGAAGCAAGTGAAAAGGAGACTGGAGAGGACAGTGATGGTGTATGTTTTGAGGCCAAGGCGAGGCACGGGAGATTTATAGAGATGACACTCGAATTTAAATATCTCATAAATTATTTTGAAGTAAATAGGCTAATCATATATTTTAAGAGCAATGAAACAATTATTAAATACCCAACTTCAAGTGCATGGATGCATGCATGCATGCAACATGTTTTGTGTTCTACTATGTACATGTGATGAGTAGCGGATTTCGTGTACGCATTTTCGTGCGAGGAATTGATCGAGATCACCCATCCTCCATTTATAAAATTCGAAATGTCTTTTCGTCGGTGCATAATCTTTAAGGCTATATATTGCCTAATGATGGCCATGATTTCCAGGGCATCTTCGGGCATGGGAACCACAATACTAATATACGTGGAAGGAAAAAAAAAGAGGTCGGTCTTTTCATTTTCAGAAAAAATTTCGTCTTGACTAATTTAAACATAAGGAATGATATTACAGATATGACGAATCACAATAAAGATACCGTGCATAGAACCACTTTATTTTTCTTTACCTTGCAAATATTGCACATAAGTTTTCAATAATAATACAAGTTTAGCGAAAAGGGTTGTCATTATTGTAAGAGTTTTTCTAATGTAGACTACATTAATTGATATTATAATTTACCGTTTTATGGTAACCGTAAAACGAGGTTGGTCTAAAGTGAGATAGAAAGTTTCTTAATTAATCTAATATATGGCTAATTAGTATGGGCCGAGTTGAGCCTGCTCTGTAATAAGGGGGCTTGGTTGGAAACTTTATAAATAGTACTCAAGTCTCTCCTCTAACCCTAATTCTCACATATATCCTCACATAAGGAGCGTTAAGCGCTAAAGGGTGAGGGGGCCGTCTCATTGAGCCAATAATACGGAGGGCAATAGATAAGGACTTACGCGTGGAATATCGATTTTTCTGCTTCCGCTTCAAGAACGATGTATTCCAAATCAGGTGTGTTAATCTTTTTACTCAATTAATTGTGTTCTTATTCTGATTATGGAGATCTTGGGGTTGCGCGTTTGCATCCAACAATTATATTTCATTAATTTCAAAATGCCGACACAAAACTGAATTCTATTTAGAAAATGAAGTCAATTTTAAAGATTCCGGCTACACACACTTGTCAATCAGCCAATATTGCTCATAGAGATTATAATGAAAGGAGGAAAAAAAGAACAATCATCGACTTGGTACTTCAAATCTAAAAAGAAAGTGAAAACCCAATTTTCCACTGACTCAATTTTCCACACTCAATGCGAACCCAATTTTAGCCAGCTCCGAAAGAGAGGGAGAAAATTCATTTCCTCTATGAAATGGAATGCCCCTAAATTTCAGTCGATGGCAACATCGTCATCATCGCATAGAATTTTCAAAACCAGCAGCCTTCACAGATTGTAGCAATCCACTTTAATTCATTTAATTTCAACGGTCGGCCACACAATAGAACTTGATTGTCTTAGCAACCCACTAGACCAAGGAATTCGGGATACTTCAAATTGACTCTCTCGTAAAACATCGACATGTATATATATGTGTGTGTGTGTTCAACAGGTTAACTCCGATAAATCTTGGGAAAGTCCATAAAAGACAAGTTCAATATCCCATCATGGTGAAGTGCTACTGGTAGTGAAATCGAATGCTATCATAAGATTTACTGTACCAATCCTAGGACTTCGATTTCCTCTAACAACAGCTCTTTTCTACCAATATATGTTATCACCTTACATGACCTTGTATCATTTCATGTATATTTGAAATCAACTCGTTTTTAAGCTAAGCTTAAATGAAAAGGCCATTTTTTCTTCTTCATTCATGATTAGAGGATATTTCTTCCGACCAGTTTTCTAATTAGTTGGGTCAAAAATATGGACGTTGATCCGATTTCTTTTTTTTTTTTTTTTTTTGGCTTTGGACGAAGTCAAGTTAATTTACTCTTCCACTCGAGGGAAATGATGAAGGCGGTCTGGCAACGCTTATGAAATTTTCCGAAGTCAGTCAGCAATTTCGGCTTGACTATTGACTTGGAGTCAACTCATTCTATCATCCCAGTCAAAAAAGACCAACCCAAACCCACTTAATTTTTTTTCAAAAGAAAATTATTTTCGTTACTCGAAAGAATACATAAGAAGTGTGTAACCTTCATGATAAAATAAATCGAAACAGAAAAAATACTTAGAAGCAAAGCTAAATTCAGAAAACAATGAGGATCGATGAAGCACCAATAAAGTTAACTGCATATTCATTCCACAAGAACGAATCTGTTTAGTAAAATAATTGATGGCTGATCACTAGTATACGCTGGAAATTCCTTCATCAATAACTATGACGTTGCCAATTAGTAATAAACACCTAGGCTCGGCTTTTTTTACAGCATTGTTGTACAGAGACATCAATGTTTCTATGATCATCATTGAAGCAAGAGGCAGAAAATCTGTACATGAACAGAGCAAAGGTATATCAACTTCCCAAGAGCATATTCATTAAACTCCCAAATTTAGATTGGGAATAGTACCCAAATCGAGAACTAGATCGAGAAAGTTCGAATTCTCAAATCAAGAACTAGATGTGGAGAAAAGAACTCCCAAATCTAAATCAAAAGAGAGAAAAAGTAAAGAAAGAACAATAAAATGCAAACAAAATCAACAAGAGAGGGAGGGGAGGGTGGGACTAGTTCAAACTCTTGGTGGGACTAGTTCAAACCCTTCTTCTCGATTGAACGTCGAAGAAGACAATGGAGAGAAAAGAGTGGAGAGTGAAGACTTTTCGCTCCCACCCACTCATTGGCAAACTATGCTATGGGAATGCAATTTTTTTCATTATCTATCATCATTAGTCCCTGACCTTACGTTGGGTATTCCAGGCGTAGAGAGAGAGAGAGAGAGAGAGAGGACAGCAGCATTTCGCCAATGGAAGTTTGATGATTATATTTTTCGAGACTGTAAGAAGCACAATTATTCAAAAGACAATTCTTCAAAGGGAACAAAAACATTCAAGCATGCTTATAATCTCAATGCTTAATTGCTTCAAAACCCTATGCAATTCTTTACTTACACCCTCAACTTGAAAAACTTTCGATTTTAACCCGAACTTGAATTTCATTTTCTAAATAACCCCTAGCTTTTATGACCAAGAGGTGTCAAATGTCAAATCTAGATATATGAAAACCGGTAACTTGACCTTTTCTTGATCCAAGCTTCTAGTGAGTTGGACATTTAAGTGAATTGCGCATGTGAGTGTGTCTCCTTTTCCGTGTGTCTTTGTGTTGGTGTATGTACACTAGACCTATCAAAATGGGTTATAAATCCATTTCTTAACTAATATTTGATGAACCCACCCTTTCCACATAGGAAATAGGAGGTGGAGGGTTTGAATCCCCAACTTTTTAGGGGAGTTGGGATGTGGATAATTTAGTTTTAAGTGTGAGTTTCGACTCATATGCCGTACAATGAGGTAAAATAAAAATCTGAGAGTGAAAATTAGAATAGGAGTAAAGTAAAACCAACAAAAAAGAAAACTCATATTTGATGGATTGATTGGTTATATGAGTTAGTTATATTCAGTAAATCAATTATAAGTAAGTTTACAACGATAATACCCAAAATAATATAAGTATTAAATGAGTTCACAACTTACATAAACCCATCTGCCTCTTTGACTCTCTCTCGCCCTCATTCTATCTCGAGTTTACTCGTTTCGCACTCTTACGTCAATTTGGGTATAGATTTGATCAAACATGAACGTGTCTTAGTAATATTGGTCAAGTCAGGTAATCAATTTGGATCAGACAATTTTCGACCCAACTCGACACACCTATTTGATGGATCTAGCGTACACATGCACATTTGCTATGCATGAAGAGAGATAGAGCTAGAAGAATTAATCAAATAAATGATATTAAATTCAAGCTTGCGCTTTTTCCACCCCCTATTGACGTCCAACACTCTTACAATCTTGAATTGAACGCACAATTCATTGTGGAACCACTTTAATTTTAGGTTATTTATTACCTTTTCTCCATTTGTTCTTTGGCTTCAGGTTTACGAAAGACAGAATTATCAACATCCCTCTCAAATAACTTCTTTTTTTTTAACCCTAACGGTTTCTTCCACACCCAAATTTTTCGACAATTTCTTCATGTTCGCTTTTTTGTGAACTTATTCTTCATCGTCCATTTGCATGAGAGTCTAATCAACTGCTTTAATCTAAGCAAGCACTAATCATGCATCGGAGTAGAGGGATGTTAGTTTTATTTGCGTAATTTTTGCTTCATATCCCTAGGTTCTCCTCAAAATTCTCCATGTCAATTGGCCCAGAATAGGGTAACGATCGAGAGCCCATTGGACAAGCCATTAAAATATTGAACCCACTCACAGAAGGCCTTACCAAATTGCTGTTCAGTCAGTCTACAAGAGAGAGAGAGAGAGAGCTAGGGGAAGAGAGAGAGAGAGAGAAAATTTGCATTGATGATACGGTGAACAGAGCTAATTACCATAGTTCAGGGGAATTGCTGAGGACTTGCAATCATTTCTTTGTTCTCGATTCTTTATCATTTATAAACTCTGTTTCAGCAGGTTAATCGGTTCAATTTAGGGATAAATTGATCTATTCACAAAGAGAAACCAAAATACTGGTAGTGCCAACATGTAATGGGTTGGAGTTAACCCTGGCGTGATAGCAACCTGTGTTGTCTCAAATGCCAAACCTTCCCGAAGCGACGATGGCATTAAACTCGTCGGGAGTTCTAATACCAGCATTCATATGAGGGCTTACCAGTCCGTAAAGTAAAGAAAAAAATTAAACTAATTTAAAAGCACACCAAATTGTAGAACACCAAATAAGGGTTTCACTTCATAGAGTACAACTATATAGATCATGGTAACATCATCTCTTTGCAATCAGATTGCTCTCCAGCAATCTTGCTCGTCTCTTTATTTCAACTTATTTAACTAGTAAACCACACTCGTCCTTATCTTCGTATTCTGTCGGCATCGAACATGGGAGGTTCCCAGTTCCGGACACTTAGCACGTCGGGTATGGGACGCCGCAGGTGCGCGCAACCCGCTTGGCGTTGGGTGAGGTGACATACTGCCGGAGATTCGATTCCTGATGTACCCGCAGAGGCACGGCCTCTGCTCTCGCAGCTTGCTACAGCACAGCGCCGAGGGAGGCGCGGACGAGGTGATTGCGGAGACGCACGAGCTCAGCTCCGTGGCGCTGCACGTCACCGCTTCCGCTACTCGGGCCTGATCTGGCGAGAGAAGCACAAGCACCGCCACGAGAGCGGCCGCAAGCAACCGTGCAGATGGGGAGGGATCGGATGGCTTGGCCATGATCTTCAGAGGGAAGCGAAGTGGAAAGGAGATTGAAATCAGCGGGGAGAGAGCGCGTGGGGACTGGAGAGGTTGGTGGGGGTGTATGTTGTGTGGCCAAGGCAAGAGATAGTGGATTTATAAGGACGGCACTTCAATTAAATATCGCATAACTCATTTTGAAAGGAAATTTTACAATAGGCTAATCTTACAATTATAGAGGTTTGGTTGCATCCTTGCGACGTGTTTTGGGCTCTAGTGCATTTTGTGTCACACGGAATAGACCACCCCCCACATGTAGACGTTGAATTGTATCGCTGTCGGTCCTTGAGCTTTTAAGACCGCCTTGTTTCTCGGGGCATCTTCGGCAGCCACAATAGTAATATATAATATGGAGGAAAAAAAGAAAGAGAGAGAGAACGAAAGATGGTCAGTGCTTTTATTATTATAATTATTTTCGTGAAAAGGATCACTTTCTTTTTTATTGCCTTGCAATGTGTCGACGTTTGAAGTTAAATTCCATTTAGAGAACATGAATTAATTTCAAAGATTTCGTGTGCACACATGGATCAATCATATGACATCATCCGTGGAGCTTATTTTTCATTACGAGGGATTGATAGAAAAAAGTTAAAAAGAAACATTAGCATAGTGCTTAAAATCTTTAAAAACAAAAATCATTTTTTTCACGTTTAGTAGGAACTTGATTTTCACTTAGACCATTGCATCAAATCTCCCTTCAATAAAGGGAAAGGATCCTTTCCTCTATCAAATGGAAAGCCACTAGAATTTAATAGATGGCAACATCATCATCGTTACCATTACATAGAATTTTCAAACCACCCTTCATCCGATTACTCCTGAAGGAGCATGGACCTCAGGAGGAGGATAACAAAGAAGAAAATGGATGCTTCAAAACGGGCAAAATAGATAGAGAAATATAGGAATATGACTAGGTACGTGCACGGTAGGCAAAACAACGCAGCAATCGACTTTAACTTCATTCGAGGTCAAGTCTCAGCCACATGATAGAACATGGTTATCTTCGAATTCAACAGAATAGTTGGAAAATCATCCTAACAGCAGCCGCCCACGGGCGCATGCCGGCTTGGTTCTCGCAAGTATTCGGAGAGCTAGAAACGAAGAACGGTTCCGAATGCGTTGAATCCGTCCGCATGCCGGGGAACTTCCTATTGACCAAATACAGGAAAAATCCCGTTCCTATGGTCTGCTTTTGACTGGAAGTCTAACTTTGCTCTACCCTTCACGTCAAGAATGCCAATGTGAAGACGGTTGGATAAAGCTCGTGAAATTTCCCGAATGCCGCCAGAAATTTCGTTTTCTACTCTTGACTTGGAGTCGACCCGATTCTATCTTCCAGTCATACAGAGCTGTGCTAACCCACTCATTTGCAGCCACTTACATCGGTGTGCACATCTGTCATTAGACATTATTGTCAATTAGTGGTGAGCATGGTCGAGTGAACATTTCTCACTCTAGATCCGAGAACTGCCCACTAAAGACCAGTTTTTGAAAATTAGAACCAAGAATTGCCCATTAATTTCATGGATCTACCTAGGAACCGAATTATCGGTACAGTCCGGTTCATGGGTGAGTCTATAGAACCCGGTCCCACCAAGTTTCATTTGTTAACACTATAATATGCAATAAAGAATTACACGACATAATCACTTCATCAAAGACACTCCTCAATTAGAGCTAATAAACCAACAATATTAGTATGTCAGGAAGCGTGTAAGCAAGAGAGCACACTCGCAAACTTGTTACAAGTGGGCAAAAATAGAAAACTATCTAACATAAATATTAGCATGTAGCCTAGGGATTTAGGATTTTTCATTTTTTTTAAATTAAAAATTAAATATATAGTATATATCATCAGTCTAGTCCAAGTGGGCAGTTCCACACTTGGAACTAGGAACCGAGAATTGGACCAGTTCCCTTGAGAACCACCATTTCTTAGGCAATCCAAGCAATTCCCGATTCTTTCGTACACCCCTATTATTAGCCCCCGACCTTACATTGGGCATGCCATGTGTAGAGAGAGAGAGAGAGTAACGTCTTTCCAACTGAAAGCATGGTGGTAATGATTTTCAAGACGATAAGAGGCATATTTATTAGAAGAGATATACGTGTTGGAAGTCTTAAAATTTATTAGCAAAATATTATTAAGTCATAAAATTTACAAATAGTACAATCCAATCTTAATACTTGTCAAATTGGTATGCTCAAATTCTTTCATAAACTTCGTCCATTTAGATTAACAGAAAATGTTATTGTCACTTTTTTTAATATTTTCTATCCAACATGGTGATGATATGGATTAAATTCTGATTGTTTAAACCAAAATACTAATTAAATAAAATAAGATAAGTATTTGAAAAAACACAAAAAGGGGGGAAAAACAAACCAAAGGCGCCGTCCTTGCCATTGCCACCCTCGTCGCCAACTGACAAGGGCCAATGAAAACCTATCGAACCTCAGTGACCCTTGTCTAGATTTGGACGAAGGTCATCAGCCCTGGCAAAGGCCCTGGCGAGCCCCACAGCCCTTTTTGACGAGGAGGGGGGCGGCAAAAAGGGCCCGCCCTTCCCCTTGCCTCCTTTTATTATGTTTTCTTAAATATTTTTAATTTAATTTAATTAAAATGTTGGTTAAAAATTAGAATTTAATCCAAAATGGTGTCATTTTAGCCTTGTGTTCCATGTTTTGGTCACTTCATCGCCATATAGAAGAGAGTAAATATTAGAAAAAGCCATGTCAACAATTTCCATTAATCTAAATAGACAAAGTTAACGAAAAGACTCAATTGTATCAATTTAATAATTTTTAAATCTTGAGTACACTTTTTTTATATATTTTAAGAACTCGATTGCACTTTGTTAAAAATTTTAAGACTTTCGGAGCACATCTCTTATTAAAAAGACCATTCTTCAAAGGGACCATTAAGCTTTTGAGCAGAGATTTTTTTTGGTAACTAATATTTTTATATTATTTGGGTGATATTGTTGTTTAGACATAATGAATTATTTCAGTAAGAAATATTGAAATTAGATTCTTGTCAAATCACTTTTTTTTGATGAAATAGCCCGCTAAATTCATGAATCGTGTAGTGTACAAGTCGAAATCTAATTAAATGGCCTTACATTCATCCCTCAAATATTTACATGCGGTTTTATTATCAAAAGAAGCAATAAGGCTTTCTTTTTTTTCTTTTTCGTAGTTATGGTATCTGTAAATTCAGCCCAATGTACTTATAGATGAAGCAATTGCTTTGGGGAAATGTAAGAGTTTTCAAGCAATAACTTTTTTATTAATCAAATATATTTCTTTACATCATTTAATGACTCGCACCAAACGCAGGAGTTAGAAGGTACTTTCGTGTCAATATGATTATGATAATAGACAGGTGTAAAATTGTCAAGAGCCGACCAAGAAAAACTAGGGAAAGGAGAGGTGACAACGTTTGCTAGTGACGTGGTCGCTAAAGATACAAAAATGCGCAAATCAACGTTCGTCTTTCGACCCAAAAAAAAAAAAAAAAAAAACATTAAAGTTGTCATTCGACCACAAAAAGAAAGCATTGAAGTCGACTGACTAGACCAAATGAGAACTCCAGAATTTTCACCAGCGACTTTTAGCCCTTGAAAACGCGGAAACAACGGTAGTCAAAAAGAAAGTGGGAAATAAAGACCTGCTCTTTCACATTTTTTCTCTATGCTGGGATTGAATTGATTGAAGTCATCTACGCGTAAAAACTATTTGAAAACTGACCATTTCATAGAGGACGATGCTCCTGACTTTTGGACCTTCCCCGGAGCGTGTCTGTTAAGTTTCCACTCATTAGATAATATTGTTTAGAGCTATTATTTGATATTTCATTACTTTCTAAAATAATCAATTTCCTCATTAAATTACTTCCTTTCCTATACGTATTGTTCGGGTGTAAACTCTCTTGACTCTAAAAAGTTATAAGTCGAGACAATTGAGCAATGATATAGTTTTTATTGATTCTCTCTATCTCTCTTTGAGATCCTAGATTATTTACACATCTACCGAATATGCAGGGTAAAAATTTATAGGTTTTACATGCACCCCCGATGAATGAATAAACACCCAACAACCTCATTTTTCCTCAAAATAAAATGGTAAATCATCAAGCAGATCACAAAATTGAGGCAAAAATATGAATGCAGTCCCAAAAGATTAGTAACAACGAGCGGTCATATGATGAGAAGATGTCGTGCATGAAGACAGATTGCCATGTGCGAAGACCCATGAACGTATAAGTGATCCTACAATGACCATTTACTAATCACCTTGCGTGTGTCCTATGTTTTTCGAGTGAATGAATGATCAAGTACTCATCAAGTGATGAGAAGGCGTTCGATAAAACAAGTACTCATCCACTTAATTAACATATTTAATATTCAATGTGGTTCTGCCATATCAATTAGGGGATTATATACATAATATTATAAATAAAGCATGTGGACCAAATTCTGCTACTCGAGGGATCCTACAAGAGCAATCGTTTGAGGAGCTCTGGATTCCCCATTATATCCTGAGAAACCGATAGCTATCAAACTTGATGTTTATTTGCTCCCGGAAAATCTTGCCAACCACATGGCTTATTTCTCCCGTGATTTTTAACAATAGCTGGGAAGGGCCAAAGCTCAAGAGCTAGTCAACGTCTCAATCAACTTTCTATAAAGTTCAATTACTTTAAACTGTCACGTGAAATTTTCAAATACATGAGGGATTACTTTAAAACAACATGATAGGTGAGATTTGCTGAAGGAAAATTTAATAGACAAATTGTACTCCCGTCAAAACTTTGAATTGCACTGGAGAACGCTGGTCTTATTAGGGATGGACTGTCGAATTTAATTTTTTTTTTTTAAAAAGGAAAGGCAGTCCGCAAAGAGATATGCTTAGCTCAAAATTGATCATATCAATTCGCCCTTGACGAGCCATTAGAGTACTAAACTCATTCGCAGAAGGCCTTACCAAATCGCTGTTCAATCTGTCTAAACACAGAGAGAGAGAGAGAGAGAGAGAGAGAGAGAGAGAGAGAGACCCGTGGGGAAGGGAGAGAGAGCCAATTATAATAGTTCAAAAGAAATGCAACTGAAGAACACTAAATAAGACTTCATCTCTTCAACATCATAGGACACAACTATATAGGTCATGGCAACATCATGTCGTTGCAACATGATCATTCAAGCAATCTTGCTTGTTTCTTTATTTCAACTGATTTAACCAGTAACTACTACATCTTAATTCTTATTTTCATATTCTCTCGGCGTCGAACATGGGAGCTTCCAGGTGCCGGACACTAGCACGTTGGGGACGCGACGCCACAGGTAGAAGCAACCCGTTTTGCATTGGGAGAGGTAACGTACTGTTGGAGATTTGGATCCTTGATGTACCCGCAGAGGCATGGACTCTGCTCTCGTAGCTTGCTACAGCACAGAGCCGATGGAGCTGCAGACGATGTGATCGCGGACAGGCACGGGCTCAGCTCCGTGACGCTGCACGTCACTGCTTCCGCTACTTGGGCTCGATCTGCCGAGAGAAACACGAGCACCGCCATGAGAGCGGCCGCAATCAAGCGTGGAGAAGGGGAGCGATTGGATGGCTTGGCCATAACCTTCAATGGGAAGCAAGTGAAAAGGAGATAGAAATTAGTGGGAGAGATGTGGAGACTGGAGAGGCAGGGAAGAGGGGGGGAGGGTTGTATGTTGTGTGGAGCGATAGGAGAATTATAGAGACGGCACTTATTTCAATCAACAATGAGATTTAACGGGAAAATTACCCAAAAAAAACTTAAATTTATTAAATTTATGTTAATTGAATCATAAACTTTTAAATTGTGCTAATTGAATACTAAACCTTTCAATTGTGTCTTTCTAGATGGATGTGATGAGTAGTGCATTTTAATGCGCGTTTTAGGACAAGGAAAAGACAGTCCATCCTCCGTTTCTAGATGTTGAATTGTATTTTAGTCGGTGCCTAATCTTTCTGTCAATTCTTTGCCTAATTACCGCCGAGTTTTTGGGGACGTCTTCGGGCAAGGGAGCCACAATAATAACATTCATGGAAGGAAGATAGAAATAAAGAAGTTGAAAGATGGCCAGTCCACTTCTTTCTGAAAAATCTTCGCGAGAAGCTTTATTGACGTAGTTTAAGTATTATATAATTATGAGGAATCTGTTGGAGTTTTATGAAACATGTATAGGTGAAATAAACATAAACGCAGCAAAAGCAAAAATAAAATTTTACCATAATATATCTCTAAAGGTGTTGTTTGTGCGTTTTAAAAAAAGAGTTAATATCATGAAAAATCTCAAACTGGTACGCTTGTGACAAATATACTATAAACTAATTCTTTTACTATGAAAAACCTCAAATTAATACATTTGTGACAAATTTACCTAACTGGGGGGTTAGGGTGGGGACGATGTAGTTTCAGGAATGGGTTTCGACTTCCACGCTTTGCACGGAGGCAGAGCAAAAGTCTGAGAGTGAGCGATAGAATAGGAATAGAGTAGAACCGACCAAAAAAAAAAACCATTAAAAAACTCAAAATTGGTATACTTATGACAAATTTACCCCAAATTAATTTATTCAACCTCAAAAATCATAAACTAATACATTTGTGACAAATATACCATATGTTAAATTGAATTAATACAACCAAAAATTACAAAAATTGTATAATTGTGAAAAAAAAAAGAGTAAAATCGCAAATTGGTACACTAATTAACTGTCACGTGTCATTATACTTAGTAATTTGACAATAAAATTTAACATAAACTAATATATGGTAAATTTGTCACAAGTATACTAGTTTGGGATAAATTTGTCAAAAATGTATTAGTTTGGAGTTTTTTGTTATCAAAAAATTAATTTGGAGTAAATTTGTCACAGGTGTACTAATTTGGGATTTTTCAGAGTATTAACCCTTTAAAAAATCAAAATATCAAAGAGGGTTATATGGATTACCACTCGAAGCACGTTTTAAATGACTTGATTCAGATGTTTTTCAGTTGAGCCTCACAAACATTAAACCTTTAGTTCAAACACACCACCAACTCACCTTGAACGAAAAAAGAACTTGCAAGTAATTGCCATTATGATTACGCTAGCAACATTGTGGAGACAATCCTATGCATGTGGTTGTCAACCATTGTTAACCGTGTAGTCCTCTCTCTCCCTCTCTAACCTACTCACCCTCTCTCTGCTCTACATATAGTGTCCTGGTGAAGTCAACATTTAACTTCCTCTCGAAACAGCTCTCTAACCTCTCAAAGAAGTTAAATAATTACTTCCTCTAGAAGTTAGTGTTAATTGATTTCTTCCTCCAAAAACTAGATACCAGAAAATTTGTCTATGATACAAGTTAGGGAAAACGAAAATAGAATATGTAGCAGCTATGTTATCCCACATGCACGACCCTTCCTTGGCCTCAAAATAGGGATTGCTTATTAGCTACCAAATTGCTTTTTCGTTTTTTGACTCATATCATAGAAAATTTTAGGATAGTAGAATTCTGATACACGAGTTCCACATTGTGGCAAGTGCAAAGCATGCTATTAAAATTAATCAAAAAATTTCTAGTTCTAAAGAATCATACCAAGTAAAAATGAATAGATGAGAGAGATTTTAGGGATTCATAGCAAACCACACAATATTATTTCTGGAGTTGGCACGCTTTGCCCCTTAACATTTACAAGCAATGCCTTATATAGGCAAACACTGAAGATGATCCTACAGACTCTTAATGGAGGCTTTTCCACATTACTTCAGAATGCTTCATAGATTGTACTTATGGGTTGGCTCGTCATCGTCTGGGCTGTCAGAGCCATCCTCGTCTTTTTGTCTCCTGTACTCTCTGATGAGTCTTTCAACTTCAAGAGCTTCAAGGTAGTGGGTGTCTGTGGCTTCTAGGGGTAGGTTAGAGCTACATGGAATATCAGTAAAACTTTTCCTCGGATTATCTTTATATTATTGCCTGAGTGCTTTGAGGAGTTTTTCTACTTCCTCAATTTCTGGAGCACCTTCTGTATTTAATTCAGACAATCTTTGTCTTTTGGATGACTAATAAGAGCTTGTTGGAATATCAGTGGAACTTGCTGAAATGCCGAGTTGGAGTAGATACCCAAGTTGGAGCAAAGGACTTTTTTTGTCAAGACCTAGACTCAGTGCAAGCTATAATTCACTATGATCAAAAGGATCTTGTGACAATGGCCCTCCCCATGGGTCTTGTGAGGATGAAGCTGGATTCTGTGAATCTATTTGTGACCTAGAAGTGTCCAATATATCCATTCCGTAGTATCTTCTATGGCAAACATCAATCGATGGTCTAGTTGCACGATAGTCATTAAAACAATCACAAAAACATTATCAGTTTCTATTGGCCATGCTTCTGGTGGAATAACTTAATTGTGTTGGCACAATATCCTCTGCAACTCCCGATATTGTCGAGGATAAGTTGAGATACTACAAGGAATAGTTGCAAAAATCTCATTTGGAACATATTGGGATTTATATGTGGATACTCCAGCATCTGGTGGAGTCTTACACATATCTCCACCAGGTATAACAAATAACCATGGCCTGAAAAATGAAACAATTGTATAAAGCTCTAGGTCAGGCCTGCGTGCTCTAAGTTGGGCCCGGAAAATATTTTTCCATGCACCCAATGGTTTGAATCAATTAAGAATCTACCCAAAATATTTATATGTGACTTCTCCTTGAATGATTCTGCCGATGATAAAAGGCATATTGGCTCTCGGAAACTCGATGACAATAGTATAAAGTTAAACAAATACCAACAACCCGACATTCCAGTAAGTTTCATTGATGTTCCGACAAGTTCTCATCAGTCATCCAAAAGACAAGACCATCTAAACTAAACACGGGAAGTGCTCTAGAAATTGAAGAAGTAGAGAAACTCCTCGAAGCACTTAGGCAGCGGTATAAAGATAATCTAGGGAAAAGTATTGTTGATATTCCATTTAGCTCTAACCAGCCCATAAAAGCCATAGACACCCACCACCTTGAAGCTCTCAAAGTTGAAAGACTCGTTAAAGAGTACAAGAGACAAAAAGATGAGGATGACTTTGATAGCTCAGACGATGACGAGCCAATCCATAAGTAATATCTCTGAAGCATTCTAAAGTAACGTGAAAAGGTCTCCATGGGAAGAACAATAAAGCATCGAAGGAAAAAGAAGTTTGAAGCAAACATATGGGAAAAAAAAAAAATCTGCATAGAAACACTATTTGGCACTATTTGGCACTATTCGGCACTATGTATATACTATTTTGTATTGTTTGGCACTATTTGGAATTGTAGCATAAACGAAAGATGTAAGATAAGAGTATGCTAGAAACAAGATTTTCATCTATCAATATAAGAGTCAAATAATTGGCCATTGTCGGCCACTAAGAGTTTGTAAGATTGTACTATGTGTTACTCTTTGGCACTGTTTGGAACTGTAGCAAAAACGAAAGATGTAAGATAAGAGCATGCTAGAAGCAACATCTTCGGATGTCGGTATAAGAGTTAAATAATTGACTATTGTTGACCACTAAGGGTGCGTTTGGTAACATTTCTGTTCAAAAATTGTTCTAGGGAACAAAAATAGAAAAAAACTATTTTTATTCCGGAGAACAATTTTTTACCAAAAGAAAAAGTTTGGTAAACTTGTTCTTGGAATAGAAAAAGAACATAAACATGTTTGGTAAACTTGTGTAATTTTTGTGTTTCTTTTAATTTTTTAATATTTTTATTTTAGTTTTCCTTTTTTTTTCTTTCTTCCTTTTGGCCGGTCGCCGGCCTCGGCCATGGCCGGTGACCGGCCGACGAGGGCCGACGGCCTCGCCCAACCACGGCGAGGCTCGCCGACCCCTGGTGAGGCCAAGCCTCGCCCAGCCATCGGCAAGGCTTGGCCTCACCAGATCTAGGCGAGCTCAAGCTCACCCAGCCAAGGCGAGGCCGCCTTGCCTTGGGTTGGTGACGCTCGGCCTCGCCGGGAGCCAGCGACACTCCGGCGAGGTCACCAGCCACCGGCCAAAGAAAAAAGAAGAATAAAAGAAAGAGAAGAAAAAAACTATGAGTGAGAAAATTTGTTTCTCGGAAGTATTCTAGGAACAAAAAACAATTTTTTCTTATTTCTTATTTCTGTTCCAAATTTGTTTCTGGGAACAAAAACCCAAACAAACACGCTTCTGTTCTTTTTTTGTTCCCCGGAACAAAAAAAACAAAAATTATGTTCATGAACACATAAAAAGAACACAAACAAACGCAGCCTAAGAGTTTGTAAGATTGTCTTTAGTGTTTGCCCATATAAGGCGATGCCCATAAATGTTAAGGGGCGGAGCGCACCCTCTCCAAAAATAATATTACGTGATTTGCTATGAATCCCTAAAACCTCTCTCCTCTCTTCCTTTCTACCTGGTATGATTCTTTAAAATGAGAATGTTCTTATCAATCTTGATAGTATGCTCTACACTTGCCACAATGTAAAACTTATGCATTAAAATTTTGCAACCCTAAAATTTTCAATGATATGAGTTAAAAAATGAAAATGAATTTAGTGGCTGACAAGCAGTCCTTATTCGAGGCTAAGGAAGGGCCATGTGTGTGGAATAGCATACCTGCCACAAATTCTATTTTTCATTTTCTTGGGATTGTACTCTCTTGTGAGTAGGTTTTGTCCATAAGAGAATGAGTAAATTAGTTATGATACGTGACATCCTTAGGTTCATCACTGAGTTGGTAATAAGATTTGCACTGACACATTAGTTCTCCCAAGAGAATCGATTGTCTCTATCAATCTCTAGATCCTACAAGCCATAATTGACATATAGTAATATGTCATGACTATCCAAATAGTGTGAATGCTTTAAGAACATAATGAACTTGTTAACTTTGGCTACAGTGTAATTAAATCCATCTATCTTACTATGTCCCGATTGATCAAAGATCATGGAATATATGTCAAGTCATCAATTCGATTATATGCAAAAACCTTATTGACTTGCATTTTATACGAGACATAAACAATTCATTCTAATTATAACCACAACTGAAGATTTCAATGTAGTGTCATAATTAGATCGCATAGGACATGATTATTGTACCTTACATGTATCAAGGAGACAGATTCCATTTGGCGCACATGTGTAACTTTGTATATGAAAGAACTTTAACCATCAGGTATAGAGACTGATTAATGAGCCGCTAATATGCGCACCTATGAAACATAACAGACAAGTCAACATTGTGCCTCGAATCTAAGGATTATTTACACAAGACCAAAGTATGAACAATTAAACATTGACTACGCCAAAAGCTTCCGTGTTACTAATCATTCTATACATGTCACGTTCAATCTAATTGTGAACATGTCATGCATATTCTTAACGTCTCAAAAATAGGTCCAGTCACAACTGATCTTATGGAATCATTCATATATATATATATAAATAATTGGACAAATGAATGAATATGTGTTTGCCATTAATTAAATAATAAGATTGATAGCACAATTGAAATCCTTAACATGTAATTATCGCATGGTAAGTTTAGAGCTTACATCCAACAGAATCACTACACGAATAACTGTGCAATGGATCACTTTCTTTTTTTGTTACCTTGCAACTCTTATGTATAAGTTTTCAATATAGATATGAGTCTAGCGAACAGGGATATTTTTAATACGCCTACGTTAATTTTAACTTGTTGACACATGAAATTTGGTACTATTTAGAGAACATTAGTTAATTTCTAAGATTTGGGCTGCACACACTTATTAGTCATCGAATATATCTAGTGGAGCTTATTTTTCATTAGAAGTGATAGTAAGAAAAAAGGAGAAAAAAGAACTAAAGGGTGAAAATTAAAAAAAGAAAAGTCATAAACCTATTGCAATTGTGTTAACTCAATCCCAAATTTTTTAATTGTGTCATCCAGCCAATGTTTAGTATTATTAGTAAATAAATGAATAATTCCAAAATTATTAATATATTATTTAAAAAAATTCATGTCAGCATCGGTTGTGCCACGTAAGACGACTGGCATCCATGTTAGCGATTTTTAGTCAAAATTGCCCGGATGAATTAAACTGGCATAAATGCAAAAGGTTTATTAGGACTCAATTGGCAAAATAAAAATGTTTATGACTGAATTGACATGATTGCAATGAGTTTATGATTTTTTTGGTAATTTTTTCATAAATCTAATGTAGAGTGAAAACCGAATTTTCCACGCTAAGGGGAACTTCATTTCCAATGAGGCGGTCGCATGAAACCTCCCTTCATTTCCTCGTCGAAATGGAACGCAATTACATTATAATTGATGGCAACATCAACATCATCATCATCATAGAATTTGCAAACCACCCTTCATACGATTACTCCTGAAGGGGCATGGACCTCGGTAGGAGAACAACAAAGAAGAATACGGACGCATCAAAGTGGGCAAAATAGAGAGAGAGAGAGAGAGAGAGAGAGAGAGAGAGGAGGTGGAGGCGTAGCCATCAACTGTAGTTCATTCAATTTCGATGCTCAGACACATGGTAGAAATTGGGTTGCCTTAGAATTCAACAGAAATACTTGGAAATTATTCTAACAGCAGTCGGCCACGGGGAGAATGCCAATTTGGTTCCTCCAAGTACTCAGGGAGCCACATGAATCACGGAATAGTTGCGAACGCGTTGATCCGTCGCATGCCGTGAAACTTCCACTTAATCAAATACAAGAAAAACCTATCGATTTGTTACTTTGATCTGCTCTGGACCGGAAGTCAACTTGCTTTACTCCTCCACGCAAGCAAGCTGACGGTGAAGGCTGTCCAATTGGGACTTTGAGGAAAATTACCTGAAAAGTTAATATGTTGTATTTCTACCAATTTAATTATAATATTTTAATTTGGCTAATTTACTCCTATGCCTATTGCATTTATACCAATTCAATTCTAAACATTTCATTTATGCTAATTCAATTCCAAACATTTTGATAATTTGCCAATTTAATGTTTCCAGTCAATTTAGGTCAAAAATTACTAATATGACAATCTAATTATGCCAACTATACCATCAACGCTGATATGAATAATTTTTAAAATTCTTCTGAATTTTTTTATTATTTGTAACATTTTATTCGAAATGTAAGATTTCTCGAGTGACAATTTTTTATCGATTAATTAGAAACTTTGCATCATTTAAGCGCCAACATCAGGAATTAGGAAGTATCCTCGTGTTAGTGTGGTTATGATAATTAATAAGACGACCACATCAACTAGAAAAAGGAGAGGTGACGGCATTTGCGAGTGATGTGGTCGTTAAAGCTACAAAAATGCAAAATCATCTTTAAGTTGACTATCTAGACCAAATGGGAACTCGAGAATTTTTGCCAGCGACTTTAGCACTTGGAAGAGCGTGTAGGCAACAGCAGCCAATGATGATCGGGGTGGACAGAACTAAGGAAAAATAATCTGAAGTTTTATTCGAAAATAAACCCCCGACAAGAAAGGGGGAAATAAAGACCTATTCTTTCTCATCTTTTCTCTATTCTCGATTCAATATTTATATCACCTCGTCGAAGTCAAAAGAATTGATTGAAAATCATTTACACGTAAAGAAATTTTTTTCAAAACTGACCATTTCATAGAGGATGATCCTCCTCACTTTTGGACCTTCCCCGGAGCATGTCTGTGAAGTTTCCTCTCATTATACGCCTGAAGCGCGTGTCCTCCATCGGAGGCTGTGGGACCGGCTTCGGCGACTCTGCTTGCTCTACTGGTGCCTCCACAGTTTCTTTCTTCCCAAGAAGTCCTCCCTCACCGAAAAAACTAGTCATAGAGGAGGGAAGCCCGAGATGAGCACCCATCACTTTGCTGATAGCCTCCAAAGTTCCACCCGATCTTTCCTTCAGTATAATTTCTAGAGCTTCCTTGTGAGCTGGATCAAGCGCATCCGAGTCTTTCAACAAGTTTTGTATGGCTGGTATGAGGAAATCCCGGACGCTAGCTGCAGAGAGATCTGCAGCAAACAAGATGCAGCAGAAAAATCATGAGCAGATGCCAAACAAGCCAAGTATAATGAGCATACGAATGCATCATCCCCTTATAAGCGAACGAACTAATAGCCGATACACAAAACAATGGTTACTTCAGCAATTGATGCTGGTCCACTGAACATGTTTGTAAACAGATAAAATAGGTTGGATGAACTTTCTGATATCCCATCTACCATCTTGCAACACACAATGAACAAATGAATGCCCAACAAACCATTTTTTCCAGAAATAAATTGGTCAATGATCCAGCAGACTGCAAAATTGAGGCAAATAGATTAATGCAGTCCCAAAAGACTAGGAATAACGAGCGAGTGGTGGTGACATTAATACAGAATGTCCACTTCTTCAGGCAAAATATGTGTTTGAACAACTATCCAAAAGATATATTAACTCATCCAATCTACACCACAGAGAAGATGGAGTGAATTTAGATACCCCTTGCATAGAAAGAGGCACTTCATTTGGATAGTTATAAACCAGCATCTTGCGTGCCATTGAGCTAGCGGCTCAAAGGTAGTTCACAAACACAGATTAAAGATCCTATTCAGAGAGGGGAACGATCGCACTCTGAAAGAAGATAAAGCATTTTCTTGAGATTGTTCTTCCAATTCTATAAGCACTAACCTGTAGTATCCAGAGCACGAATAGATTCACAAAAGGCATTGGCTCTTTCACGACGACGAAGCACGTCACTGGCAGGAATTGGTATGTTGGTGAAGTGAAAAATCTTGGATAAAAGATGTGTCTCTTGTTAAAGAAACAAAATATCAGATGCTGCAAGTTTCAAGTATAAGTCAACCTCCTAGCCAACAAACTTAAGACCAATAAAAGCAAAAGACCAAAAGAAAAGCAAGAAAAGCACAGTCAATCTTATGAAAAGATTTGGAGGATATAATCCCTCAGCCGTTCTGTTGTATGAGGTACAGCTACCCCTAGTGCACGAACAACAGCAATAGTAGCTTCATGTGATCCATCTTCAAGAAAAGCATCCATTTGTACCCGTATCTTGTCGACAATCTGTTCGATATAATATGATCAGTAAATAAAAGATAAATGTAATTTACAATTTTACATTCAACTTATTGGAGAAATTTTACCATGTCATTTTTAAAATGTTGGGCCACAGCTCCAAAAGCATCTATGCTTGCATACTTCACATTTAAATTCTGATCAGATCCAAGAGTCACCAGAGCAGGAAGAACATGAGTTGATGTGACTTTTGCATCAATGTAAGGAACCTATGACATGATTGAGACATATAAGTTTCAGATAGATCACTCGTTGCGTGAAGAAATCCAAAGTATACACAGGCTTACAATGACTTTTAACAAGTCGGCTGCACTGATCTTCATATTTACATTTGAGCTAACAACCATTTCCCACAATATACCAAAGATCATGGCATGATGCTCTTCAGATGTACTGCAGATTTAAGGAGGAAGAAACTTCATTAGATTAAAAATAAGATATGGAGCGTACAAGCAAGTGATGATCGAGAAAGACAGACCAAAGGAAGCGGACAGCATAGAAAATCTCAGTTTCTTGCTTTGTCTGACTCTCCATCCCTGTTTCTTGAACCAAGAGCCTCCTTAAGCACTCTGCCAACTGTTCTTTCTTGCTAGGAGCACCTAAAACACCAGCAAGGAGAAGTGGCAAGACACACATTGTGGCAATTCTCTCAGCAACAGCAGTCCTTGGTTTCAAACCTGTAACCAAGAATTTCTGACTTTCAAATGCCAGAAGGAAGTGATAATTTAACATCACATGTTCATATATCACTGATTTAACAAACGCCACTATTCCACAAACCCCAGGCTTCTTCTAGTACCCTATCTAATTTAGTGATATTGACACAAATAGTCCCTGAACTTTGGTCCAATGTGCAATGTGATCCCTAAACTTTAACTTAATGTGCAATGTAGTCTCTGAATTTTTAATTTGTTCAATGTGGTCCCTAGACTGTGCGTACTAATTTTTAATTTTTAATGTGAACGAATTTAAAGTTCAGAGATCACGTTGCACATTGAACCAAAGTTTAGAAACCATTTGTGTCATTTACCCTCTTATTTATTGATAGGGGCACTTATGGAACTTCATTTGCATTTTATAAAAGCATATCCAGTTGAAATAGTTCTCAGTGAGGTGAATAAGAGAATGATACAAGGATATTTTACTCCTTGGCACCTTTTCTTTTGGAGCAAGCAATTACGATCAAGCTCGTTAGAGCAAAAGTGAAAATTTATGGGCATCAACAGTCTTAACAAGGTAAGAATAGACTTCAAAAGCAAGGTACCATTCTTGAAATTTGACCAATTTGCAAAGGGAATCATACTAGTTTTATTAACGTTTCTCTTCATTACCTTTGATTTTTGTACGGGCAGTAGGTGGGAAGTACTTCAAATCAGCATCGTCCCCGACTGCCACCATAAATATGGGCAACATTATGTGCGTCAGGTAGGAATCTCCAAAATGTTCTGATACTGATAATAGGAACTGGATTATTATGGCAGAGTCAGTAAATAGAGACAAAACAAATGCCTGACATAAACAACAAAAGTAAGAAGCTAGAGAATCAAAAGAAAACCAAGAGGAGAACTCCACCTTTGTGGTTCGATTTCTTAAATTGTCTTCTTTCTGAGGCAACAAGCACATCAGCTGTATTAGATCAGGAAAGCAGTCTGTATGCATCCATTCAAATGCAGGCCACTCTAATGTTCCCCTGAAGACAAGATTAAATTCAAACCAAATATAGCGAGGAAAGGTCTTTAATAAGGTAAATTATGGTGCTGACAAGAAACAGAAAACTTACTCAGAATACATTTCTAATAAGGAGCTCGAAAATTCAGTTCCTGTTGCTTCTGAAGCAGAAGAAAATGGGCATGTCTCAATTGCTTTTTGATATACAAAGGGAAGCATTTCTGAAAGCATCCTCAACAGAACATCAATATTCCACCGCTCACGTTCTCCTAAAACATGAAGATGTGACTCCACAGAACCTTCAACTCCCGAAAGTGGTGGACAGCGCTGATGTACAGAGGAAGAAAATCATTGGAGAACCAAGTATGTAAATGCTAAACACGAACGAAAGAACACAGAGAGTCAAACAACCCTACCTGCGCTGAGCTCAAGGTATGAGAGAGTAAAACTCTAAGGACATGATCCAACTTCTTTCCCCAAGTCACAACTGCTGGAACTAGTTCCTTGAGAGTAGTTTCCACCACCACACCAGAGGGATCACAGACCAGTTGAAACATCAATTCCTCAACCTATCAAACAACAGAATGTTCGAACAAAAGAATCAGTATGCCTTGTCTTTCTATGCACTCCAGGGACAAGGCACGCTACAATTGGGGGATTCCCTCTCTAGACCACATGTCATCAACCTGTTCTAGAGCTTACATTGTAGCCAATTCTGGCAAGAAGTCAGATTTCGTCTCCATGATTGCCTCAAGGGATAGTGAGGCTGACCTTGAAATATTTGTCCGTGTTTGGAAAGAGTGGCAGCAGCAAAGTCAAGTTGTGCGCAGCAGCTTCACGAACAATGGTAGCAGAATCCTCCACCAATTGTTGAACAATTGACAAAATAAGAGAATCACGAATCTCAGGCCTCACAAATTCTCCAAGTTCACCACATGATTGAGCAACAAGCAGTCTACGCTCCTCATACATATGGTTTATCTGAAGACAAAAGGCCAAGGAGATCAGTATTCACGAAACTAGAAAAAGAGGACAGGACAAAGGAAGAACTGGACAGTCCTCGGCATATAGAAATTGGTACTCACTTGTTCCCAACACTGAGGAAGTAATTCTGATTCCGTTCTCATCTCTCCTACATTCTTGGCAAGGGTAACACAAGCCTGAAAAAAAGAACCCATCAGATTAAGCACTATGATCAATCACAAAGTTTCGTACAATAAGCGAGTGGTGTTCTTAACAATCAACCTACATCCATTATGATTCGCCTCTGTTGTTCATCTGGACGTTTGATTAAATTAAATAAGGTATGTGTCAAGGAATCTCTTGTGCTGCTATCTGGATGCCGCTCGATTGCACACATGATCAGAGGAAGAAGCTCCTGAAATCAAACAAACCCCATATGGTGTCAGGGCCAATGCCCTCATACGTAACATAACATGAGACATAATTTATAGTAATCAAAATGCCAACCTCTCGATGGTTGATCAGAACATAAGGGACTATCTTTGGTAGAGCGTCTGCAAGGATTTGAATTGTTTCCAGACCCTGTGAGGCATGCAATTACTTCAGCTAAATTTGACTAAATCAAGAACAGCATAAACAAGAGCTCATTGTAAGGGTTTCTCCACCTCAGAAAGGACACAGGTGATCTCAATATTCCAATAAACCATGCAAGTTTTGTTTAAAGAAAAGGAGGGAACAAAAAAATGCAGCCACCCAGCCAATAAGCACTTTGGCTGCTGCAGTTGAGATGAGTATATATAAACATCACATGCTTGACCCTTTAAGGTGTTCCATCAGAAGAAATGTTAGCTTACCATCTTTTCTGGAACAGCTCCACCCTTTAAATCACCAGAGTTTGTGAGGTTCCCACTATCCTCATTTGGCACTTCACCATTTTGCTTAGCAACACCGTCACCATTACTAAAAGTGCAGTTCTCAGCTGAAGGTTTAATAGCTGTATCTTGCAAAACTTCCCGAGGTTTAGGAGCATCATCAACAAAGGCTTGAACAGCAGGTGAATGGCTAACCAGCACATCCCCAATGCCTGGTTGACTGTTTAACGACTGAGTCAAGACATCTCTATCTTCGTGTATATCCGCAACTTCTTCTCTCTCACTAAATTCTTCCTTAAAGTTGACTAAATCAACAAAATCAGGAGCAACTGAATTTTTGGCCTTCAAAGTCTCTAATTCCTGCTGAAGCAGTTTAATTTCTTCCTTGTATCTTTCCACTATTTGAGATTGGACATGGTCAATGTCAGCAGCTGCCAAGTTTCTTCCAGAGAGAGATCCTTCAATATGCATCTTCAGCGAGGTAATTTCAGCCCTGCATTCATTTAGCTCCTCCCTTTGTCGCTCCAAGGACTGCTTCAAAACTTGTACCTGAGGATACATGTCTGAAATATTTGTCATCACAATATCAGCATTAAAAGAACAAACAAGAAGTTTCAAGACAAATGAAAAGATACCTGGGTCTCCCGATCTTTCAGATCTTTCTGCAAAGCTTCGACTGTTCGGGTCAATACACCTACTTGACCCTCTGCTGCATCTTTGTTTCTCAACAGAGCTTCTTTTGCGTTAATCAAATTCTCATTTGCTTGTCGTAATGACTTATTTTCCCGAATCATGGCAATTTTCTCCTGCATGTAGGAAGGTTTGACATTCTTTTTAACACTTAAAACAAATAGGAAGAAAATTTGTATTCAAGCAACAATCAGTTTTCGAATACCTAATCCCAGGAAAACCACAGGTCTTCACATGTACATGGGTTTCGACGCTCAAACTTTCTAGCTTCAACTACATTTAGTCAAAAAAAAAAAAAATCCAAAAGTTGGCCCAGAAAGACAAAGACACATCCAAAAACAAACTATGGATTAATGTCAAATAGCTCATAACAATTGAACAGCACTCACGGAATCAGAGCCATGAGAAACAATAGGTGTATGGTTATAAGGACATAAATTACAGTCAGTCTGTGTGCTTACAACAGAGGGAAAGGTAGTGACTGTAAACGTAGGATGGCATAGGTCACACTGGAATGATGCAGATATAGTCTAATCATCAATAACAACTTCTTCCAGCAGAAAGGCTCAAGCTCGGTGGATAGAAGGGTAGTAAAAGAGTGCTAGAGTGACCTCAGCAAAAGTGAAAAAGGGAGGACGAGAATTTATTTTCCTTTTGTTATCTAAGTGCCCGAGGAATTTCTCAATGTCACCCAACACTGGGAAAAAGAGCACATGCAAATCCCTACACCAACTTAAAAGAAAAGTGAGTTTATTGGGAATCTTCTATATTGCTGCAAGTACCTCAGCTGCCTCTGTAGTGGATGAAAGATACTGATAGTAGTAATGTCTTAAGGCATCTGGCACACGTGCCGGTGTTTCCTGCCACTCGTCAAGGTTCTGGTCCGGGACCTGCAGAAGAAAATTGAGCCTTTGTTACAGTGTTCTGAAAACTATGTAAGGACAGATAAATGTGTTTCCATAGGATCTTATTCTCTGTAATGAGCCACATGGACGATTACTTGAGAAGATGAAAAAATATTTTGAAAATTTCAAAAATGTTAACTAAAGTGGTACAAAGAAAAAAGGTTATCTTTATAGAAACTGATGTGCCTATTCACCACTTTCAAAGATTCTCTTAATACATTATCACGCTGAATAAAACATTTTAGCCACTAGATTTCCCAATTGAAGAACCCATTCGGAAAAAATGAAGTCTGGTTTATATGGCCTCCATTCAAGTGTCAACCAGGCCAATGTTACATATGTATGCAGCAATTAAGAACACTAGAACAGACCCACACAATGCCACGGATGAACTCAATCTTCTATGTAACACACTTTTTGGCTAACGGATAATCCAACATCATCATCTCATATGAATACCTATTAGATGGTGAATCAATATCTCATGCTTACATTTCAAGTTTGTCTGTTGCAAAAGAGAGAATTTAACTATTTCAAGACATCTGTTAATAGCATTGAAGTATTCTCATTTACAGTAAATATTTGCTTTCCATATCATATTAGGCAATATCAAAGCACAATCTTACACTGATCTAAATACAACCAAAAATGAGTGATTGTGAATAAAATTAGAAAAAACATATGCTCGCATATAAAAATCTTCTATGAGTAGATAAAAGATAAAATGAACAGATTGTGTTAAAGGAAATTTACTTTCTGTAAACAATTTGATCATAAATACTAATTTCTTAATTAGTTTCCTCTTGACTTGGTTTGATAGAATGAACTAATTTGATAACAAAATATCTGTTCAATAGAAAAAAATTAATTCTGCCTAAAGTAAGAGCCTTATCGACAGAAAATAAACCCAAAAAAAAGAGACACTGGAGGCGACAGCGTTGGGAATTGAACCCTCAACCTGGTGCCAAACAAGCACATCAGTTCCCCGACCACTGGGCTCCGTGCTTCCATCTTAAATTTGCGCACCAATTTTATATATAAATAAATGTGCAAGTCAGTGGGGTTGGGCGGCCAATCAAAGATTGACACATGGCATTCTAAGGTTGATGCTCAATGGCTTCTGTCTTGGTATACCACATTTATATATTTAAAGATACAGTAAATTTAGAATAGTTAGAAATGCTAGCTCCAGTACATTTATCCCTTCTGATTGTTTGTTACAATACTCATATTATGTTCAGATAACTTACTTCTTTTAAAACAACAAAAAACCATAAGTTTACGATAGAAACCGTGGTCGCCTACTCTACTGATTGCAAACATGATACCCAGGAATCATTGTTCGGTTCTTCTAACAGAGTTTGTGAGAAAAGACAAAAAGAAATGGAGATCTAAATCCAGTTTCAAGAATAAGAACCAAATCCAGAAGGAGTAGAACCAACATGTAAAGGCTAAGGTCCTATTCACCAGAAGCAACAGATGCAAGATAACTGTATTCATGATGTCTTCCATACCTCCTCATAAAAAGTCATTGCAGTCAGCCTGTAGCCTGCCATAAGCAAATATTCTTTCACAGCACAGTTAAGATCGCAGCGTTCGCTATCCTTTAAAGGGCCCAAGTCAGAAAATGAACTTTCCCTCTTTTGTCTCTGTATATCTTGTCCTCCTTTTGTAGACTCTACGTTAGGAACTGCAAATGTATCAAAGTTTAAAAGAAATTATTGCTGAAGTTATAGGAAGCCCATGTATGTTCATGACTATCGCAATACAAGTGTTCCTGAAAGATTGGAATATTGGCATAGCAATGATCATAAGTCCCATCATCATTCGGCATTATTGTAGCATCTAATTGGAGGACCATTTATGCATGAGGTTTGTACCAAAAGAAACAGTCAAAGCATAAAAATAAGGGGTAGCATGAAAACTGTTTTACACGCTTCTACTCGGGAAAACAACTGTTTTTCTTTGTTGGCTTTTCTCCAGCACTGAACAGTAGTTTGCAAAGAAAATAGACATGGTATCATCAATAATTTAATAATTGACATGTGGGAAAGTTATTCGTCCTCAACAAGCCAAGGTAAGACCTACCAAAGAAGTAGGGCCTACCACTTAATTCATTTGCAGAAATTTCTGATTTCTTCTGCAATTCTGTCTTCAACTTTGTGATATCCTCTTGTGCCAAACGGAGCTCATATTCACAAAAGGCCATCTTTTCCTCCAATGCTTGCTTCTCTTCAAGCAAACTCTGAGGGTCTGCAACTGCTTGTGAAACAAACATACCATGATTCAATGTTTCAAAAGAAATCATGTACTCAAAGTACATGTAGATCGATGTAAGATGCTAAAAGTCATCATGGACCACCAAAAAGTTCCCAGCACAATGTTAAAGGAATGCAAACTTCCAGATCCCAACTTCCCATTCTACAGAACAGCAGGACTGGAAACTTATGAGCAAGACTCCACTATATATAACACGAATACAAAAAATGAGAAGAACTTCAACCATACATAGGCAGTTGGGGACAAACAGAATATGATGTTAACCAGCAGCTTCTTAACTTAACCAGAAACTTATTCTCTCTCCAAGATACTTTAGAACGTACGTGGAGTCTCCATTCAAATGGAAGATATGGAGTTAGGAAACAACCAAAACTAATGAAGAAGCAGACCGTAGCAGCACTACGAGCTCTCTCCAATCGCCACAACCTATCATCCTCTAGAAATGGTAACTTGACAGAACCTCTCTACCCCAAGAGAAGTTCGCCATTTTTAACTACATAGAAGATCATGCTATTGCCATGGCCAAAATCCGAAGAAACCAAATACTAATTCTGCGCAGCTTCACATCCATTAACCGCCATAGTCCCCTGAACTGCCTCGATCGCTTACGAGAGTTAACAGACTCAAGAAGCTACACGAGCAGCCGAACAATCGAGATCCGAAACTTCGAAACGAACAAAATCAGGAAATAAAAGCTCCAATTCACCATTAAACAACAAGCTCCAATTCGCGTCCCCAAGCCTCATTATCCAAAAAGACATATATATACCCGCAGTAGCTACGCCAGCAGTATCGGCGATCCCCGGGGACGTACCTCGGAGAGCGTTGAAACGAGAAATCTGATCGGGAGGGAAATGGGAGGGATCCACGAAGAACTCCCGGAGGCGGATGGCCTGGGCGTCGCGGCCATCGTCGAGGAGCTCGTGGAGGAGCTCGAACGCCGTCAGCAGGTAGTTCTCCTCCAGCAGGAAGTTCACCACGCAATTGCACAGGGACGACCGCTCCACGTCCATGACCACCGGCGCCCGCTCCCCACCCAAGGGATCACACGGATCTCAGGCTCGGATCGCGCTCGGCGATCTCCGCATCCGAGACCGGAGCTTCAGGCCGAGAGCCGCTCCCCTTCCACCGGCGGCGACGGCGACGGCGACGATGTCGATGGAGATTCGGGATCCGAGGCGAGATCCGTCGCCATTAAAATGGAAGTCCCGAGCTGGGATTTTAGATTTTTATACGTATTGGCGAGACGGAGGGACGTTCCCACGAGCCGCGCGAGTCGGGGCTCGGTGGGGGCGGGTGTTCCGGAGCTCAAAAGGAGCCGCTCTTTTCTGGACGCACGATGAGACCGGTCGCAGCACGGAGGGCGTGATGGACGAGATCTGATGGAGTTTCGGTGAACCTCGTGGCAGAAGAAAGCACGGCCGACGCGAGCTTTGGAAATAGGAGAACCGTCACAAAGTTGTCTCGAGTCAACTCCCTCTCCCTCCTTCCTTTTTCGCTTTTTTCCTCTTGGGATTCCATACAAAGTAATGATTTTTGTTACTCCGAAAGTCTATTCATTTCACGAAAAATATTTTTTAATATATTTATAATTTTAAAAAATGAATCAACTATAAAAAAATTCTTATTAACAAAAAAAATTATATTTAAATTCACGAAATAATTTCATTTTTAAGAAATGGAAAATCATTTTTTCTCAAAATAGCCTCAAATATTAACATTTAAATCAAAAACGTTATGCTTAATATGAGAACCTAACATTCATTGTCAAGTCCTTTGACTTTTTAACGAAAATTGCAAGAATTAACGATTCATTAATTAGGAAATTATCCATTATCAATATAGCTTTCCATATATTCTGACAGCTCTTAATTTTTCGAAGACTTTTGCTTAACTAAATGTATTATTGATAAAATGAATTTTTTTCCATGCCAAGGCAAAATAACGTTAGACAATATTTTTTTGCAACATCAAATGTGGACTTACATATTGACAGCCAAATCTAACAATAGATTAATCGAGAAGTCAAAGTTGAAACATGACTAAAATGGGATATCACCACAAGCCGTGATGGTGATCTAAAAAGGCAATATTTATTTCAAGTTTTTTATGCAGATGGATCCAAATCACTAAAACCGCAATAATATCACGGTTGTCTGTCGACTTATCTTAATCTATATTTCATGATTGGTGCACAGAAAATATAATGTCACTTTCATGTTTTGTTTTGCTATAATTCGTTTTGTGGCAAGGCAAACGTCAAGACATGACCTAATTTAGAGAGATTGGGGAAAATTCTATAAAGGGTATGAAGTGCTCTCATTTTCTCAAATAAGAGGCTAAAATAGATATTATTTTGAATAATGGTTCGAAGTGTTATTATTTTTTCAAATAAGAGCCTTAAAGTGGACATTGTTTTAAATAAGGATCTAAAGTGCATATATCAATTTCAAAGAAGAACTTGAACTCATCAAATGTTAAGGGCAATTTCATCTTTTTCTAAAATTTTCTTTTTTTTTTTTTTTTTTTTCCTATTTTTTCAAAAAAAAAAAAAAAAAAAAAAAAAAAAAAAAATGTAGGTGAGAAGGCACTTGTGGTTGCAACCCCATTGCTCGGCAAGCCAACGAGCCTAGCTTGGTTGGCTAGCGTCGCCAGCCCTTCCCCAAGTATTGGTAACCTCGCCGACCTTTGTCGCCACCCCCGACGGCCTCCTATGTTTTCTCTTTTTTTTTTTCCTTCTTTTTTTAAATTTTTTTAATTTATTATCTAATTTAATTTAATTTAAATTGTATGTTTGTCACACCCCAACCCTCTTCAGAAGTGCATCATCCCTCAAGTCACTTAGGCCATTTGATTGCGATGTCCTAGGAAACATCACCAATCCATTCATGTTATTGATTATGTATACATAAGCGAAAAGCAGAAACAAATTACTTGACTATTCAAATAGGGATTGCATGAAAACACACTTGTATATATATACATCAGTAACGTCATCACATCATACAAGTCATTTACATCCAAACTTAAGCACACAAGCTTTAGCACCACCTGCTATGCCACATTAGAACAGCCCAAAAGTACAGCCACTATTATTTCGAAAAGGGATCTTGAGGTAAACCTAGCACCTCTATTAATATGAGGGCGGCTTCCAAAAAGTTATGCACCCCCATTACCCACTTACTCCCTATGAGTTGCATGTACCGGGGCTCCAGCTCGGTGATCATGTCGGGGTCAACCTCTAGATCAAACATTGCCCTGCCAGGCACATCCAAGTCCATCACATCCCAACTGGTATTCCTTAGTCCTACACCCGGAGGATTGTCAAACCCGTGGATGGGGCCGTACAAGCTATCCCCTACCCAAAAGTACCAACTTGAAAAGCGATGGGGTGCTAAGTTCTAGAGCCTCTCATAGCACTCATAATGTGCATTGGTGCCTCTAATCAGATATTCAATAACCTCCTGGCTTTACTCAATGGAGACCCCCAAACTCGGCGTGGCAGTAGGGCTCAGACATTCTTAGGGCTTGAAAACATTTCAACAAATAACAATAAGATAAAACTCAGTGAATAAGCTCCCTAATCCTCATATGCATCAGGGTATTTAGATGACCACACGAGTATACCATCACTCAAGCTCATCTCATATCTTTCTCATTAATCAATGCAAAAGTGTGTAATGCTCATATAACATGCAATAGTATTAAACACATGCGCCCATATTGTGCTATCCTACCATGTGATCACATATTTATCGTGCATTTATCAAAGTAATCATGTTTTCCATTTCATTACATAATGCATCATAATAACAAATGATACTTCAATAACCTTATCCCTTTACTTAGTCTTACATTCATACCTATTGGCTACCATTATTAAATGCCATAACATCCACTCTTTCCTGTTCTAAGGGCTACATGAGCAAATACCACATTCAAAGTTAGCATCCACCAATCAATTTAAAATCAAAGGCCTATAGAACACCCATTAAAATAAGATAAGTCATTACATTTAAATATAAGTCCTTATTATAACCTATCACATGCCATCATAATCTATCTGATAACTTATCTCACATTAATATAACATATCATAATAACTTAATATATATCACATATCACAACATGATAACTTATTGCATAATCACTTATCATAACCTATCGAAAACCAACAATAACTTATCATGATAACTTATCAGAAACAATAACTTATCACCATAATCTATCAAAACCCTACAATAACTTATCATGATAACCTATCAGAATCCAATAATAACTTATCTCGATTACCCATTGAAACCCTACAATAACTTATTGCGATAATCTATCGAAAACCTACAATAACATGTTGCGATAAACTATTGAAAATTACGATATCCTATTGCTTAGACCTACTTATCACATCACCCAAGACATCATTTAAACCTAGTCTAGTCCTAATCTAAGTCCTAAGTGTAAGCACAACCCTAGACAAGGGTTAGAAAGCCACTCACTCCCAATTCCAAGCTCGATAAGATGGTGAAGGAGTAGCAAGGGCTGGACGGCGACGGCGACAGTGGTTGGTCATACTCCAAACAATTGATAATGGGGCTGTGGTGGTGTCACAATCGAAGTACAGTGGTAGCAAGACAGGCAAACGGCGTTTCTTGGGCGTGCGGTGTCCAAGCCAAGAGAGAAAAAAGGGAGAGGGAGGCAGCATTGAGGGATGGTCGGCCTCCACTTCATCTCCAAAACTCGACACAGTGATGAGGGTGGCGGGGCGGAAATGGAGTCTCAACGAAGGACGTGGACAGTGAATGGTAGCCAATAAGATCTAGAAAGAAAAAGAGAGGAAATAGCTTGCAAAGATAGTGGAAATGGAGAAGTGGGTGTTTGGCTAGTGCAAGGAAAGGAGAAAATGGAAGCAAAGTGAGAAGAGAGAGAAGATGAAAGTGGCATGAGGTAAGGGGGAGGAAGGGAAAAGAGAGATTGCGTGGATCTTGCCAATTAATGTTTGTACTCCCCAATCCCGTAAAATCCACACAACTATGCAAATAATTAGATAGAAAAGCCTCTTGAAGAAGCAAAATCCAAAATCATTAAGGCCAAGATATGAACACATGGGGAAATAGGTTTAAGCTAGGCTTTAGGGGTGACCTCATCCCCCTTCTTCATCCAAGTGGCCACCCCCTCCCTTGGTCCTTTCTCATCTTGCCATTTTGTTCATAGTTAAAAGAGAGAGTAAAAGGAACTTTACAAGAAGATTTGATACTATTTATGCATATGGGTGCATTTAATGCAAAATCTTATGAAATGTCAAGTTGAGCTTGGAAGGCCCATGGCCCTTGGCCCGACCCTCTCTTGGGCATGAGGCCCTTGGACCACCCATCCATGGGCATGAGGCCCATTGGGCCCACATGGGTCCTCGTCCGCGGTTTGTTCCCACTTTTCCAAATTTTTGCATTCCACCTACGAAAAATCGAGTTTTCACCCCCAAAGTGACATTCTTGAATCCTCATTGTTATCCCAATTTGAAGATTTGCTACTTTTGAAATCCCCTAATGAAAATTGGGATCAAATCGAGGGATGAAAATATCATTGATCGGCCAGAACTTGTTGCTAGTCAATGAGACTAAACCATTATTCAAAATGACCATAATTACTTTAGGCCCTTATTTGACACTAATACGGATACTTCATATCATTATTTAAAATAATGTTCACTTCACGTCCTTATTTAATAAAAAAGAACATTTCGAGTCTTTATTTGAAATTTTCGCATGAGATTATTATGTGCTTTCAGAGCGTCCATTGTCCAACATCCTACCAATTACGAAGTGCTAATGGATCGCGGATGCATGCGGTTGAGTGAGGAAAAGCGTGGAAGTTCTCTTGCCTCATATGTCTCCGAGGGGGTGGGGGCATTTGATTAATATGTTTTTGTCTGTGGAGGCCCTCCTCTTCAAAAGGCAACATAAATTGCTACTTCTTTTTTAATTTATGTCGATTGTACTGATACTGATCCGAAGTGCGCTATCAGGTGATGTAATCCCGTCCTTGTCCCCACCAACCCAGGGCTCTTGGGACATCCACGAAAAGTTTGGGACCAGGTACGGCTCCCATAATGGGATTTTTTTGTTAGAAGTCATAGATTGCCAGGAAAAAAAAAATTGATAACGAAAAAACATTGCGAAAAGGTATGATTTTAAGCACTATGAATATTTCTTTACCTCTCTTATGAACAATTAGACATCATTTATGCATGAGATGAATTATACGATTTCAATTTTCTATTCTAGAAAAAACTCTCTTTCATGTATATATGAAGTATAAGGTTTCGCATGAGAATTATATTAGCAATCAAATTACCAAAATATATTATGTCTAGCATACTACCCCTCTTATTAGTTTCAGGAAATGAGGAAATCGTCGGGGCGAACGAGCGTCTTTCGTGTACCATATTTAATCAAAGAATGTTTGAATTTATCACCTAACTGCACATTAGCAGATAAGAAAATAAAAGTACTCAAAAAAGAAAATTTGGAACAAGAAAATAGATGGCTGAGGATCCTCTGAATACTGTAGCCAATGATCAGAACTCGATGCCTCAGCTGCCGGTTTATCTTCTTCGTTCGAAGCCAATATGCCTCTCCTACGCACGCGGATGCGCCTGCTGGGTTGGCTTCTTGGACTCATCGCCCGCCTACAGAGGCTCACAGCTCATCCTCTTGGCTCACTCAGACAACCTTCGCACTTACCTAAGCAACGGCACAAGGTAAATCTTCTCGTTTGGACACCCTTTCTTTAAGTTAACAATCTGAATTAGTCAGAAGCCCGAGTGTGTTTCTCACCATGATATTGCAGAGTGTCTGCAAGTTAGTCTTCTGATTCAGTGCTCCCTTTCAGTCCCCAAGTTTGGAAATTTTGCCTTTGAATTTTGATTGCTGAAGAGATTGGCATGGAAAGGAGGGAGCTTGGTGGTGACAGGAACATTGGCTCTGTCAAAGCAGCCATTAATATGTATGGAGAGAGGATTCTTGAGAGCAGCAGCCCGGCTCTGAGGAATACCCAGAAGAATTACCCCGAGGTACCATTTTATTCATCACTTTTGGATTAATTTTTGAGTTTAGCCAGTGTTTTTAACCGTGATGGTTGATGCTTATTTAAGAATATGCAAGTGTTTCGTTGTTTAATTCATTCGAATTCCAATCTCGTGAAGAATTCCTCTTCGAGAGCTAAAGAATGGCTTCTGGCCAAGAAGGACATTACCCGGTACCGTGAGAGGAGAAGGGATGCCGAGTCCACAAGAGCCGAGGCGGACACCGAGCTCTCCGAAGCGAGGAGCAAGGTCAAGAATCTGAAAGCCATGACCGAGGCGTCGAATTCCAATGCCAAGTCGCAGCTGCGCGAATTCAATAAGAGAACAAGGCCGCAGGCGCTGCAGGGCGTTAGGATGAAGGAGTCGTCTCGGTATGAAGAAGTGATGAGAGAGCTCGAACACGTCAAGCAGGAACTGAGCAAGCTTAAGCTGGACGTGGCTTCAGTGCTGGACGAGAAATCGCGGGCAGAGAAAGAAGTGGAAGCGTCGAGCTCAAAAATGCTGGCTTACACAAGCTCGGCCGAAGCGCTGAGGAAGGAGATCGAGGAAGTTGGCGAGGAACAGGTGCTGGTCGAGTTGGCGCAAATCGAAGCTCTGAAGGAGCATGCGGCCATCGAAGCTCAGAGAGAGAAGGAATTGAGCGAATACTCAACCAAAGTGGAAGAAACGAGGCAAAAGATAAATTATTTGAGAGAAGTTGAGAATTCGAAGGAGCTAGAGGCTGAATTGGCTGTAACATTATCTGATGTCGATGTGCTACAGAATGAGCTGAAATTAGTGAGAGAAATGGACAAAAGGGTTCCGATGGATAATGGCTTCCAGCATCCAGAAGACGGAATCGAGAAAGGCGAGGAAGATGAAACCTCAGTCATGTTACGGGCGGTCACAGAGGAATTGGAGGAAGCGAAGAACGAATTGGGGACTGTCAAGGAAGAGGGCTTTCAATTTATGTCCTCAATGGACATAATAAGGAATGAGTTGAAGTTTGTCACAGACGACAGAGCTCAGCTGAAGAAAGCAGAGGAGAAAACAGAGTTGACTGTCCAAAGTCTCAATTCAAAGCTGCTGAGAGCGAAATCCAAGTTGGAAGCCGCGACAGCAGCCGAGGAGAAAGCTAAGTCGATGCCTCCAATCTATCACTCACCCTCGAACAGTTAAGGACAGAAGCAGAGGCTGCAAAGAAAGAGGAGGAGTTAATTTTTGAAGAGACCAAGGCGATTAAGGAAGAGATTCGGAAAACTGATGGTGAGATAGATTTGACTGAGGAAAGACTACAAGCTGCAATGCAGGAGCTTGTAACAGTCAAAGCCTCAGAAGCGCAATCACTTGAGAACCTCAGAACTCTAATTGAGAATACAATGAGAGAAAGAGCTGCTGTATCTCAGCAGAGCTCTTCGATCACTATTTCAAAATTCGAATACGAATATTTGACAGGCCGTGCCACTGGGGCTGAAGAACTCGCAGATAAAAAGGTTGCGGCGGCTCAGGCTTGGATCGAAGCTTTGAAGGCAAGTGAGAGAGAGATCCTGATGAAGAGCGAGCTGATGCATAGAGAGGGGAGAGAGATGAGGGTGGAGGAAGAGAAACAGGTGTATCAGACGGAAAGGTCGCTCTCTGCGAAGAGAAGGGTCGAGGGAGAAATAACAAATTGGAGGCAAAAACGGGATAAGATCTCGAGAAGCAAGAATGCTCAACTGGCTTTGCCTAGGAAGTCCCCGAGAAAACTTACAGGGGACAATGATGATTTTTCTCCAGCCAGAAGAGCAAAGTTCCGCAAGTCAAGTTCACCTGGAACCCATGTTATGGCTCGGTCAACCTCGATAACTCTCAAGAAGAGAAGGAAGGTGATGCCGAACCTATCTAAGATATTCAGTGGAGGAGACATGAAGAAGAAGTCCAAGGAGCTCCAAGATTGAATGGCTGTCCAAACCGAAGCGCTCTTTCAGGAAGTTTTCAGGAGGTGTAGCTGTTTTCACATGGGGAGTCAAGACCGGGATGGTCAATGTTTGCCAGGATTCGCAGGTGGGGGAGCTCACACCAGCATCGTTCCTTTCGTGAGAGCTTCAAATATCAAAGGCTATTGAAAGAGTGCATTGGGAGGTTTGTTTTCTTCCTGTCCTTCATCGGTTTTTGACATTGTTGAGCTCCAGCTACGGCGACAATACACCATTGGCACATTTCTTTTGAGTTTTCTTCTTCCTTGACCTTGTTCCAGTTTCCATGAGCCGTGTCTGATCTAATCGAGCTATTATAAGAAGACCAAATGACTGCCGAGTCAACTTTGATTACTTGTATACAAAAGAAAACTGTTATATCGTTCCTGTTTTTCTGTTTCTTTTCCCCCTTCCACACAAGAAACTGTAGTTCTGTGTGCAATTCCTGCTCCCGGTAGCCAGGAAAAGAGATACTGATAAACCCAGTCTGTATATGAAAAGATTGAGAGGTGAAGTTATCAACTGTGTATGCTTGAAGGATGAATAGCAACAATCAGTGGTTAGCACAAATCTGCAATTTGACATGGAATATTTTCAGGACTGGATGGCTATTAGCAAAGAAATATGCATCCTTAAATCAAAATAAAGTTGATGCCTGCTGAAACAAAGCAAGAGAGAGACCGACGCACCAAACACATGAGATGTTTATGCAACCAGATGGAGATTATGCATAGGATCAACCACAACAATGACTTTGCACAGCATCTCCCTATCCTTAATATGGAGGAGCTTGTGAATTTGAGTTGCCCAAGAACAATAAAAAGCTAGGCTATAATCATTTGGTATATTAAATTTCATCGGACAGAGCCTCTTTGAACGTATCATTGCCAAAAAATGACAGCGAACTTCAGACAATCCTGAACATGTAAAGCTAGAACAGAGTTTAGCAGCGATAGCTTTCCCCAGCTCAAATCACACAATAGATCAGGATAGTCGCCCTTTTCTCTTTATTTTGTCCGCATGGTTGCCCAAGTAGACCTGGACGTGAGTATCACCATCCCCCTCTGCCACAGGTGACAAAAAGGGAAAACAGAAGAAAGTCCCTAAAAGTTCATGTGCATTACAAGCTCTCCGTGCGGCCACATCCATAGTCTTGCTGGAAAATCATCAAGATAAAGAAAACAAAAATAATGGAGACAAGGGTACAATTCTGAGATTATGCACATCAACCCATTTTCAGAATCTGTGAATAAAATACATTCTTCCATAGAACACCCTGCCGTCAACATCACCTGGTTAGTCCCCTACTCAAATGGTACTGCCACTCATTAATGTTTGCATTTGCAGCAAGTAGTCTTCAGTGAAGAAAGACTCCCATACTGTGCGTTAAGATGTTAAGCACCGATGAGATATCAGCCACTAGCAACCATCATGACATCTTTTACTATTATTACCAAATATCAACCAGCCAAAATCACAAATCTGATTTAGGGTTAAAAACCAAACCCAAAGGCCGACTCAGACAATATCTGCAAACAAAACTTTCACTTGGCGGATGGATCAAACTATCGAGAGAGAAGACAATCCATGGTCACAACTGAATATATTGCTCTGTGAAACTGCTGCATGTTTCATTCTCCAACAGGAACCATTATGCATAGCACCAAGAACAAATAAAGCAATAATTAGTAACTTGTGAAACTGTAGTATTTATTTCTGTCACAGTGAACACAAAAACACTGCTTCATACAAGGAGCACAGAAGAAAAGTCTGAGAAACATCAACGCTTCTAAGGAAACCTATATCTTCTTTTGCTTGAAATGCCTCACTGTGGCATTTAGGTTTTACTCTGTTGCTTCATGCAATCTGTATTCAACTGGGACAACGCCTCTGTCAGCAATAAAGTATTCGCCTCAGTCATGGTCTGGTATTGAGAAGGCAATGTTGGAGGTAGTGGCTGGGATTTGTAGATTTGGAGCCGTGCAGGGTCCTCAACATACTCATCATCATAGAAACAAGTTTCTTCATGCACAACATCAACGGGCTGAGGATGTTTTCGGACTTGGTTCATTTGCACGACATTTTGCTTATTTTCAGTAACAGGTACATGAGCGTGTGGTGCTGTCCCCTGCATGGTAGTGAAAACCTGCGAAGCCAATTCCTGTTTTCTCAGAGCTTCAGGGACTTCCTTGTAAGCTACCTGAGGATTCACCATAGGACTAAAATCCAGAGCAGGCTGACTAGAGGTGATCGCCGGAGCATCATGCAACAGACCCTGCATCGGCAGATTCTGAGACTGGGCCACAGGCATGGGCACCACGTAAGTGGGATAAGACTGATTTGGCGCATAATACAGCGGCTGCGGCTGCAGTTGATAAACAGGATAGTACTGTGAAACGGGCACTACAAAAGCAGGGTTCTGGGACATGTAAGGTGAGGCCGTGGGAAAATACTGGACATGTTGCAACTGATCGAATTGAGAAGTCACTGGATAACCAGAAACTGGAACAGTTGTGCATGGCTGAGTACCAGAACAAACGGTCCTACTTTTCGATTCGAGAGTGTTCGCAGAAGTCTGGGTCTGCAGCGATGCAATGTGTGCAACAGGGGCAGTATAGGGTCCAGTCGGCGGGTTCGAATTGGCACTCACAACACTGCTACTATCTCTGTAAATCATAGACCAGCAAGAAGGGAAATAAGGAAAAAAAAAAAAAAAAGAACACAATCGCATCAATCGAATGGACCACATTGTCCTGTTGTGTCAAATAACCAACTGCTAACGACTCTTTTTCTAGTAAATCGAAGCACGGTTCGAACGAGTTATCCTTTCGATGTGACATTTTGGGCATTAAATGCAATTTAAAGAAACAATATTGAACAAGTCATCAATTCAATCTCACGCTAATGCCGCCGCAATGTAATCGCATTGAATCATTGACAATGTAATCGCATTGAATCATTGACAACGAGTACCTTGCCATTGAATCTTGGTGATGATTCTTAGCTCCCAGCTCGTCCACGTGAGCCACGAGAGGAGGCAAATTCGACAGGGAAGCCGACGACGACGTGGACCCGAAAGACGAGCTCGTCTCGAGAACCACCGATTCGGCGCCGCCGCCCTGATCGAAGTCGTCCTCCTTCCCCACAATCCTCGCGCCCTTGAGCGCGTCGATGAACCAGGTCTCGGTCTTGGGGTGGCACAGCACGGAGGGCTGAGCCGACTCGGATCCGGCCTCGGGCCTCGTCAGGAAGAGGAACAGCCTGATGCGGGAGGGCCTGGCCCTGGGGTCCGAGGACGAAGCGAGGCGGTCGAGCTCGTCCGTCATGACGGCGAGGTCGTCGTCGGTGCAGAGGGAGATGAGGGCGTCCAGGTCGGAGTCCGGGAGCTGGTACTTGAGGGCGAAGGGGGGCGCCACGGAGAGGGCGGCGGACAGGTGGGAGGCTAGGGAGTGGAGGGAGGCGGCGGCGGCGGACGCGCGGTCGACGGTGACGATGCGGGTCTCGCCGCCGTGGTAGAAGAGGGACTTGGAGTGGGGCCGCGGGGCGACGCGGCCGCCGTAGCTGCACATGAGGCGGAGCTTCGGGGCAGGGGTGGGGGCGGCGGAGGGGGCCGCGGCGGCGGCTGCGGCTGCGGCTGCGGCGGCTCCATCGCGCCGCGGCGGGCGGGCGGGGGCGGCGGAGGGATCTGAGGAGATTTGTAGATCAATCCTCAATGCGCCCGGCCTCGGTTGCTTGCCGAAGGGAAGAAAGTATATTTGCGTCGAAGTTTGAGCTTGAAGGCTTCGCCTCGTATGAAGGAGATGAAATTAAATTAATAATATAAGGTACGTGCTCTCTCGTCGGCGGTAGATTAGGATGAAACCGGAAGCGGAGACGCCGGCCGTCACGTGGGAGCCACGTGCGATGACCAGCCTTTTCTTTTCCAACCGTCGACGAACGAGAGAATTATTAATAAAAGAAAAAAAATCACAAAATTATTATACGGCCCTCAATTCAATTTTAAACTATCAATTTAACCATTGACTAGTATAATCCATGATCCGATCAATTTAGGCCATGAATTGCTAACCTAGCCAAAGTTAGTGGAAAGGCCCAAATAGCCCCACCAATTGAAATTAGGTAAGGCCCAAATAGCCCCACCAATCAAAATTGAGGAAGATGAAGGAAAAAAAAATAGAAAATTTCTCAAAATAACATTGTTTTGAGTGCCATTGGAAACGCCAATTGTACTAAGATAGCCGAGATACAAATGAGTAATTTCTTTTAAATTGGTCAAAAGTACTATATTGGAAAATCATCAAAGGATTTAAAATTACATTTGTCAAATTGGAAAGCTAATAATTGAATTGGTATCTATACGATAGTTTAAGACTTTTCAAATAATTTTCTCATTGATTAATTCAACTTGAATTTGGCAATGAGCTCATGAATGGCTCAAAATTTTACATACCAAGGGCCTTAATCCATTAGTATTTCATTCAAGCAGCCTCGGAGACAATCAGGGAGGGCCGCCCGAGGTTGAGCAACCCCTGAAGACCACTAGCGAAGGCCCCCCGAGGTTGGGCGACATTGGGCGACCCTTGTCGCAACCCAAATCTGGGGCAACGAGGTCGGCGACCTAGACCTCGCCATGACCCACGACGGTCATGCCACCCCTAGCAATGGTTGCCTAGGTCATCGCGACCATCCCGACCTCTATCTAGCCATTGCCGACTGCTCACAACCCCGCGCAACACACGGCCAACCTCAATGGAGAAGAAGATGAACAATTCAATGACGAGGGTAAAAATGGAAAAATAGAGAGTGAATGAGAATAGTTTTGGAAGAAAATGAAAATATGAATAGTACCCCTACTTGTATGCTAAAAAAAGCTGAAAGCCGAAGGCACCCTCTGACCTGCCTTGGGCTTTCAGCTTTTAGAAGGCCAACTTTGGCCTAATGGGGATTTCAAATTTGTTCCCAAATGCTCAATATTTGGCCCAAAGGGCTTTGAGTGTCTAAAGTGCCTAGTAAATGGCACTCCCAAATGCACCTTTCGTGGGCATTACCGCATTAGTGCGACATGTGTTCGCCCCCAATCACTTTTTTTTTTCTTTTTTTTTGCAAGTCCATTAATCACCTTTGTTTGCGCCCAATTTTCTACTTTCTTTTCATCTTTTATATAATCAATGTAAAGTTAATACCATGAAAAATCTCAAATTAATATATGTATGACAAATTTATACTTTGTTGTTTCTATTAAATTAAATTAATACTACAAAAAACCCCTAACTAGTATACTCATTAACTGCCATGTGTTATCAAACCCAATCATTTGAAAGTAAAAATTAATGAAAACTAACGAAGGGTAAATTTGTCATAGATATATCGATTGAGATTTTTGGAAACCAAAAAATTAATTTTTGATCAATTTAAGTACTTCTTTTTGAATTCGAATTTAATTGGAGATTATTGAAGAACGAAAAAATACAATGTTTGTTCTAATTTATAGTTATATTTTCGGCCTTATAAGTGTTTTGCATTATTGCAATTTCATTTTTTTTTATATCGGTCAATTTTCCTTTGGTAATGTTAAAACTAATTATTATG
Source organism: Eucalyptus sp. ANBG9806169 (assembly GCA_014182395.1). Lineage (NCBI taxonomy): Eukaryota > Viridiplantae > Streptophyta > Magnoliopsida > Myrtales > Myrtaceae > Eucalyptus > Eucalyptus sp. ANBG9806169. The sequence goes on from CM024578.1 coordinate 33,997,039, forward strand.
TTCCTCTCATGCTTAGGGAGGAATGGGGGGCTTTATTCTCGTAGATTATAGATAAGGAAAATGACACAAATAATCTCTAAACTTTGGCTCGATGTGTATTGTAGTCCCTGAACTTTAAATTTACTCGATGTGATTCCTAAATTTTAGCCTAACGCACAATACTATCCCTTAATTTTTAATTTACTCAATGTGATATCTGAACTTTTGGTACATGTTCAAATTAGTCCTTAAACTATATGAAAATTTACATAATGATAATATTGAACATTTTCATATAATCTAGGTATTAATTTGAACATGTATCAAAATTTTGGGACTGCATTCAACAACTTAAAAGTTTATGGATGGCATTGCATATTGAGCTAAAATGTAGAAATTACATTAAACAAATTGAAAGTTCAGGGACCATAATGTATATTGAGTCAAAGTGTAAGGACCACATGAATTATTTTTCCTTATAAGTATTAAGTAAGGTCGCTATGTATCTGGTTTATCGTGCTTTTTGCCGATTTTTTTCAACTTTTTATTCTGTCAAGACGTCTGCACAATGCACAGGCAAACAGCAGCTGCACATGAGGCAGAGCTTCACGGCGAAGGGTCGCGGCAGCGGCTCATGCCACAGTGATGGCGGGTGGTGAGGGATCTGTGGAGATGTGAAGTTCAATCCTCAGTATGTCTGGCTTCAGTTGCTTGCCAAAATGAAGATAAGTATATGCGTCAAAGTTGAGCTTGAAGGCTTTGCTCCGTATGAAGGTAATAAACTCTCTGCTCGTCGCCGGACTTGGATAATGGGAAGCGGAGACGCAGGCTATCCCGTGGGAGTCACGCGAAATTCTTTTTCCAATGACATATATAATATAATAATAATAATAATAATAATAATAATAATAATAATAATAATAATAATAATAATAAAGGAAAATCAATGGTGAGCCTTTCCTTTCCACTATTTGAATGAATAAAGTCAAAATTTCCCAATACTAAAACTAATGTTTAAACTTTTTTTTTTTTTAAATATAATCCATCTAGTCAATTTAGGTAAAAAATCGTTATCGTAGCAGTTCTGTCAAAATTGACATTTCTACATGGGGTCTCGATGACCCTGCCAACTGGAAATCTAGGAACATGAAGGAAAAAAAATAGAAAGAACAAAATATAAAAAAAAAAATTGCAAAACTTCTAAAACGGATGTCATTATGAGCCCTTCAAAAGCATCAAATTACCAGTCGTGCCACATAGAACGGCATCCATATTAGCAATTTCTTGTTTCAATTAATTGAAAGAACTACATTAAAAAATCATTTAAAGGTATAGACTAAATTAGTGAAATTAGAAAGTTTAGAACTGAATTGATAATCATATGATAGGCTTAGAACATTTAGACAATTTTTCCATTGATGAATTGGATTTGAATTTTTTCGCTTGTTCACAAATGGCTTGTGATTGTAAATATCAAGGGGCCTAATCCACGAGTATTTCATTCAGTGCATCATAATATTTCAGTGATCTTTGAGTGAATTAATGACTAGTTGTCAATGATTAGTGATATTTAATACATGATAAGTAATTTGTCAAAACTATTAGGTTGGTCATATTTCTCACCTTTTTACCGTTCAAAAAGCATTTACAATTTATGTGTTCAAATCTATAATCGTAAACTTTCATAACCAAATTACAATCATAGTCAATATATGCAGCTTCCGGGTGAAAATCTTAGATTACAAGATGAGCAAGAAAAATTTGTTAAAGATTTTCAAGCATTATGCTAATTAAATAGGTCATTCGAAGCCTATTTTGTGTACTAACAGCTTAAGTTTTTTAAAAAGTTAGTGATGGTTTTTATAAAATTTCAAATTGTATCAAAAAAGTAAGTCTCGAGTTAAAATAGGTCTCTATTTGCTTCCCTAATTACATATTTCCACCCTTTAAACTTAGGCCAACTTTATCTTACGCGTAACGGGGACGTTAAATTTTTAGATATAAAATTATATATTCATCTAACGGCTTAATCTTAACAATTGGTAGTGGTATCACAAATCTCACCCGACATGTATAGGTGCGGACAACTAGTGTCCAAATCTAATAAGAAAATAAATATGTGTGTGTGTATCATTATCAACTTTTGTGGTCATATAAAAAAATCGTGTATTTATGTAGTTGGTTATTTGAAGAAAATAAGGTTCTTGATGATAAAAAGAAAAGAAGATTGATCCGCCGCAAGAAAACGCCACTTGAAATAAGTCCGGTTGCCGGCGTATTCATTCACGGCTTAATCTCCGCATACTTCCATCACTATGCAAATATTTTGTATATACACAGAGTGCAACAAACTTAACGGTAACATTACTATATCAAAACAGGAAATATTTCCCATTGGTATACGACCCCCGCAGGGGCATTATCTTCAACCGACCCTACGAAATATAAGATACATATGGAAGTTTTCAGTTTGGCGTAAACACTAAACAGTAGCTTCTTCAACGCCCGACTCTCTCTTCGCAAGCCGAACCAGGTGAGACTAGTTCTCCATCGATGCGCCTTCGCTTGGATTTTCATGGGTTATAGGTTGAAACTTTTGAGTTTGTTGCCGTGTGGGATTACCATCGGTCTGTTCTGCGTCCTGCATTCTGTCAATTACATATCTGGGTTGATGAGTTACGATCTTCATCGATAATTCTGTGTATGTAATGATCTAGCTACTATGTTAAATTGTCCTGAGATTTTAAGTTAATTGGAGGCCAAGAGATGATTCAGTGATAGGTATATGTGCGATCTCTTTTGCTTTTCCATGCTTCCCTAGGGTTTGCTTTACTTTGATGGCCATCATTTAAGATTCGGTAGATTTTCATGGAAAAGATGACAGAGGAAGACGAGGGTCGTTAGGCGGAGACTCGTTTGTTTGAGCAAGATCATTCGATGGACAAACTTCCTCTCCTCTAACAGAATATCGTTCTCTCTCTTTGTTGCAGAGAAGGAAAAGGTCGTCTTGGCTTAGTCGGATCCAGACATTCGAAGAAGAAATTCTAAGTATTCGAATCAACATGGGTCGCGCTAAACTGAAACTCGAACTCATATCCAATTCAAGATCTCGCAGAACCACATTCGAAAAAAGAAAGAAGGGACTGATGAAGAAGGCCGGGGAATTCAAAACCCTCTGCGGCGTCGACACTTGTGTGATCATCAACCCAATAGGGACTTCCAGTGACGGCCTTGTCACGCCGGAGACCTGGCCGCCAGACCGTAAGGAGGTGGAGCGCATAGTCCGCCGCTATCAAAGTGAGGCCACGGATCGCCGTGCCAGGCATGCCACCGGACTGCATGAGTACTTCGCAAGCCGGAAGAAGAAGATTGACGCCGAGCTGGCCAAGGCCAACAGGGCCAATTGGGAGGACAAGTATCCGGTCTCGGAGGAGATTTTCAAAGATCTCTCGGACCCTCAACTAAGGTCGCTCCTGAGTGCTGTAGGCGATAGACTCGAACAGGCGAAGACGAGGCTTGCCATGATGAAGGAGAAGAGAAGGGTCGAGAAGGCGGCGCCAAGTGACTGTACCGTACCCAGCGACGGAGTGGACCTCCATGCAAGCAATGCAGGCTTCATGCAAGACAGGGTGGTCGAAGCCGGACTGCCTTTCAACTTCCTGTATCAACCAGACAGTTCAGTTGGATCAAACCATGATTACTCGTTGCCATTGATTTCCTTACAGCCTGAGGATTCAACGCAGTTCGGACCCTCAAGAGAAGAATATTCCTGGTGCAGCACTGTCAATGAAGCTCAGAGCATGATGTGTGACCCCCGCAGCAATTTTTATCATCAGATTGCTCATCGTGGTCAGGCTCAATTCTTTATTGACCCAACCTATCCCTAAGCAATCCACCGCAACAGAAAGCCGCTTAAAGGGCCGGCAGGAGTCATCCGTCGTTCTGGTTTTCTTGCAACTGTTATTTTATTTTTCCTGTCCAATAATGCTAATATAGTTATGATTCTGCTACGTGTGTTTCTGACGTTTAGTGGATCCATGAATTGGATTTAGTTACTCTGATGATGTTAGTAGGTTTCTTACATGTGTTGCAGAACCTGTTTTCTCACGGTTTGATGTTAACTGGAAACAGCGTGCTGTTTTGTTGAATACGTATGCAACTAAAGATCGTTGTTCAGAGGGTCATTTAAAAACCCCTGAAGGCCTGATGCATCGAGACATAACAATAGAGCCATCCCAAGAAACGCAACTGAAATAGGAACAAAACACGATTTCACTGAGGATGTCGAGTTAATAAAGAAACTCAAACCTCACAGCCACCGAAAACAAAGTACAGGAAGAGCAATCTTTCTCGTCTCTCGGGTTAAAACATGATGGAAGTTTCAGCTTGACTAAAATCGATTCGTTTTTAATTTCTCTCGCGCCATTAATGGAGTACCATGATATAATTTCAGCAGGAACTTTATCATCTAGTATCCATGCACAAAATTTACTGCGATCGATGATATCAATTAGAATTATTTTGGAAACAAGATGCATAGGGATCAAGCAAGTTATCTTGAACGTATCATGGATCTTTTCCATTCAAATTAGGATAGAGAGGCTTTGATTCCCCCGGTTTGCTCAAAGTGGCCTGGCCCTGCAATCCAAACCACCACTGGGGGTTGCGTGCCCCCGAAGCTTCCTCTTCATGGGCCTTGATTCGATGTGGATGGCCTTTGATTACCTTCATTTGTGCCCAAATTGATTACTCTTTGGACTTTTAAATTAATCAATGAAATCCTGTTACAAATTATAATTTTCTTGAAAATAAGGATCAGCAAATCTCATCAACTTTCTGTCGAAATAAGTTAAATGGTCATTCCACGGCGTTCCAAATGCTTAATTTGGTTGACTAAGGCAATAATGGAACATGCCCATTCGAATTTGATCATATTTGATCCTACTTTATTGATGAGCGGAAGAATACAATGTATCTTCTAGCTTTGTGCTTTCTTTTTGGCCTAACAAGTGTTTTGCAATTTGACAGTTTCATTTCTTTTACATGATCAATCTCCGTTTTTTTTTTAAACTAATCATTATGTTCTTTAATCTCATAGTTTATAGACACAAAGTAAGGTCCCTATGTATATGTTTTTACCATGCTTTCTGTCATTTTTTATTTTTTTGGGTTTCTTATGCTTGTTGAAAGTTGAGACCGACATTTCCTTTAGGACAAGGTGTCCTTGTACTTTGGATCCATAAGCAAAATAACTTCGTCACCGGCTAGCCTAGCCAAGTAGATAAAATCCGTTAATTTTTTACCCCCGCCCCTTCTTTAGTTATTGTGAATTTGAACTTGCTCTGCAGCGGTGATTCCCCTCACGAACATTTTTGGATTATTTGCAAAATGAGATAGAAACAAATATTTTTGAACCAGCGATGAATCTAATTAGAAGAGTACATAAAAACGTAGAGGGACTCCTTCAAAGTTCAAAGTGACAAAAAAAATGTCACATCTCAATCTCACACGTACCCAAAAAAACCCACCACCACAAAAAAAAAAAAAAAAAAAACAAAAAACAAAAAAGAACAAAAACAAAAACAAAAACGAAAAACGAAAAACAAAACTCACACGAAGAAAAGTAAAGTCTATGCTAAATGGCAAAAATAGGCAAAAACCACCCTAAGGACAAACACTAAACGAGTGCTTAGGCAGGCGTAGCTTACAAAATGCTAGTGGGCCCCTCTCCCAGCCACGAAAAGGTAGAAGCTCATTAGGCCCTTCTTGGCATTGCTAAACTTTTGGTCCCCGTCAAGTTGACGGCTCCTTGGGCCCGTCGGTCCATCCATTCCATCCATATTCTAAATACATTTTAGCATGCTTTCAGATTTTATTTATTTCATGAAAATTAAATACTTTTAAAAATATATTTTTCTTGCATCGCCCATAAGAATGAATAAACAAAATATCACGTTCATCATCCACGAAAATATTCAAACATAAGTTATTATCAATAATAAAAAGATATTTTCATTAACTGATTATTTTAACTAATAAATATTATTTTTAGGGAATTTTTTTTTAATTATTTTAATTTTTAGTAAATAAACTATCTTTAATTTAATTAGCACTCATCGTCGGTGTATTCTGTACCATATGCTTCCATCAGTGGTCATTATTTGATGTCACAACAAGTGCCTCTCGTAGTAGCTTGCGCATGCATTAATTCGACCAACCTTCCATCGACCACCTAAACTCGGTTGCAAATAGGGGCGTTCCACGTGGCACTATTCGAGATTGAGAATCTACGCCTGACTGTAAACCCCTGACTAAAACGAAGGTTTCCCACGAAGAGTTCGGTTTTGATTTGTCCAGCGCAGGCCCTCACCGGCCTAACATTTTCTAGTACCCGAGTACACATCAAGTTAAATAAATGATTTAAAAATACTTTTCTTAAAAATAATCATTATAATACTCAAATAATTAGCCAACGAAAAATATTATCTAAACATGTTCATGATTTTAGCGAAGTATTTTCTTAATTATTCATTTTCGTAAAAATAAATGCCTTCTTAAAGTCTTGTTTTACTGTTACGAATGCAATTGAATCGACACGTGCCTAACAAAGGAAATTTCCACACGACCTTTCTTTCCTGCTGTGCGGATTATTATACAGATGGCTGGCGGTTTTTGGTTTGATGTCACGGTCAAATTACTGATCGTTGAATACGTTTTTAATCAAAAGAAGAAAGCAGTTCGAAAATCGAACATTCACGAGCGAATTGCAGTTTCTTTCTCCGAATGAAAAATTAAAGCTCTTCTTATGATCAATCACCGCATCCGTTGTAGTTGATGGTTGTGGGTCAATTATTTACACTTATGGTCCGGCCACCGAACCCCACGAGCTATACATTACATACGACATGATCCTTTTGTCTGGTTGCGGTGTGGTTCGGTTGCGGTTGGCTTTCTCTTCAGACTTTTTCCTCCCTCCCGTCTCCATCTGAAAAGGTTTTTTTGGCATGAGTTTCAATCCTCGCCTTTCTCAATTTGTTCTCTAGCCCAACCCTCATCTACACACTGATCCGCCCCCACCGAAAGTAACATTTTTGGCAGGGTTATACAAAGGAAAAGACGATGAGATGGAAACCTGTACGTGTCAACTTCACATGAAATTCGTCGAAATTCTTGTGCTCTTTTTAAATTAGAGGTGTAATAATATTCGCAATGTGAACTGATTCAATAATTGAGAATTTGATTAGTCTCGTTTTGACCATTCTGATATAATATATATTAATTCAATCTCTCGATTGTAAAATAAATAATCCCATATTTAGGTCGTTTAGTCATAGTTTGGTTCGCGTTTTCCCCTCACCCAAATAGGGATGTCTTTTTTTTTGTTGAATTTGAAGTTACTATTTTGAAAAAAAAATGAATTTTTTGTCTTGAAAATCAGAAAAACGAAAATAAAGAAATGCAATGAGCACGAGTCAAACCGGCTTTGCTGACTGGATCAGCCCTTATGTTGCTCGTGGTCAAATGGAACTTTATCGCGATTTATATATCCACCACATTACCATACTCTTGAATTACCAACTCTCTCTCTCTCTCTCTCTCTCTCTCTCTCTCTCATGGATCTTTTGGCAAAGCCATTCGACGGGAGCGTGAAGCGATACTGGAGGAGGAGGAAATACAGGCGGCTCGACGGCGACCGCAGCCGGCGCCTGCAGGTTGCTAGGCTCGGCAACAACGCCAGCGGCCCTCGGAGGTCCTGGAAGATCAAGATCGCCCGGAAGCTGCGGTTAAGGACCATCTACTACTCTCCCTTCAAGATATTTGCGCGGCTGAGGGACACTTACATCAACATGATGGTCCGGTTGGCCGGCAAGGTTGGGTCCTTGAACACCGACAACTTCTTTGGCGGGAAGCAAGTCCCGAAGCCCGGGCAGCCTCGGATCGTGTACTCGAGCGAGGAGGTCGAGGCGAGGCTCGTGTACGAGATTTACAAGGCCTTGCAAGCTTCTCGCGAGCTTTCTAATGTCTAGGCCAGGGAGAGGATGTGCTAAGCTCTCGCATCTCTCTCTCTCTCTCTCTTCTTTTCTCTCAGCGAGTAGATCATGTGCTCTTCTTCGATTCTTGTGTAATGTTGCTATGGAGCTCATGGCGGTTTTTTCCCAGACGCTGGAGGTTGATGGGAAGATCTTGTATGTGCATTATCTTTCTTCTTGTTTGGTCTTTAATCATAGGTCGATAGGTAAGTTGGATGGACTTGTCGGCGGAGCAAAATCGTCTCCCTGCCTTAGCAAAGAATATTTTTCTCCTGGACATCTACCAAAATTTAAGCCCAAATTCAACATTTGCGTTCCGAATTCAGTTCATGTGTCATAACTCTGTTCGAAGGCAGCTGGGACGAATAGCATTCCCATGGCCTAATAACCGTAGACAGGCGCCGAGCAAGAATCGAACATAGAGCCTCGCGTTTTTAGGCCAATTCGACCATTTCATGGGGTGACCTGCTGGGGTTATCTTTTTACCTCAGAATGATCTCTCCATAGATATGCCAATCCCTAACCGGATGAATATGCAAAGGATGGTGCGAGCATCAGGAAAACTCGGGACAAGTCGGGTCGAGAACGAAGGTTACTGCCTCAAATGCATCACTATTGGAATAGTACTAGCTCTGTTAGACATGGGTGTCAATGCCCCCACCAAATTGACTTGTTCAGACTCTTGGTTTTGTTCAGTATCAGGTACCCTTTTTAGATGCTCTCACGCAAAATAAAGCTGACCATGAATAAAAGGCAAGACAGTCGGAGCTGGTGGTAAAGAGCATGGCCGCCCACAAACATAGACCATATGGCCAGAGAATTTTCTGTCCGCCAATTTAGAACAAATTCTGAGTGACTGATTTTTTTTTTTTTTTTTTTTTTTTTTTTTTTTTGGGGTGGAGTTTCCTGCTGGATGTATTCCGATTGGGCGTCGAATCTTTCGGCAATGCCTTGTAAATTCGTCCCAAGGCAGGAAAATCTAAAGGCCGGGACATGCAAAACCTAGGCAGAGCAAGTGCGGTAGGTGGCTTTGCTTCTCGTCTGCAAAATCGTGCAATGCGCTTGTCACCATCGGGATTTTTCTTCGCCCATTTGAGGATGGGCTTATAAAGTGGGGACACGGGTATAGCTGCACAAGGTTTGGCCACGCTTTGCCAAGGGTATTACAGATTTTTACACATTCATAATAGACGAAGGTACACGAGTCGCGCGCATCTCTATAAGATGCTCATACGGCGACAAAGCACACCACCACACATTGGCCAAAGCGGGCGCATTATTGGTGGTACAATAATTTATAATGATAGAGGTTCATAGGTCTGCAATGTTACTCTCTGAAACATCACTTTCTGATGAGATGATGTCTTCTGCATTGGGTTACTCCTGAGAACGCAGTTTTCATTCTGTTACTTTAGCTGGTGAACTGCATACGCCTAATGCTACTTGTGCATCATCAGTCATTGAGGGCAAAGTTCCACTAGCCAAAGTTGTGAATTTACCACGTAGCCATTGAAGTTTGAAACCATATGCGTTCTATCAAGGGACAGTTTCAGCCAAACTCATCGTACTCACGAGTCACATAAGTGGAGAAAACAAAGGAGATCTTTCATTATGTGATCAAGAAGAAATTGAACCAAGTTTTGCAAGTGGCATCTCAAACTTCCATTTTTATTTTATTTTTTTGGTTATCCATCTTACTGTAACTCTCTCTCTCTCTCTTTCAAACTTTTACTTTGTCCTTTTTCATAAAAAGTAGGAGTTAAACCCCACACTTGAAATTAAAATGCCCCATCCTACCCATCTTCCATCACATTGTTGAAAGGATCAACAACTTACATGTTTAAGTGGATTGAACATAGATTTTAACTTAGGTAACAACTCAAGTTCTATCATTCATAGGCTAATTGAGGATACACTGCAAATCAGTTGACCGCACGGGCAAGTGCAACATGCCATTTCGATTCAGTTTCAAATTGAGAATGATTGCGTTCTCCTCTATAGTGGACAATGGACCGTAGTAGACCCACTTCAATGGGCAGACCTAACGGAACCGGACCTGTGGTCTGCGTCCATCATCAAAAGATTGCATACAAATTTCAAGTCCACTTGGGCTTGAGATAGGCCCAATCGCATCGGACAAAGCTTTTGATGTGAGGCCCTTACCCGACCCGCCCATTTATCCTTGGAGGCAATAATAGGCGATCAGTAGAGGTGGCAAAATGGGTCTTAGACCCATATATGACCCATTTAAATCATAAATGGCCATATATGGGTTATTTGTTTTTTGAAGAAACTAGTTAAATGTGTTTAACAATTAAAGACTTAAGATAAGTGGGTCTTAAGTAGATCTTAAATGGGTTAGATTTAGAATCCATTTTCAACCCAAACCACACAATCTCTCTCTTCCCTCTTTAACTTTACAAAAATATTTTTTTATAAAAATTGAAATTATAATTATTTTTTTATTTTAATTTTCTTTTTTCTTTCCTTTTTTTTTCTTTCTTCTTCCTTCTTCCAATGGCCGGCACAACGATGGCCGACGACCGGCCAAGCAAGCCTCAAGCTCATCGGATCGGCGAGGCGAGGCCTCGAGCGTCGAGTGAGGCTCGAGCCTCACCGATCCGGGCGAGCCTTGAGCTCGCCGGATCCGGCAAGGCAAAGGCCTTGCCAACGTTGGCAGGTCCGAGCCTTGCCAATCGGGTGAGACTCGAACTCGCCGGCGTCTCGAGCTCGCCGGATCTGGCGAGGCGGAGGCCTCGCCGATCTAGCGAGCCTTGAGCTTGCTAGCGTCGACAAGCCGGGCGAGCCAACTTGCCTATGGTCAGTCACCAGCTGTCGTCGTGGCTGACAGCCGGCCAAAGAAGAGGAAGAAGAAAAATGAAAAAAGAAAAGGAAAAATTATATTCTTAAAAAATAAAAATAATTAAAATTTGATTTTTTTAAAAGGGAAAAAATCATGAAAAATCCCGAACTTTACTCAAAATGACACATTTACTCCAAACTTTTTTTTTTTATGACGTGAAAAACCCTAATCTTTGCCAATTGTGACACATTTACCCCAAAAAAATTTTGTGAAATAAAAAACCCTAAACTTTTGTTATGTAACACATTTACCCCAAAATTATAAGGCATTTTGGTCTTTTCATTTTTTAAATTTTTTTTCATTTTTTTCTTCTCCGGTTGGCGAGAGGGAAGCCGACGTTCGGCGAGGGCGGCCCTCGCCGGTGACGCGCGAGGGCCCTTGCCCGACGCCCGCCCTCGCCGGACGCCGGCTTCCCTCCGCCGACTCCGCCATGACCGGCAGAGGGAAGAAGAAAAAAAAAAAAAAGAGAGGAAAAAACAGAATAAAAAGACAAAAATGCCCTTGATAGGGTAAATGTGTCATGGTTTGAAAAGTTTGGGGTTTTTCACGTCACAAAAAAAAATTGGGGTAAATGTGTCACTTTGGGCAAAGTTCGGGGTTTTTCTTGACTTTTTCCTTTTTAAAATAATTATTTCAAAAATTATAAAAAAAATTGTCCATTAAATTTGTATTATATAAAACCATGTTAGCAATACCATTTTTTTATATATATATATATATATATATATATATATATATATATATATAAGATTTTTTTAGATTTCGTTAAATGGGTCGGATATAGGTCGGGTTGGGTATGGGTCAAAAAATTGGGAAAAGTACAAAAAAAAGTCTTAAACTTATTGCATTTGTATCAATTCAGTCTTAAACTTTTCAATTAGATCAATTTAGTCCTAAGCCTTTTAATATTAGTACCAATTAAGTTCATCGGCCAATTTTGGCCGGCCGACACTAACGTGGACGTCGGCGGGTGGCCGGACGCTAACGTGGCAATTTTTATGATTTTTTATTAATTTTTTTTCCTTTTTTTTTTTCTTTTTCCTTTTCTTTTCCGACGATGGCTAGCGAGCCTCCGGTGAGGCTCGTCGACCACCGGGCGAGGGCCATGAAGCCCTCACCTACCACCGGCGAGGGTCGCGACCCTCGCCCGGCCTCTCCAGCCGCCATTGGCGAGGCGACTTCGCCTAGATCCGGGCGAGGGCAACCTCGCCCGCGGTTGGCGAGGCCATGGCGGTCATCACCGGGGCAGAGGTGAGGGCCAAGGGCCGCGATCCTCATTGGTGGCTAGCAAGGGCTTCACAACCCTTGACTCCGCCCGGCGATGGCCACCATGGCCTCGCCTAGATCCGAGCAAAGCCGCCTCGCCAACGGCCTAGGAGAGGCCGGGCGAGGGCCGCGACCACTCAGGGCGCGGCGAGGGCTTCACGGCCCTCGCCGGCCGCGGGGAGGCCGCCTTCGCCCGCGACAAGGCCTGGGCGAGGCCGACCTCGCCCAGATCCGGGCAAAGCTGCCTCGTCGGCCACCACTGGAAAAGAAAAATAAAAATAAAAATTAATAAAAGATTCGAAATTTTTTTTTAAAAAAATAATCTTAAAAATTGCCACGTCAGCGTCCGCCCCACGTCCACGTTAGTACTGGCCGGCCAAAATTAACTGGATGAACTAAATTGGTACAAATATTAAAAGGTTTAGGACTAAATTGGTCCAATTGAAAAGTTTATGACTGAATTGATACAAATGCAGTATGTTTAAGACTTTTTTGGTACTTTTCCCCAAAAAACTTGCACTACAATAAATGGTCATAAACGGGTTAAATTGGTCGATTTGGGTCAGACCATTTATGACCCGACCCGATCCACCCATTTAACAGGTCTAGTGATCACCAATGTGAGGCTCATGATTGGATCTAGACGGAGCGAATAACACTAGTGACTACTACTAGTAGCAAGACATATCCAATTATGTTGACATTGACGACAAAGGCCACCTCAAGGTAATCTCCCTCAAATCGCCCACAATCGGCATGGATAAGTAGCATATGTGCAGTCACCGTCACAAATGCCAATGTTGGTAGTTTGAACTCCTTCCTCTGGTCGTTGAAATTTCATCGAGGGCCATCTCCTTTCTCGTCAGGCAGACAACAACTCGGCATCCCTAATGATCCGAAATCTTCACCCTCACTAATTAATTCAAAGGGCGAAAGTTCATGATTAGCGGTTGGCCAGAAGGAGAGCGCATTACGCCATCAAGGCCTTTTCGATGGAGGGGGATGGCTAGCAAGCAAGCAAGCCCAGCTACAAAAGAAGAGGGGGGGCCATAGGGAGTGTTAGTTAAAGCTGTAACAAAGAAGCAAACACAATTCGATGGTTGCGATGCACCCATTAACAATAATCCAATCGACCTCCCCCTCATCATAAGAAGACACCAACGAACCAAACTCCGCAACACGCACATTTCAGATTTCACATCACTTCCGTTCCACGCCAATGCTCGTCTGACCAAACTCCCCAATTCCTTCCTCTAACCAACCTTCACATGCCACCGATCGATCCCATATATAATCAGCCACTTCTCTCTCTATCTCTAGACCAGCTGGCTTCAGCCTCAAGCAGTTGCCTCCCCTTCTCTCTCTCTCTCTCTCTCTCTAAAACGGTTTCGGGGGGATTCGGGGCGCTCGCTGTCCCTTTGGCGGGAAAAGAAAAGCGGAGGCCTCCAATCGATCTTTTCCCCGGTGCCGACCTATCCACCCCTCGGCTCGGCTATCTCACCGGCCAATAGCGTCCCTCCACGTGGGGTCTGCGGGGGAGCTGATCTCGGCGTGAGCGTCTCTGATTTCGCGAGCACGGGCGCGCTCTCCCTGCGCTGGAGAGTACCCGATCCCTTCCGTCTCCTATAGACTATAAAGCAGCTCCTCCTGCGTGCCGTTCCAGTTTCTCCCCGTCTCCCCCTCTCTCTTCGCGCGCCGAACCAGGTGAGAGACTCGCTCTCCATTCACGCTTCTCCCGCTTCGATTTTCCATGGATGATTATAGCTTGCCAAACCTCGAGCGTTTACGGCTCGTGGATCGCTCTCGATCTGATCTGCGTCCTGCATTGTCTCGAACCGATTAATCTGCGCGTGCCTCGATCGTAGCTTCTGTCTCGAATCGCCCTGAGATTTTCGAATCGTTTCCTGCGCTTCCTGTTGGGTTTCGCTTTACTTCAATGGCGATCGTTCGCGATTCGGTAGATTCTGATGAGAACGATGACGGAGGGAGACGAATGTAGCTAGGCGGCGGAGACTGTTGAATGTCGGTTTTCCTCACTATTTGTTTCCGCGCGATCGTTCGGGGGACGAACTTCCCTCTCCCGTAACTGAATAAGATTTTTTCGCCCTCTCTCTGTTGCAGCAAGTTCGAGGCAAATGGAAAAGGACGCCTCGCCTCAGTCGGATGCTACCATCACCACCTCCTCCACTTCGGCGGAGCAGCAGCCGCCGCCGCCGCCGCCGCATGCGCCCAACTCGCCACCTCTGGCTCAGTCCTCGAGCTCTCCGCTGAACCAGCAGTTCGCGGCCAATTTCAGCGCGCTGTACCACTCCATTTTCCCGCCAAACTCGCCTCACTCGAGCTCCGCGCTGATCACGCCGTCTCTGTGCTCGTCCGCTTCCTCCGACAACAACCAGAACGCGACCGCCAGAAGCACCATCGCCATAGAGCACCGCCTCAACTAGGCTCGCCTCGTTCTGGAGTACCAGCAGCTGCGCGATCACTACGATCTCTGCCGCACTCACCTCAACGACCTCATGGAGGAGATCGACTTGCTGCGCCGCGAGAATGCGCGGCTCCGCTTTGGCGAACTCCGAGCTCGTGAAGCTCCTTAACCTGCCCTCACAGGGCACTCTGCAGAGCTGCTTCCGCCGTCTCGGTCTCTCTGATGCTAATGCTACAGGATCGGATTTCTCCAGCGAAGACGTCTGCAGTTACAGTCCGACGAGCGTCATGGATCAGAGCGGATATGAGACGAGTAATCCCGAGAGAGTTTGGCTACCGAAGAGCATATCGGTTCGGTCCAGTGGCTACCTCAAATTGAACCAGCCTGCTCCTAGCAACAGCCGCTCGAGTCGACCGGTGAGTCAACCCCGCCTGCCAAGAGCACAGGAGCCTCCGAAGGTCAGTTTGTTCTCTGGATTCCATTTATTCTTCGCAATGTCTATTGATCTTTGAAATTACGCTTCCTTGTTCGATCGTCATATTTGATTTGTTACGTTATACGAATATTTTTTTATCATGATTACGCTGTGGTGCGTCTCTTAATTATATTCTCGTATTATTTTGCTGAGCGAGTTCGAATATTTCTTGTGATATCGGTCAATTTCAGTCTCTATCGATTGAACTGGCATCTCCTATTCATTTGCCTTTCGGTGATTGTGTTAAATTTAATCACGATTTGGCCGTTGTTTGCAACATCAGAGTAACGTCGGTTTTCTTCTTCTTTACGCTGATCGAATTAATTCGTTACGAATTGCGACGGCTTCTCTTCTACTCATGTGCAATGGTTGGATTGTCATTGTCATCGTATGACATGTTTGGAGTCAGAGCATCAACGCGTCCTCCATGTACATTTTTATTTTCACGTTCTTTTTGGCCTCCGTAGATTTCTGGTCCATTATGACTCTGATTTTCCCTTCTCGTTTACGATCTTGGTTGAAATTGTCATTGATCATGGCATTATCTCAGGAAGGAGAGTTCGTGTGTGCAGGTGCAACAGCGCGTGTACGTGCCGGGTGGGAAGAAGGAGCAGGAGGCATTGGAGTTCGAAGTGTACAGCCAGGGGATGTTCAAGACGGAGCTGTGCAACAAGTGGCAGGAGACTGGCGCGTGCCCGTACGGCGACCACTGCCAGTTCGCGCATGGCATCGCGGAGCTGCGTCCGGTGATCAGGCACCCACGTTACAAGACTGAGGTCTGCCGGATGGTCCTTGCCGGCGACATGTGTCCCTACGGCCACAGGTGCCACTTCCGCCACTCCCTCACCGACCAGGAGATGATGCTGGCTTCGCGTTGATCCTGATGTCATTGCATTCATTAATTTCTCCATTGATTTGGTTATGTACATAAAAAAAAAAAAAAAAAACTCCCCAAAGAAATTGATCAAACCCACAAATAACAACTCAAAAAGGATAATAAAGATGGTAAAAAGAGGTAAATCAAAACTAAATGCGGTTGATAGTCGGTTTTTTTAGTGGAAGGAGGACCATATCCAGGTGGATATATAGATGAGATTAGCCTGATGAGATTTAAGGCGAAACTTTTCGATTGGATTTTGCTTATGGGTATATCAGCTATCATGCTAAGACATATTGGGGCCGTTTCTGTTACTGTGATTTTGCATGTTGTTGACGTTATGGTTGGTTGAGGTACAGGGACCAACTTAACCAACCATACCAAAAGTCTGGGGGTTTTGTAATGATGACGCAATTTGTTACGCACGGAGTACGTTACTTTCAGTTCAAGCTAGTTATCCCTTGTCCCTCTCTCCCCTCTCTAAAGTTGTTGCCATCAGTGAGATGTGTGTTTGAGAATATTGTTGATTCGTTAGCAAAATCGCGAAATGTGGAGCCACTATTTATCATTGGTTGGATTCTTTTTTTTTCTTTTTTTTTAATCATTCTCTATGTAATCCGGATCTTGATCGACCGCGGCAAACGGACTTGAAAGCAACTTTTATGGTAATTCCATATGTCTTACGCAGAAAATGAAGACTCCTTTTATTCAGTTTCCTGAGTGGGAGCTTCCTTGTCATCAATCAAACATGTTAAAAGAGTCCAAAGCAAAAGGTTTAATTGTTAGGTGAAAGCTTGATTCAATGTCTTAGTCAGAAGTAGTTTCCTAAGTGGGAAATTCAAACATGTTGAAAGAGTCGAAAGCAAAAGGTTTAATTGTTAGGTGAAAGCTCGATTTTTTTTTGGTTGAAAGGTGAAAGCTTGATTTAATGTTTAACATTTGATGAATAAAAATAATAGTTTCATGATATTTCTAATAAAAACATACATATTCTATATTTGCGGAACGGCTTGGATACTTATCCTATACTTTTCCAAGAATTATATTCGGTACACTAAGGGTCCGTTCGTTTCGCGGAAAATATTTTTAGGAAAATATTTTCTTGTAAAATGACTATATTTTCCGGTATTCGATTGAAACCAGGAACTTTAAGTGGAAAATATTTTCCACCGTTTGTTGGCTAATTTAATTGTTTGGGAAAATTATCAAAAAATTGAATTTTAATATTTTTAATTGACCAAAAAATTATTTTTATTTTTTATATATTTTTTAAAAATGAATTTGTATTTTAAAAAAATTGAAATTTTGTTATTTTATTATTTTATTATTTTATTATTTTTTTTTTTTTTCTTTTTCCTTTTTCTTTTCCTTCCTCCTTCCTCCTCCATCCTCCACCGCCGCATGCCTGACTATGGCCGGTTGCCCAGTGGCCGACCAAGACGCGGTTGCGAAATCCGGCCAAGCCTCGAGGCTCCTGATCTAGGCAAGCCCGAGCTTTAATGCCAGATCTGGCGAGCTCGCGACTCGGCCGATCCAGGTGAGTCGCGAGCTCACCGAATTTGGAGGCGAAGCTCAAGCTCGCCTAAATTGGGAGCCCGAGCTCCGCCACTAGATCCGACGAGCTTGCGGCTCGCGAGAGCCCGGTGAACCTTTAGTGAGCTCCGGCAAGGCCCGAGCCCCACCCAGCTCGCCAAATATGGCGAGGCTCGAGCTGGCTCACGGCTAGCCACCGCTGTGGCCGGCGATCGGCCAAGGCCAAGGAAGAAGATGAAAAGGAAAGAAAGAAAAGAAAAAAGAAAAAAAGGAAAAAAAATTTAAAACTCGATTTAAAAAAGAAAAAAGAAAAAGAAAACATTAAAAGAAAATGAAAATGTGCTTGGTGAAAAAAAGCAAGGTGGAAAAAGCACTTTTAAATGTTGTTTTTTCATTAATAGAAAACATTTTCCTTGACTAATTCATTTTCCGTGAAACGAACGCTGGAAAATCCGAAAAACATTTTCCTGAAAATCATTTTCAGTGAAACAAACGGAGCCTAAGGCTTTCTTCCTTTTCTTTTCTTTTTCGGCCGGCTCACTAAGGTTAGTTTACAAAGTTATTATGTCATGCTATGATGTAAGTGATAGAAATGTACACATCCGTTTAAAGAATTGAATCCTATTAGTCAATAGTCTCTAAAAGTATGCGACATTGTTTCGTGATCATTGATTTTAACATATCTAACATCATTCTTTAAATATTGAAGTAGAGTGGGTATCACACCTGGTTACTTCTTCAATTTAAGATTTGCCCATGGTTGGTGCCACATTTCTTAAATATTACCTTGAGTGTGTTACTGTACTATATGTATTTGGACCATTAGATCTAGTGGGGCGCATGTGTAGACCCACTAGATACAAAGATCTCAATGGATGTAACTCCCTCATATTGAGTCATGCTCCAAAGCTCTAGCCTATTGTGGAACAAATGCACCTTCTTGGTGTTAGTTCAGTCCAACTTTGTGACATTATTAGAGACTTGTTTCATCAAAAAAGTTGACGAAATATCTTTTTGAAACGTGGATTGATAAGTAAATCGACAAAGGGTGAGAAGGATCTTTTTCTCTTCCTTGAATAAACAATGTAAATGACGAGAAATCCAAATGTACAAAAACTAGAATTCCCATGAAATTTTTCTTGAAAAGTTGTGCGAATCAAAAAAAGATTGCCCACAAAGGATGCTCGATCGGTAAGATATGCGCTTCCAAAGTTTAGCTATCTCAAATTTATTACAACTAGACAGACAACAACGCATAATAGCTTGACTCTTATTTTCTAGTAATTTCATGTTTGTCATGAGAATT
Source organism: Eucalyptus sp. ANBG9806169 (assembly GCA_014182395.1). NCBI lineage: Eukaryota > Viridiplantae > Streptophyta > Magnoliopsida > Myrtales > Myrtaceae > Eucalyptus > Eucalyptus sp. ANBG9806169. The sequence continues at coordinate 34,015,793 of CM024578.1, forward strand.
CTCTCGAAAAGTAATGTGGAATAAAAAAGGGCATTGGAATGTATAGGTAAACTCAAAATAAAGATGAAGAACTAGTCTTCTTTGATTGATTACCTGTTCTTTGTACAACTTATATTCTAAGTAATTATACCTCCAATCGACAGTTAACACCAGTTACTAAGAAAACTACACATGCTATATACGGCTCTTATGATTCGACATTAGTTATCTACAAACATTGAGCCCCAAAATCATTTACTTCACCATAGCGGCATCGCCTCCACTTTTTCCTAGGTCACTACCTCTAACAATTGCATCCAAGGTCCACTTTACTTCTGGACAATTACATTAGTCCCACTGACTAATGTTTCTTCGCCTCCACTTTCTTAATAGTCATATCATGTCCACCACTTTTTACGAATACACTTTACCCTTTTCATCTATTCTTCTCTCTCTATCGATTTCTTTTCCCCATCGCTGGGCCACGTCATTAACAATCTCTGTCGATTAGAGCCGGGACTCTCTTGTCAACGGACTGCACTTCACCGACTAATCATCCTCAATGCTCGGCTGCCATTTCTACTGCCGTCGTCCTGGCGGCAGATCCTCATCGATGCAACTGCTGAATCCCACGCTCCGGACTCTTATTTAGAGTCGACAAGACTAGAACCAATCTCGGGTTAAATCGGACGTCGTCTATCACGATCGTCGAATTTCGAGGGGATCCAAAGTCAATCACGAAAGGACACTCGCCAGGACTTTTGAACCACCGCCTCTTGTTTGCGCGCGCCCGAATGGTTAGAACGTCGTATTCTCTGCCGTGTGTATAGATCGTGCAGAGATTCGCCCTTTGGCTCGGGGCGCAAGCGGGGTCCAGCTAAGGTGCCGGTGAATCCTCTCTGCTCGAGACAAGATTCAGTACTGTCAGATTCCACTTGAAGCTACTGACGATTGGTGCCACGGCGGGCTCGCTTTCGTATCCTCGGCCTCGTTCCGTCAATGGTGTTTGTTGGGACGACGGCGTCTATGGCTGCCTGTCCATACGCGTGCGCGGTTAGATCTTCGTAGCCGGACGTTTGTTTTGTCTTTCAAGCAAGCGGCTATGACATGTGTTTTAAATTTCCTTTCTTTCTTTTCACGTACGCTACGGAAGTGTGTCTTAAGAAACAGTTGAGAGAGCCATTTCAATTTGGTTGACAGAGATGTTTGCTTTTAAAAGTGACATCTTAAATTGTGATCATTTCTTTAGTATGATCGGCTATCTAATAGGGTTTCGGTGACTACGGAAAACGCGTAATCTAGTAGAATGATGTGTAGGAAATAGGTGGGTCTGTTTACTCCATGGACATCCGATTTGAATCCTATAAAAATATGGACATTTATTGATTTACTTATGAAGTGAATATTCATAAATATGTTCCACGGCCACAATCCACGATCATGCGCTCATCCATGACCTCGATCCATGATCCATGGCATTGGGCATCCACGAGTGCATCTTCATAGGTTAGGGAAAAAATGCCTACTCATTTGATTCCTTTACTTTTGCTTTGCTTGAAATTCCTTTCTCAAGGAATTACTCTTCGATGTGGATGGAAAAGCTCGATTGCCAAAGCTAACCATAATTTATTTTCTCCCTCAAACAAGTTTTGATAATTAAATTGACATATTTCATGTGAACTAAAAAGTGGATGGATTATTGAGATCAATGAGATGCATGTTGATGTCGCAATCACCCTGACGTCCTCTGTCTTTATTGAGAGACGGTTGAATATAGGTTTTTGTTTTGGGGGTTGGTGTTGGGGGTAAATTTCTCAAAATATGCAATTAAACAAACCCTAAGTTTAAAGGATATATATCCTTCTCCTAAATGTAAAACAAATTTTATGGATTAGTTGATCTTCATCTTCGAAGCTGAAATATTTGAGTTGACAATTTGTTCCATATTAACGGTGAGTTGACCTTTTTTTCCTTAGTAACAACAAAAATGAAGCTTCTTTAACGTGAACTAATAAGGAGAGATAGTAAAATGAGTTATCCAATGGATAAATTACCAAAAAAATCCATACACATATTGTATGGATATCAATTTAGTCATAAACCTTTTAATTTGACCAATTTAATATTACACCTCTTAATAATTTGTCAATATAGTCATTTCAGCCAACTTTGTTTGAAAATTGTTGACATGGATACTAGCAACCACTAACATAGACAATTATTTTTAATAATTTTTTGAATTTTTGTACACATTTATATATTTTTTTCCTTTTGTTTTTAACTATAACCAACACCATTTAGGCGAGGGTTGCCTTGCCCAATGCCTTGTCAATAGTGAGCAAGGTAGCACTTGCCCTTGCCTAATAGTCGATGAGCCAACTACAGTGGGAAAAAGAAGAAAAGAACAAAAAACATATATAATTCAGATTTTTTTTTTTATAAAATTATAAAAATTATCTATGTCAATACTAGCCAATTCCATCACGTAAGACAACCGTTGTTTATGTTGGCGATTTTGAGTCAAAATTGGCCGAAATGATTACATTAGTAGATTGTCGAAATGTTTAGGACTAAATTGACTAAACTAAAAGGTTTATGACTAAATTATCATCTTCTATGCAATAGGTTTAAGAATTTTTTAATAAATAACCATTGAAAGAAAAACTTTTGAACTCAAATTGACTATAATTAGCCCAAGTCACCCCATAAATGTTATGATCTATCTCAAATGGTTTTGCGTTTCAATGGAATCAAGTAGGAAAAGAAACGCAAGGTCGGTTCTTAAATTTCGAAAGGTACACTTAAGTGCCAAAATCGGAGTAAAACTTATTTCCGGCCAAAATGCCGATGTGGCATTAAAGCTCAAAACGACGTTTTCCGATGTGAACAAATAATTCGTTTTGGGCGATGTGGTAAAAAAATAAAAATAAGAATTAATTAAATTAAATTAAAAATTAAATTTAGTTAAAATATTAAAAATTAATAATTTTAAAATTAAATTAAGTAAAATATTAAAAATAATTATTTAAAATTAGAAAAATTTAAAAAAAAATTACAAATTTAAAAGGGGGAGGCGGGCCGAGGATCGCCCTTAGCGCCGCCGCCCCGCCACCGCCGGGAAGGACCGGTGACGGCGGGGTGAGGGTCGGCCGGGGTCGCCGAGCCCGGCCGGGGGGCGACCCGTCGGGCGACGAGGGCTCGCGAGCCCTCGCCCCGGATCCGGCGAGGGTCGGCGGCCCTCGCGGCCGGGCCAAGGGGCCGCCGCCCGCCGGGGTCGCCCCCGGGGGCGGGCGGGCCCTTGCCAAAATCCTGGGGCGAGGGCTTAATGGAAACCGACCCTTTTTTCAGTCAATGCTCGAGGGCCGATCCCTCGGCCCGCCTCCCCCACACCCCCCTTTTTTTTCTAATTTTAAAATAATTATTTTTTAATATTTTAACTAAATTTAATTTTTAATTTAATTTAAAATTTTTTTCATGTCAGCCCAAAAATGATTTTCTCTTTTAATCGGAAAAAAAACTGACAAACGTTTTTTTCGAAAAACATGACTTAGTATTGGCATGTGAATCCAGCGTTCTTAGTTCATTTTTGGAAACTTATTTTTGGGAAAATATTATTTTCCTTATATTCCGATATTTGGTCCTCAAGAAAATATTTTTCCAATGGAAAGGTTTTCCTATCAAAGTGTAAAAATCATGAAAATGATTTTCTCTTTAAAAAAAAACCGACAAGCATTTTTCAAAACATGACTTAGTATCATGTGGATCCATAGATTTGAGCACCATTTCGGTCCTTGAGTCCGAACAAGTCTGCGTCGATTCCATCAAGGCTATGCTAGGACACTGGTGCTTGAGTGTGGGCCCCTAGCACCCACGCGCTTGAGTCCATCAAGTTCGAACCTAAACCCTTGGTGTTCAAACTCGATGCTCTAGCATCCGAACTCAAGTCCATAAAGAGCGTGCTCAGGTCCCTACACTCAAGCTCTAGTCCCAACCCTTAGGCCCGAGTCCATAAAGACGGTGTGACGGTCCTCGAAACTCAAACTCGAGTTTTTGATTAATGATGCGTTTGTTCTTATAAAAATATTTTTACAAAATAATTCAAAATTTAGATTATTTTTTATTGTTTTGAGTTTTTTTCTCTTTTTCTTCTTTTCTCTTTCCTTTCTCCTTTTTCCTCCTCCTTCCTCCATCGGCCACACATCTCGGTGAGGGCTGACAACCTAGCAACTAGGAGTCCATAAAGATGGTCCGGTGGTGTGGTCCTCCTCAAAACTCAAACTCGACCAAGTATATATATTATATTACATTATATTATTTATAATTCTTTTATATATTCAAACCTAAGTAAAATATAAAACCTAAGAGTTATGGTGAGATGTTCTATCAATTATAGTCAAATTTAAAACTTTTTTTATTAATTAAAAAAGTTCAAGTGAATTAATAAGATGTGAAGTTATATATTCATGGTTTATATTAAGTATTTTGACATTTTTTGGTTTAATTGTATTTTTAATGAATTTTACTTTTCAATTTGTGTCAAATGGTAGAAGTTTTTGAAGAGTAGAGTAGTTCTTTACGATTATTTGCTTTCCTTTCAAATCTTTTGCTGTTATGAATATTAAAGATAGATGATTACAAGAACTTTTCATCTTGTCCCATATCTCGATTACGAAATTTCTATTATTGTGTCATCTTAAATTTGCTAAATATGTATTGGTATTTATAGTTTATGTCTCGAGGTTTGCTTTTTTAGGGAGTATAAAAACAAGAAAAAAAATTATCGATCGATCCCGGGACTTGGAAACCGACAACCTCATCCGAGCAACTAGCCATGATGCAAGCCAGTGACCTGACGCAAGCCAGTGACCTCGAGGGCTCGCTAGATCCAATCGAGCTCACAACTCAACCGATCTTGGTGAGCTCGCGGCTTGCTTAATCTCGGTGAGCTTGGGCTCGGCCGAGGGGCAGGAAGCTCACGGCGTGCCTAATCTCGTCGAGGGAAAGCTCACCTTGGCTATCGCTGTGGCACAGCAAAAGAAAAAGTAATTTAAAATTCTAATTTTGCGTGAGACAAAGTAATGGGATTGAAATCATTTTCTTAATGATATCCAATCACCGAAAATATTTCGATCACATATAAACAAATAAAGGAAAACTAATCATTTTCCTAAAAAATGATTTTTTTTTTTTTAATTTCTTTCATCCTCAAAGTTACACACGCGCAATCCAATCATATTTTCGAGTGGATTGAGACAATTTTTTTTTTTCCATGCGACGTCACTCCGTGGTGAAAGAGAGCTGAAAATATCTCATGTTATTAATCTCGACTTTATTCCTGCCGCCTATAAAATATCCGTATATGCCCAACTTTATATATTTAACGAGTCTCATTCAGAGGAAACCCAATTCGAGATTCTCTTTTCATTGATGGAGAGAGAGCGACAACTTCGTCAGTCTGGCGTGCCCCTAACGCTGTCCAACGTGTATCACGTCCCTCATTGGTAGTGAAAAAAGGTGGGGTTCGGGAGGCTTTATTCTTCTCTCTCATGTCAGGAGCCACACTTGCAACATTTTGGAAATATCGCGTCCTTTTCATTCCTCTAATCTTCGACATTGTACCCAATTTTCTATCATACAAAAAAAAAAAAAAATAAAAAATGAAGAAAAAAAAAAAAATCGACGTGAAATCGACGGCGAGCTATCATAGGAATTGAGGAGGCAAACCCCATCGACGTCGATGAAAACTAACCAGACATCCAGCGACCGCTGAAAAAGATAGAAATCAATATAATAGCAAGAAGAAAAGAGAGAAAATCGTGGGTCCGCTTCGATTTTTACTAGGGTTGTTCGCATTCAAATTGGGTTTTGCTCTCCGTCGGATGGAGCCAAATAATGGGATCTAAAAGCTAAAGTTACCTAGACCGATCGATGTTAAATTTGAATCCTTCCTCTTCTAACTTTAATCGAAATGGGAATTTCGTCACGCATCTTTTTTCTGTGATTGGAGAATGGAGCAATCAAACGAAGGTGCGCCTCCCAATTTCTGGAAGTTGCCTCGAACCGAGCTGAACATTATGATTATTTTTCTCTCTCCCTCCTCTCTTTTGATCTGCAGAGGCGCCGAGCGACAATGGGAATCTGATGCTGGAGAGCAACTTCATAAAAAAAAAAAAAAAAGGAGGGTGAGAAAGTAGGACTTTAGCTTCATTTTTATGGAAAGATTCCCGAGCGTTTGGAAGCTTTTGGTAAGAAAGAGCAGCGGGTCCAGTCCAGTTGTCCCCACTCGTGACGCCCGCGAAGCGTCTTTATCACTTTACTCCTCTCTCTGCGATTCTTCCACATTCATCCCCCCTCGCGAAACTCCTAATTCATCCTTTGAGCCCCCCCTCCCCTAACTTGAATCAGGTAACTCCGGTCCGGATTTCGGCACGCGATATCGAGCCTTAGAGACGAGTATTGCGAATCGAGGGTTAACCTTAGCGGGACTTCCCGGGAGTGTCGCATGTTCTCGGTTCGGTTTGCCGGAATGGTTATACCTAACACGAACGAGAGAGGACTTAAGGAAGACTCAAGTAATGGATCTCGCTTGATGGTTGAGTTAGAAATTTGGGGGCGTTTTCCGTCATCCATGACTCAATACGTCGGTGGCATGGATAAAAAGGCACGCCGACAGCGACTCCTCGAGTGAAATAGACTAACAGTCTAGGAGTATATGCGCAAATACAGAAATTAGGGAGGGCATATCCGGAAACAGTCTAGGCTGCCCTGAGTGAGTAGGTGGGGCGAGTGGAGCGGATTCCATCGGGCATGGGTTCTATAAAAGGGCAGGGACGCTCTCGTTCTCGACATAGTTGTGGTTAAGAGTCACATACGAAGATGCCATACGAGAGTGATTGAGTGAGATGAGGGAAAGGGAGATTCGAGCTACCGGAAGTCTTGGGAATGGGCGGTTTGGGATAAACCGGAGAAAAGACGACGTCGTCGAGATCTCGGCGCCATGAGTTCTTTCGATTAAGTTTTTCCCAAGGCCGCCCATTCCGATGATTTCCGGCAGCTCCTCCCTTTCCCTTCCGTCTCTATGACTACCGTCACCGACCGTCCCGCAGGAGACGCGACCGTGTGACTCGAGAGGGAAAAAGGTAGTGTTCGTTCAGTCCCCGGATGCCGAGGGTATGTACTATGCTTTCCTTACTCCTCGTATATGCCGAAACACACGTTCGTCTGCTTGGCTTGTTGTTTTCCGACAGATCGCTTGCGGAGGACGAATCGAAAGAGGAACAGAATCGCGGCTACACGAACCGCCGTAGCTGAGTATTGAGACGCAGAATTGGATCAGAAGATCTGTTCTTGAAGTTGTCACAAGGCCGCTCATACTGAGAGGGACCAGCAGATCTTGAGATGAGGGGAGAAAAGACACTATTTTCAACAGAAATTAAGAGGATTTTGTATCAAAATTTCCTCTTCTTTCGCACCCATTTTGATCATTTCTGTCATTTTGCTCTGCAAATGAATGCTATATTCATCATCCAGCGAACATACAAATTGATACCAATGCGTAAATCGGAAGGCCTCGAACATGCCGCTACTGATCAGATGTTCGTTCTAAGGATAAATAAAGTTTGCCCTCAATGATCGCATCTGTAGGACCGATCCATCGTCCCTCGTCCTTCGTCCATGGATCTCTGCCTTATCCAGCGACGAAATCCTCGGCCTAAACCGGACCATTAGTCGATGATGACGAACCAACCGAGAATTCTAAATTAAGGGGGGAGTGAAAAAAATTAAAAATTCAATGTATATTATTTTAAAGATTCCTTACATACGGAGGAATATCAAAGTACAGAGGGCATGAAAAAAAAATTTACTACTAAGGTACTTTGAATATTCTCTACGTTCTATTCAAAGGCATCCGGGCCCACCCAATAATTAGTTTTGCGCACAACAAGTCGATCTTCATTCTATTAATCGATATGCAAGTTAATTATGAATTGCAGAAAAGAATGAGTCTAATCACATTTTAATCATATCCAAAAGTTACAAAAAAATTTTAAAAAAATTTCCCCGTTGATATAGAAGAAGCCTCGGACGTCCTATCGGTATATAAAATAACACAAAAATTTCTCTCACAAATTACTGAAAAAAATAGAAGAAATAAAACCATTTCATTAATATTAGAGAAAATTCCAAATAAGTATTTGAAGTATTCTCGTTTTCTCAAATAAGGACCTCAAGTGGATCTTATTTCAAATAAAAGCATAAAATGATCAAATTGTCTCAAACAAGGGGTTGAAATAGCTAAATTGTTTCAAATAAGGGCATTTTTTGCCATCGGAGAAAGGGTATTTTAGTCAAAACAATTGTAATTATATTTTTTTGATTCTTTGATTTTTTTTCCTTTTTCTTTTTTTTTTTTTTTTTTTTTTCTTTTTTCCTCTTCGCTCCCTAGCCATAGCTATCAATGGCTAGTGGAGGTCGCCCACCTCCTCGCCCTTGTCAGCATCAAGCAAGGGCGACCTTTGCTAGATCCGACAATGGAAACCCAAGCAAGGGCAAGGGTGGCCCTTACTAGTCTTAGGGCAAGGGTGACCCTCGCCTAACGCCAATGAGGGTTGCCCTTGCCAAATTAGGCAAGGGCGGTCTTGTCAGACGCTAGTAAGGGCAATCCCCCCGAAGTCAAGTGAGGGCAACCCTCACCCTTGCCCTCGCCCATCATTGCTGGTGGCTGCCCTCACTTGAGTTTGACGATTTCCACCATGGCTAGCAGAGGAAAGGGAGAAAAGGAAAAAATAAAAAAATAAATTAAAAGACGAAAATGCCTTTCAATTGAAGAGGTTAGACCCTTTTTTAAAATTGATATGACTATTTTAGGCTTTTATTTTAAATAAGTTCCACTTTAAGCCATTATTTAAGATGATTTGACCACTTCATACATTTATTTGGAATTTCCCTTTAAAATTACATGTCGAGGATGAGGTAGGGTTATCGATTAAGGCAGTACAACGTGCCTTTCATTTACCAATGCATGGTCATATCTTGAAACTTAGGGCTCTTCCATTTTTATTTTTGTTTTTGTTTTCAAAACAATAATCGATGCGTAGATGCATAGCTTGTTAAATAAATCATACTCACCTTTGTATATATCTTCAAAACAATTATAATAAAAGGTATGTTTATTTTAAAGAGCTTTCAAATTAACTTCTCGGATATTTAAGTGTTGAGTAGGTCACTCCCAATTGGAGAGGCCAACGCAATTACGTATATCTGTAGTAGAATATATATAGTAGTGAGTGTGTAAAAGTAAAAAGAAAAAAAAAGGAGAAAAAGAAAAAAAAGAAAAAGAAGATATCAAAAGAGGTTGGGAGATATATTTACGTGATATTCCACATCCAGAAAATTAAGGGAGATTAGAAAAGGTGATATTCTCGGATCTACAAAATCACGAGAGATTAGGGGATATATCTACGTGATTTTTTTATATCGTACAATTCCAATTGGGATTGCTTTTTGCTCCTATAAATAGGAGTCCTCCTCAACGGAGAAGATGTGACACACGAGCAAGAATATCATAGAAAGCGTAGAGGAAGAAACAATTTTCTTCTTCCAAGAAAGAGAGTTATCTTTGAGAGTTTTCCAATTTGAGGAGATCCAGGTGAAGAAGTGAGAGATCCACTTTGGGTGAAGTTGTATCCCATTATTTATCATAGTGGAAGTTTGAAGTGGACTACGGTCCCGTGGTTTTTCCCTTCACCTTGGAGGGTTTCCACATTAAAAGTTCTGGTGTTATTTACTATTCATCTTTCTTTTGCTTTCATTGAATATCCTATTTAATTTCACAGAAATAGTAGCGGGAAAAATTATCTGGGCATTATCCGCAAATAATTTTTTCTTTTTTCCCAACAAGTGGTATTAGAGCGAGGTTGCTCTATATATTATTTTTCTGTGCAAAATTAAATGGAGGAAAATTTTGGCAACATGATAAAATTGACTGCATTCAATTATGCAATCTGGAAACCAAAGATGGAGGATCTGCTATACATTAAAGATCTTTGGAGGCCAATTGTGATACCGATGGAGGTGCCGTACCAACGTCCAAGGACGATCCGACGAGGAGTTAGATCCCGTAGCGGAAGCCAAATTGGCATCGTCTTCTGGTGGCAAACCAACGACAATGTCCGATAGCGAATGGATGGTGCTTAATCAGAAGTATGCTGCTCAAATCCGACAATGGATTGATAAGAGCATTTTTCAAAATTTTGCTAATGAACATGATGCTGGTGTTCTTTGGCAAAAATTAGAGAAGATGTACGCAAGAACAACGGCGCAAAATAAAGCAAATCACATGCGGCGGCTCGTGAATCTGAAATACAAAGACGGGAGCAGTGTCTCGGAACACATGAGTGAGTTCCAAGGTATAGTAGACCAACTCAATTCTATGAAGATGACATTAGATGATGAATTGTAGGCATTACTGCTACTTAGCTCTTTGCCAAATAGCTGGGACACACTTGTTGTGTCGGTCAGCAACTCGGCTCCTGATGGCAAGCTTACCATGGACGTGGTAAAGATAGAATGTTGAATGAAGAATCCCGGCGAAAAGAAAGTTTGAGTCAACCCTGCATCTGAGGCTCTTGTCATTAATCGACAAGAAAATCAAGAACATAGAGAGAGAAGCAAAAGCCGAAATTTCCGGAATCAGCAACGAGGAAGGTCCCAATCCAACTTCAAACGAGACAAGAAGTGCCATCATTGTGGTAAACTGGGACACTTCATCCAAGAATGTAGAAAGCTAAAGGCGGAAAAATCAAAAAGTCATAACGTCAACAAAGCTAACGAGAACCAGACAAATAACGCTGCAAATATTACGGATGAGGTGATCATTATTCAAAGTGATGATTCCATTAATCTTGCATCCCAAGATTCGACATGGGTAGTTGATACGGTGCATCCTACCATGTCACGGCTCGTCAAGATCTTTTCACATCTTACACCACTGGCGATTTTGGACTCGTAAAGATGGGAAACGAAGGTACATCCAAAATTATTGGTATGGGTAATATTTATTTGGAGACTAATGTTGGATGTAGGCTATTACTCAAAGATGTGAGGCATGTTCCGGACATACGCTTCAATCTTGTATCTCGCCGGCAAGCTTGATGACGAAGGCTACATCAATTTCTTTAGTGATGGAAAATGGAAGCTCACTAAAGGTAATTTGGTGGTAGCCAAAGGAGAAAAGACTAACTCTCTCTATATTGCACAATTCAAGCCGTGTATAGGAGAGGTGAATGTAACTGGAAAAGGAGTCACCACCGAGTTATGGCATAAGCGACTCGGACACATGAGTGAGAAAGGACTTAAGATTCTCACTAGAAAGCAACTTCTACCCGGAATGAAAGGTACACCGTTGAATACTTGTGTCGACTGCATTATGGGAAAACAACATAGAGTAGCATTTCACAATTCCCCACCATCTAGAAAAGCTGAAATTTTAGATTTGATACATACTGATGTATGCACAATGCAAACTAGAACACTTGGAGGTGCACTTTATTTTGTGACATTTATTGATGACCACTCTAGAAAGGTGTGGGTATTTACCTTGAAAACTAAAGATCAAGTGCAGGAAATCTTCAAGCAATTTCATATGAAGGTTGAAAGAGAAACAGGCAAGCAATTGAAGTGTGTACACTCAGACAACGGTGGCGAATACCGAGGACATTTTGAAGATTATTGCAAGAACCTTGGGATCAAACTAGAAAAATCCATACCAAAAACACCTCAACACAACGGTGTCGCGGAGCGGATAAACAGAACCATATGTGAAAAAATCAGATGTATGCTCTCCAACACAAAGCTGCCAAACCACTTTTGGGGTGAGGCAATGAGGACGGCAGTTGATTTAATCAACCTATCACCTTCAGCTCCACTTAACGGTGATGTACCACAAAGTGTCTGGACTGGTAAGGATATTTCTTATGGCCACTTGAAGGTGTTCGGCTGTAGAGCATTTGTCCACATTCCAAGAGATGAGAGATCAAAGCTTGATGGGAAATCAAAGCAATGTATTTTTTTGGAGTACGCACATGAAGAATTCGGCTACAGACTCTGGATCCTGTTAACCGGAAAATAATCGAAACGGTGGACGTGGTATTTCTTGAAGATCGGACAATCGAGGACTTCGAGAAGCATGAGAAATCTCCATCACCAGACGAATACCCCGTTGATCTTGGCCCAGTCGCTCCTCCTATTAACAAGCAAGCTAAATCTAGGATTGAAGGTAAAAATACTTTAATTGAACTTGAACCTATTGTTGAACAAGTCACATCAGAACCTCAATTGAGGAGATCAACTCGTGAACGACAATCTAGTCGTAGATATTCTCCCAATGAGTACGTGATGCTCACTGACGTGGGAGAATCAGAGAATTACCAAGAAGCGTTATTCCATGAGCATAAAGAGAAGTGGTTAAAAGCTATGCAGGAGGAGATGAAATCTTTAGACGAAAATCATACTTATGATTTAGTCAAGTTGCCACAAGGAAGAAAAGCTCTCAAAAACAAGTGTTCAGACTAAAGACTGAAGAAGGTAACTCACAGCCACGATACAAAGCAAGGTTGGTTGTGAAGGGATTCGCTCAAAAGAAAGATATCGACTTCGATGAGATATTTTCTCCTGTAGTTAAAATGTCCTCTATCCGAGTTATCCTTGGCTTGGCAACAAGCTTGAACCTAGAGGTCGAGCAACTTGACGTGAAGACCGCGTTTTTACATGGAGACCTAAATGGGGAGATCTACATGGATCAGCCGGAAGGTTTCAAAATTAAAGGCAAAGAAAATCTTTTGTGTAGATTAAGGAAGAGTCTTTACGGGCTCAAGCAGGCACCAAGATAGTGGTACAGAAAATTCGATTCCTTCATGGAAGAAAATGCGTTCAACAAAACCACCGCTGATCACTGCGTTTTCGTCAAGAAATTCACTTATGGTAATTTCCTCATTCTTTTGCTTTACGTTGATGACATGCTAATTGTTGGCCAGGATAAAAGCAAGATCAACAACTTAAAGAAGGAATTGAGCAAGTGCTTTGCGATGAAGGATTTGGGACCCGCAAAACAAATTCTTGGGATGGAAATCTTGCGAGACAGGCAAAATCGCAAACTCTGGTTATCTCAAGAACGGTATGTTAATAAAGTTCTTGAAAGATTTAACATGAATAACTCCAAAGCAGTTTGTTCTCCACTTGCAAATCATTTCAAACTCAGTTTAGAGCAGTGCCCAAAAAGTGAGACAGAAAAAGAAGGAAATGGAAAAAGTCCCTTATGCATCGGCAGTTGGCAGTCTAATGTACGCGATGGTATGTATGAGGCTTGATATCGCCTATGCAGTTGGAGTGGTAAGCAGATTTCTATCTAATCCGGGTAAGGAACATTGGGCAGCAGTCAAATGGATATTCAGGTATCTTCGAGGTACTTCTAATAACTGTATATGCTTTGGTGATGGAAAAACTTTTTCGGATTCAGACATGGCAGGGGACATGGACTCAAGAAAGTCCACATCAAGATACCTAATGACTTTTGCAGGGGGAGCGGTTTCATGGCAATCTCGACTACAAAAATGTGTTGCCTTATCTACTGCTGAAGCAGAGTATATTGCGATAACAGAAGCATGTAAAGAACTCTTGTGGATGAAGAAGTTTCTACAAGAAGTGGGCCACAACTAAGAGGAGTTTATCTTGTATTCAGATAGTCAAAGCGCAATACACCTCAGCAAAAATGCAACTTTCCACTCTCGATCCAAACACATTGACATCAGATATCATTGGATACGTGATGTGTTGGAAGAAAAAGCCCTACAGCTAAAGAAAATACACACCGACAACAACGGCTCAGATATGATGACAAAATCTCTATCTACAGTGAAGATGCAAGCCTGTCGAACTTTTGCAGGTTTGACACCTTCTCCAAATTGCTCGTGAGGGGAGATTTGTTGAGTAGGTCACTCCCAATTGGAGAGGCTAAGGCCGTATATCTGTAGTAAAATATATATAGTAGTGAGTGTGTAAAAGTAAAAAGAAAAAGAAAAAGGAGAAAAAAGAAAAAGAAAAAAAAGATATCAAAAGAGGTTGGGAGATATATCTACGTGATATTCCACATCCAGAAAATCAAGGGAGATTAGAAAATGTGATATTCTCAGATCTACAAAATCACGAGAGATTAGGGATATATCTACATGATTTTTTTATATCGTACAATTCCAATTGGGATTGCTTTTTCTCCTATAAATAGGAGTCCTCCTCAACGGAGAAGATGTGACACACAAAGCAAGAATATCATAGCAGCGTAGCGGAAGAAACAATTTTCTTCTTCCAAGAAAGAGAGTTATCTTTGAGAGTTATCCAATTTGTGAGAGGTTCAGATCCACAAATTGAAAGACGATGAGAGATCTACATTTGGGTGAAGTTGTATCACATTATTTATCATAGTGGAAGTTTAAAGTGGACTACGGTCCCGTGGTTTTTCCCTTCACCTTGGAGGGTTTCCACGTTAAAAGTTCTGGTGTTATTTACTATTCATCTTTACTGCTTTCATTGAATATCTTATTTAATTTCACAGAAATAGTAGCGGGAAAAATTATCTGGGCATTATCCGCAAATATTATTTTCTTTTTTCCCAACATTAAGTACTTGGTTCGTCGAAGATTAAGTCATGTCCGACGTCCGAAATTACCCAAATCTATGACTGTCGACTCGAGTTGAATGAGACTGAGTAAGACATGGCAAGATTGAAATTGACCGAGTCCTTTTAGTTGGCAATCTCGACAATCGACAGGGCGATGGGAAGTTGCTGATAGATAGCATGAAATGAAATTGCTTAGTGTTGAACCACGAGGTGTCAATAAATGAAATTTGGTTCAATCGACGGGGGAGTCAAAGTTAAAGCAGAGACCGGCGATTCAAGAGCTGAGTACATGTTCAATCGCGAGGCCAACCAGGCCAACCATTTTTAGTAGCTAGGATTGTCATTTGAGCAAGACCCCACCAATCAATCAATCAATACCGATTATCCTATTTCATCTATCCGTTATCTTTATATTTCAATACTCTTTTAAATGGTTGGCCACTATTGTCTCTGGTCTTCATATCTTTAAATTTCTCATCAATTTACGTTTCCTGTCCAAAAATCAACAAAAGAACCTTTCATATCCTTTGCCGGTATCTATATCGATCCATATTTCAAAAGGTGCTTTGTCAACACTTTTCAATAAAAACGAGTCTACAAGTCTTCTACCACCAAAGCAAGAAAATGGATTTCCAGATGTGCATAGAGAAGATCATTTTTCCCAAGCATAACAAGCCTCTTGCCACAAAAGCTTGTGACATCTTCACCTTCTATCTTGAGATAAGGCTCTAGTCTTTATCATTTTTCAAGTTATACCGAGCAAAAGGAGGCTAATCATTTTCATCAAAACTAATTTTCACATAAAGTATTTTCCTTCGTCACGAAATCCTCTGTGAAAAAAACACACCCTAAATACCAAATGATATGTTAATAACGAGGAACAAATTAGTATTTGGCGATTCATTCCACAAATTCCCAACTAGAATCCAACTTTCACTCCCTGTCTTTTATCCTATACGTTGTCCCCTTCGCTTGGCCCTTCCTCAAAAGGGGTTGTGGCGTAATAGGTGCATAACGTCCACCGGAACATCCGTGTATTTTTAATACAGCTTTGATTTGACCATACAATGCGAAGATGAAGCGAAGATATAGTTGATTGCAATTTGATCAAGAGAATCCTATCCTACATCATGATTGTGGATGAGAATGTGATGCTCCTTCGAATATCCATCGAACACTTCCCGACCGACGGAATGAGAATGGGGGGCTCAAGGGGTGATGACAGGTGGAGGGTATCGATCTCATTTCGACCCCCTTTGGCCCGTCATCTCTTGCGCCACTCTCCCTTTCAGTCATGCACATATAATTGGAGAATGACTTATTGTTAGATGTATCAAAACTCGTCCGTTGAATTGTAACTGAGTAGCAATGTGATAGATTTTTATTTGGTCTCTAGATGGATCCACCAAATTTAAATAATTACATACAATACAAAGTGCCGAGTAAAACAACTTACGATATGAGAGCATTGTTCGACTGAGTGGTAATATTTTGCTATGGCATCCGCTATTTGGTCTCGCGGAATGCTCGTGGCCCCTCAAGATATCAAACGATTCTGTGAAATATTGTTGGTCATAGGCCTTATTTATGAGATTCGATGAAGGGAAAGATTGGAACCGCATTAAATGAGAAGACCCTAGAAGTGCGTGGAGAAAGACTTCATGATGGGACGGATGACCATGCATTGCTTTTGTAGTAAATATTCTTCTATACTCATCGTCCATGAACACAACAGCATCTCATCATAGATTTTGGGGACAGGAATACGAAAGAACACCATTACATAATGGGGTCAGAGCGTTGAAATCGTGAGGCGATGAGACGGGAAAAGGCGGGGCTGCTTGAATCTTGACTCTTGTTGAGCACGATTTCAATCGATCCCGACGGAATATATGCGCACCCAAGGGAGACGGAGGCCATCTTGGAATCAGTTCCTTTCTATAAATGGAGTGTTTCCCTCAATTGCTTAAGACGTGCACAGAACAAACTAGTTCTCTACGGCTGGTCTTGGAAAAGACAACCCCCCTCCTCCTCCTCTGTCTGTCTGTCTGTCTGTCTGGTTAGGCACTGGGGAGGCAATGATGGTGATGTTGTTGACAGAAGATAGAGAGCACAGATGGTGAAATTGCAATAACTTGGGAGATTCTCTGCAATTTTCGATCCTTTGTGCTCTCTCATCTTCCGTCATCACCTTCGGCCCCCTCATCTTTTTTTCCAAAGCACGCATTAAGTCGCTGTTTTGCATGAACCTTGACGTGTGGTCCATGTACGACCATATTCTTGCATCTACGTAGAGGTGTTGGAGGCACCTCGTGACCAAGCATGCATGTGGACTTGCTGTTCCTTTACTTCGTAAATGCAATACATTCCCCTCAACTTTGCTCGTAGTGTTTTTTGCTATTTCGCCAGGCTAACGCTTTTGTGCGTGCGATCAAGTTCACTTTGTCGCAATTGCCATGCTAGGTCAATCACTGACCACTTGATAAGGGTCATCGGCTACCACCCAAGGTCAGCTATCCTCGCCTCATCGAGGTGAAGGAGGATGAAATCACCGTCCTTCCCGTTCTTACATGACGATACTGATGAAGTGTTCATAAGGAAACCTGATTATGCACAAACTGATTTGGTTAGAGTTTTGGTTTGAGTATATACCAAAGGAAAAAAGGGTGATGTGCATTTGCCCCTTTCATTTATCTGAAAGGATCGATTTTTCATAGAAAGTGTCCTTGAGAAAATCATAAAGAAATAATGTGAGGCATGAGAGAGACAGAAAGACCATTTAATATAAGGCTTATCCCATATTGACATAACCGCAAGTCGATAATAATTTACTAAGATATGTTTTATTTCTTTTTATCAAATTGACTAGCCAAGCCAAATGATTTGATGAGCTTAGTGGTGAGACATACTTTGCCTTACTTTATGTTTGATAAATTTTACTTAGGTATAACGCTCAAAGCTTTCAGGGAGACTAAGCTCGTGGACTTTTGAGGGACAGAGCTGATACGTATACAAAGGTTCAAGGCACGCCAAAAGGAAAATCTAGACGGCTTCACCTTCCATGGAACCTGGCTACAACGCCCCTTGTGCACACCCAAGTGATAAAAGGCTGCTTCCCCGCCAAGAGACGTCTAAGACAGGCTCCAGAGAGGCGATGTGTATTCTTACAATGTACCATTTGAGTTGAGAAGCTCATTTCCCAATGATAGATTTGCAGCCAAATCAGTTCTACCTAGAAACCAAATTAAATCGCCCGAAAAACAAATTTGAAAATCGATTCCCTTTGGAACCAGTTGTAACTAGTTTGGAAACAGATTTCGAGGAAGAATCAGACCGGACCACCCTCTCTTATGAAACTAATTTTGGAGCCAGTTTCATCAGCTAAAAAGCCAAAATCTTTGTTGTTTCTCTTAAATTTTAACATCAATACTCCTTTGTCTTTCCTTATACTCCTTTGTCTTTCCTTGGAACTCCTCCCTAGTCTTTCCTCTTCCCCTAAATTTTTATGGATAAATAGAGAATGGAGTTTTATAATTTTTGTCTTATATTGCGTGTTTGAACTTTTTATCGTTTATAATTATATATATACAATGTATTCATCTTACTTTTAGATTGTTACTTTTATTGGATTAGGATTTTTGTAATTCATCCTTTATTTTGAATCATTTTGTTACTCGTGGCTTCATATGATATTGCTATAAAAAATAAACGAAAAAAAAAAAAAAAAAAAAAAAGCTGGTTTGAGTAGACTCTGGAACCAAACCAGAAAAATATGATAGGTTCCGAAACCAGTTCCAAGCAAGCGGAGGAAATTTGGAACCAACCCATCCTAAAATCGATCGCTCCAAATTATGATAACTAAACTAAGTAGTATCCTAATCAAAAGAAAAGAATTTCACCCCCTTCGTTGACCGAACCTGATTGACCGCCACACTTGAGAGGCGCAGAGAGGAGGTTCTGGCTGTGACATCCAGGCCAGCCTCGCCATCCAAATATCGATCAGTGCGGCCAAACTGGTCGGGCCGGTCAGATTCCCCCCCGGATAGATTAACAACCAACGGAGAATCAAAGAAATCAGGAACGGGGTGATTACTCACAAGAGTGGACAAGCAAAAGAAAGCGTATGATCAATCTATAGATCAATTGATACACAACAAGTTTGAGTATACGATAGCCACGTTCTCAACCCTACACATCACTACAGAATTATTAGACTCCTAGCTTATTTTTCAGACGAATGTTTCCACACAGTGTGAGGGTCCCTCCAATATACACCAACGGACATATGACATTTCTTACTGCCCAGATAAAAGCAAAACTTGTCACGTCTCTTTAGGAGGCTGCCGGGCAGTCATGGCTATACAGAAACCTTTGGAAGTAGCACAGCACCAGAAAGCAGTAGGGAGCAAGGATAGCCGGCCATCACTTTGCAATTGCAATTGCCGGTAGAGGTGAGAGAAAAATGAATTACTTGACTTGTGCAGGAAGAACAGATCGATGAAGTATGGCCTCCTTTTCATATTTCCACGATAGCGGCGCTTGTGATAATTATCCATGAAAGATCATCATATCACATGGTGCATTCTGCGCTCCGAATACACCACGCAAGGAAACAGTTTTTCATAGATATTTTCTCCCAAGCACAGCTGTAAGTAAAGGAGGACTAAACACACTGATCAGTTCTTGTGTTGTAGTCTGCCGCTCTCCGAACCCGCATATGGATCGATAATCACATTTACCACGGTTGGCTTACGAGCAGAAAAGGATTCCGAGAGAGCGTGCTTGAGCTCATCAGGTTTAGTAACGAGATAACCAGTGCCGCCGAAGGCTTCTATTAGAGTATGATATCCAGCAGTGGGGACGAATGAGGTAGGTGCAGGGTCGTCCTTGTAGGGCCCAGTGATTTCTTCGGAGGTCCTCCGATCACCACCATATACACCACCATTGTTGAAAACAATCACAACCACCGGTAACTGATATCGAACTAAAGTCTGCAAGGGATACAAGAAGTGAGCATGAGCATACACATGAAATTCCTTCATAGAAGAATAGAAGACCGAGATTTCTTTTCGCATATTATTGGAGTGAAGATTAAGATAAGGATAGTAAGTGATGTACACCCAGCAAAATAGAAGTTCGTGTTTAGATCCTCCTATGCAGATTCATATAAATAAATATCTGCCTGCAAAGCTTGGCAAGAAGAGCATGCTAACTGACTGTTGTTTCGTTTAACACTGTGCAGCCAGGAGTAGACTAGACAAACAAATATGCAACATCACTCATGAAATCCATATGCAATGTGTAGTCTGGCTAAACCCAGATATGCATTTTGATCTGCGCATCTATTCTTTTTATATTGTCTGAATATTCCTCCAAGCACTTACCGACATGAAACTCAGGACATAAGAACTTAAGAGTATACCGACATGAAACTCAGGACATAAGAACTTAATAGACGATGGAAAATCACTCTTAATTTTTCTATGTTTTGGCATAAAGCAATCTCTACTTGTTCATCCCCTGTTTCTCTATAAGAGGAAATCTTCATTTTCGGTATTCCAAGGACTACAGAAACAATTAGATTGAACCTCACAATGGCACTGTAAATGCTAACACCCCTCATTCTTGTTCCAGTGCAGAAGGATTGGAAAGCAAAACACTTTGGTAGGTATCCGGAGAAAGTCCATGTTATACCTAAATCTTTGCATAATGTAGATAAGCAAGCATAGAATGCAGCCTTCACATGTGCGCAACCATGTGTGGCATATGGAACATGCGCATGAAGATAATGAAATTACTCCTTCTTATGCAAAATGAATTAGGTCAAGAGATCAAACGAAAGCACAGTCAATGAAGGAGAGCAGGCAGGTCCACTCAGACTAGGAGAGGAAGAATAGAAAAATTAAAATGACATCCATAAGAGACTGAAGTTTAAAGAAGATTTATTTGCATAAACATAAGATTGGCACATTCCCCAGTTCCTTCAATGCTGCCATTATAGATCAAGCTTATCCTCCAGGTGACTTAATTATACACCATCAAGATATTAAACTCACGAAAATTTACCCAACATTTATTTAAAAAAAAAAAAAAACCTTCAGAAGCAAGGCTCATTTCCTTTTGTTATATCAAATACCAGAGTTTGCCATGATTCTAACGCATATCTCTACCCGGTTAGCATAAGCCATACTACAGATGGTGTAGAAAAAAGGCAAAAGATACATCTAAGCACAAAACCTACTTACATATTCAAAATCTTTCTCTGCATAAATTACAGCAGCCATCTATGACTCAAACGAATGCAATGCGAGCAATATGGAATAAAATTGAATACCCAACCCATCAAAAGTTCAGAATTCATATAAACAGAATAAAACAGCATCCTGGATGCGGTCCTACTGTCCTAGTTGTATTAATCTGGTAGAAATTCCTGCTTTCTGATTTGCAAAATGTAACTTTAGTTCCCTATGGTGGTTCATTAAAATGTGTTCTTCAAGGGTATTTGTTTCTATTGTTGCTGCAAGCCTGCCACTATTTTAAGGGTATTGACTGCGGGCAGAAAATGGAAGATCTGCCCATCCAAAGTTCGCCACTGCCAGCAAAAGTGCTTTCTTTTGTAGGTAAAAAGATGAACCATACTGCACCAAGGGGGTGCATACCCATCCGTATAAATAGCTCACAAAGCTAGACTCATATACGAGAAGAGCTCACAAAAACAAGCATCTGTAAGATCAACCTACACATTACATGCAAATGTAAGTTTCCACTAATACTTAAATTGTAAACTTTAAGCCGGCAAAAGTTCTTTGCCACTAAGAATAGTCTAATTGCTGGGGCTTAGTCTTGCATGGTTTAACGTCCTGATAGCTATGTGCTGTCACCAAAGTAGTTAGGCTGCCTGAGTCAATTTCTATCAACACCAGTTTTAAGTCAAAGCAACTAGACCCTTTGTGTGGCTGGATGTCAATCTATGATCAATCCCTACTTGTGGATCTCCAAGGAAGGGTCCGAACATGACTAGTGCTGCACTGTAGGTGCTTCTACAGCCAAATCTGAGAGGATTGCCATTAGTTGGTTGGCACTCCAACTATTTTTCGACACAATACAACCATGCATGTCAAATTCCTCATGGAGCTAATGTGGCGATAGCATGCACAGTGAGCAGCCAGTGAGAAAAAAATGCTGATCATCAATCATCTACATTTGAACAAAACAGAACAATCTAACAGAATAGAGAATATGAATGTTACTATTAATGGCGGTCTGCACAGACACCTTAAACATGCATCTACCATCATTCGAGACAAGCAACTCATACGCTTCAAATCACAGAAGAATCGATGGACAATAACAACATGAGGTAAATTGAGCACCATTCAACGGCCTATAAAGAAAGCATACCTCAACTTCCATCGCACTGAACCCAAACCCAGAATCACCTTCAACCGCGACCACGAGCCTATCAGGGGAAGCCACAGCAGCTGCAATGCAATAACCCAACCCGACTCCCATGGTCCCCCACGTCCCAGCATCCAATCGAGTCCTCGGCTCGGTCTGAACCAACACAGCCCTCCCAATGTCCATCGTATTCGCCCCTTCGGAAACCAATATCGGCGCCGGACTCCCCATTCCCAGAATCGCATCCCTTATGATCTTCATCGGTGTCAAGAAATTAAAGGGCACGACTTCCTTCGCCAACTGAGCCTCCATCCTCGACACATTCTCCTTCGACTTCTTCGAAATTGCCTCGACCCAGGGATGAGACCTCCCCAAGCAAAACGGGTCGTCCTTGATCTCCTTGTTGATCAATTCCAACACCCTCTTAGCATCACCCACCAAACCCAAGAACGGCTTCCTCAACTCAATCTCCTCCTTGCTCACATCAACCAAAATGAACTTCACATCGGGAGACCACTTGGGCGGCTCCCCGAAATGCAACAGCCAATTGAGCCGCGCGCCGACGACGAGCGCAACGTCGCACTTCCCGATCGCGAGCGACCTCGCCGCGGTCGCCGCCAGCTCGTGCGTGTCGGGCAGAAGGCCCTTCCCCATCGGGGTCGGCAAGAACGGGATCCCGCTCACCCCCACCAGCTTCCTCAACTCGTCCTCCGCCCTCGCAAAGGCCGCGCCTTTCCCGAACACGATCAGCGGCCTCGCGGCGCCCCTCAGCAAAGCGACGGCCTCCTCAATCTGGGAACTCAACACGTTCGGTATCTCCTCCTTCAACCGGCACTTCTCGGCCTCGTCCAGGAGGCTCTCGGCCTCGGACTCCGTCACCGTCTGGTGCAAAACGTCCGTCGGGAGATCCAAGTAACACGCCCCGGGCCGACCCGAGACGGCGTGGTCGAGGACCTGGGCCACGCAGCCGGGGACTTCCCTAATGTCCCTGGCCTTCGCCGAGAACTTGGAGAAGGGCTTCACGGCCTCCACCTGATCGAGCTCCTGGAAGTCCCCCCGCCCGAAATCCTGCTGGTCGCACGAGCCGGAGATCATCACCATCGGCCAGCCGTTGGCCATGGCGTTGGACATCCCGGCGAGGCCGTGGACGCAGCCCGGGCCGGAGACGGTGAGGAGGACGCCGGGGCGGCCGGTGAGGTAGCCGTAGGCGGAGGCGGCGTACCCCGCGGACTGCTCGTTGTGGAAGGCGATGAACCGGACGCCCATGGCGACGGCCCGGTTGGCGAGGGAGGTGACGGGGATGCCCACGACGCCGAACATCCGGTCCGCCCCGAACCGGGCCAGGGACTTGGCGGCGAGGACGTTGCCGTCGATGCGGGCCGGAGCTCCGGCCGGGTTCGGGTTGGGATCCGCCATGGGTGCGTAAGGTATGCGAGGTGGGTGGGGTTGTGGCGACGTCGAGTGAAATAGACAGTGATGCGGAAGACGTTCGATTGGAGCAGTTATATATAAAAATTAGATGACTTTGTCGATTAGGCAGCCACGCTGTTTACCAATCTCATGATTATCGGGGAGTTGAGATCGGGGTAGGTGTTTTCTCCATGACTACTCGAATTTACGTCTGTACCCTTCAAGGCTTTTTTTTTTTTTTATGAACGAAATAGGGGATTCACGCCCCCTCCCTCAAATCGACCCATGGATTCCAGACGATTTTTTACTTGTATTATACAATTATCTAAAAATAGATTTAGTAAGTCGAGCATCGCACTATTTTACTTGTATTATACGATTACCAAAGATTCCTCATTTATTTAGGAATATTGAGTAATGATTTTTCCTTGTTTGCCCCTAAAAAAAAATCATATCAACAAATCAAATGTGATGGCAAATTTTGATGATTTCATTAATTTGGAGTAATCCCTACACGAATCCTCTTTTTGATTATTTATAAAGATTACAGTTCCAACAATTTAGCAAGTAAATGATAAGCGAACGTAAAAGCCAGTATATTTTGGAAAAGGAAAATTAGATAAAAATTCAAGTACCTTCTGCAACCATCTCGATCTACAAGTGATGCACGTCCTACTTATATTATATGCTTAATATTGCAAAAGATAAACCCAAAAATCTTATCAGTAATAGTCCATATTTCAATTTTGTCTTTCATTAACCTCAAAAGACGGGATGAGTTACCGTGAGGGCAGGGGCAGAATGGGGAAAGCAGTTCCAGAGATTTCGTTTTGACCCGGGCTGCTTGGGCAGGAAGAAGCCAAGTCGCATATTGATTTCGAGCAATGATCATGTCTGCCTTGGCCTTTTGGTATCGTCGGTGGGTCGTGCGCACAGCGAGAGAATTACACTCCAAGTTGTTTTTTTTGGGTCTGCCTTGGCCTTTTGGTATCATCGGTGGGTCGTGACTCGTGCGCGCAGCGAGAGAATTACACTCCAGGTTGTTTTTTTTTTGGGGTCTGCTTTGGCCTTTTGGCACCATCGGTGGGTCGCGCGGCACATCAAGAGAATTACATTCTAAGTTTGCTTGTCTGGCGACCGCCTGTCCGAGGAAACTCCGGCCTTGGCTAATGCGGTGGCGGGACGCAAAGCACTACTGCTTGATTCCTGACCCAAGCAATCGTTATTTCGCTGTATGCATGCATGGATTTGAATTTTTAATAACGTTTCGTTCGGCGGATTTGAACATCGTGCATCCGCTTAGATTTTGAATATCAATCCACCAATAATCAAATAGAGAAGAGCATGCTCGTAAGTATGCAAAGGCTATATAACGGAAGATTTCGCCTATAGAGATCTAAGGGGTCATTTCTTTACTCTTGATTTGCATAAGTGGTAGTTAGCAAATGTGTTTGCTGCGAGATTCTTGGTAAAAGAATATGATTAGCCATTAGTATTTGGTGCAACTTGATGGCATTTATGGCATTGGAGGAATCAAAGATTATAACTTATGAATATGATCTTTAAATATGCTAATGATATTCCGTCCGCCTAATTAGTAGAGAATAGATTATCTGTCAGATTGGACCCTATATTTCCGGTTGGGTCAAACTCAAAAGCCTCTGAAGGCAACCTGGCCCTAGCTTCAATATGTAAATTGGGTTATCCAACCCAACATTGCGGGTATGATAGGGGATCAAATTATATAATGTCTTAAGAAGTTAACGATGTAATTTTCAAGTTTCCCCATCAAAGATGTGGTGAGACTATAGAAAACAATCACAACCTCAGATAAGCAGAGCAGCAGTGAGTAGAAATTAGAAAGACCTAATCTCGGATTAACGACGTTAAACCGGTTTATCGGCCCAAATGAAGTCTCGGGTTGGACCCAAGGCCCATAATCATCCTCGAAGACGAGCAAACTTTCCTCCTCGCTCTCCAAACCCAAAACCCAAAACCCTCTCTCTCTCTCTCTCTCTCTGCGTGCAACTGGCCGTCATCCTCGCTCGTCCCGGTCGACCTCCGCCGCGATTCGGGGCCGTCCGTTCCTCCGGCATCCACCATTCGGCGAACGCTGAAGAACAGCGAGCGAGGTAATCCGTCGTCGGGCCGTGGATTTCGGATATGACTTTTTCGTCAGGTGTATCATCGAACGTGAGATTCACGGTGGGCGTGTGCGAATGCCGGTTCCCTTTTTGCAGATGATCAAGCGCCGCTTCTTCAAGGTCGACCACGACGACAACGACGGCGGCTCCGACTCTTCCTCGTCGGATTCTGAGCCGGAGCTCCAGCCGAAGTCGCGGGAGAATCGGACGGCGACGACGGCGACGACGAGGACGAGGATGTGGGAGAAGCGGAAGCGAAGGTCGATCCTGAATCTCCCTCCTCCTCATCCGGTTCGTTCCTTTTTTCCTTTTTTTAGCCTACATTGATTCCTTCATCGATTAGGTTGTTGTCGTGCTCAGTTTGCGCGAGAAGTGTGGTATGAGAACTGCTCTTGAGAATTCTTGCGAATCATCTCCTCTGGAGATGCTGAATTGAGCTTTTTCATCAAGTTTTGCAGGATATGAGAGCGAGGATAGCTCTGTTAATGAGGTCGGTGCCGACTCGTCAGGTATGGTCATCCTGTCTGATTTATAATGTTGGTTTCACTTGCTCTTGCATTTGGCGAATTCCACGCTTTCCTGTTTCGATTCTCAGAGTTTCGACAAAACAAATTACGGCTCCTAGATATGTGTGTTAGTCTGAATGGCACTTTCCGGATGGCATTATTTATGGAACGAAATGTGGCCTTTTTGCCTTTGTTATTGGAGTTTCTTTCTTCTCTTTCTCATCTTTGATGGAAGTGGGTGCCACTTTTGATCTTGTTTGGTGAATGGCATGCTCAATGTGCTCTCTCAGAGGTTTCAAGTGAAGTTGCTATTTTCTTATAGAGGGTTGTTTGAGCTCATATTTGTGAAAAAGAGAAGTTCAGTCTCCTTTCGTGATTCCTTGAAGCTCATTGGCTTGAATCGATTGCCAAAGTTACCAAAAGAGCTGACAGTTTTCATTTGGAAGAATCAAATTCCTGGGAGAAGAAAATGTAGAGCTAGTTAGCCATTTCCGCTTTCATGAATGTGAAGTTCAAGAAAGGCATTCATATGGAATGTTTGTGTAGTAGACAGTGCAAGTGCAACCTGCCCAATTCATTCTTTCGATTCAGGAACGTTATTGGAGAAGTTATGTGTTCTTAGTTAAAGACCATCATTTGTGGGAAGAGATTAGAGTCTCTAAACGTATTTAAGGAAGAATTTTTTTGCGCAAGGTTTTGGCAGCTTCTATATTGAATTAAAAGTGGAGGTGGTGTTACTTACTGAAGCCAGGTACCGGCGGAGGTCTTTAATTCCTAGCTTCTTATGAGTAAAAGGCTAACCTAAGTAAAAGAGAATTAGTTTTGTGTGAATAAGACTGCAATCAGGAAGTGGATGGGAGAGTTATGTAAGTGGCAATGTCTTGTGTCTTTATGAATTTTTTGAAGCACTTGTCAACTAGATTGTTATCTCTCCTTTTCAGGACATACGTGTGTTGTTACACTGTATTCCTGCCCTGTTATTTTCTTTTGTGATCATCAATCCATATAGAATTCTTCATGAATTGAAAACAACGTCGGCTGCAATTTGAAAATATTGGTCTAGCTAGGAAAATGCGTATGTATCTGACATTAAGATGAAATTTCAGGGTTGTCAATAAATGAAGAAGATGACGAAAGTGGAACTCGTTTGCCACTAATTAATGACACTCAGCTGTCTTCTAGAGGACGTGAGGATAGTATAGAGCCAAAGGGAGAGACCCTGGATGAAAAGGATCCAATACCTGCTGATGCTCTAGAATATATCTTGTGTTCCAAGTCTGTTTACAAGTGCAGGATATGCCCAAGAGTTGTCTGTCTGAAGGAAGAATCTTTGAAAACCCATCTTAAATCCAAGGTACGAGCTTTGTGATCGAATGTTCCATCCTCTCTAAATGTGGGACAAAACGGGATTTTCTTTAGATGTGATACATTCCTATGTAATTGCTCTTCACGTCCCACCTTCCCCCCTACCTGAATAAAGGACAGAAGAAACCAAAACTGCCAGCAAAAGAAGGATGGGTTATAAGAACTCCTCCCTTGTCTTCTTTAGTTTTTATATTTGCTTAAATGTTTTCTGGAATTAGGGCTTTATTATATTATGTGAAGAGAACATTTTTCACTCATGATTGCCTTTCATTAGATATTGCTTCCCTTTTATGTTTTCTGTATCATATAAAACTGGTTTTAGAGCCAGTTTTGTTGGTGTGGTCCCTTGGGCTTTGACTAATAACAAATTGATAGGCTGTCAGAGCTGAAACTATCACTAAGAGTTCATACTATCACTCAGTTCTGTGCATTTTGTTGCTTCCACATTTGAGGTCATGTTCATGCTCATATGCCTCCTGAACTCATTAAGTTTCTAGATTATCAGTGTATTATTTAGTGAGGGACACTGGCTGATTATTAAAAGTTGCTGGATAAGAACCTTTCTTTACCAGTCAACATGATTTCCATCTAGTTGTCTTCCAGATTGAATGAATCTGATCGGTGGCTTTTACTGGATCCACTTTAGATTAACCCCCTTTCCTAACAGTCTTTTGTAATTTGTAGATAGAGGTGAAATTTAAAAATTGAAATTTAAAAATTCAAGTCTTCTGTCTTTCTGTTTCTGATTAAGATGCGATTGGAAAATTGAAAAAATTTGAAATCACACGTGCAAATATACATATAACTCTTGATGTCTCATTTCCAGCCTATAAAAGTGTATATGACACCCTACACATCCCCCCCCCATCCCCCCCAAAAAAAATAGGGAAAAAAAAAAACTTTCCTTATATAGCTCAATTTTTTTATTTTTTTGGAGTGAGGTAATCCTAAGTAAATATGAGCGGTCGGCTTGTAAGTGGATTTTGATATCTGATTTTTGCCTTCAATGGATTCAGAAGCATGCTCGATCTGAAAAATTGCTTAAAGAAGGTCGGCTAAAAGCAATGCTCAACAGTGATGGGGAAATTGAGCATCAAGAGACAGCTGCAGAGATGCATGCCCGGGTTGTAGCTATGGCACAGGTTCTTCTTAATTTCCTGACCCAAATGAAGTGACATGTGATAATTTTGCTACGAGTTGCTGAAAGAATGTAATGTATGTTTCAGAGTGTCAGCAAAAGGAAAAACAGAGGGCGACAGAGGCAGAGATCAAGGAAAAAGGTAAAGCTATTTTCTCCTGCTAATAGATGCTCGTTCCTTTAGCATGAAGATAAACTGATGGTTGTCTGCTCCCCTATATCTGTGTAGAAAGTGGCGGATGACTCCAACCTCGGAAATGCAAGGCAGCCAACCAAATCTCCTGCCAAGAAGCAGCGGAAGAAATGAGGAAATTGTTTTTGTTTGCCGGAAACGAGTATAGTGCCGAGAAATTATTTCTGTGCTTTTTGTTTTGATTTCCAGTCTTCTTCTTCAGAGTATTCTTGCCTTTTGTTTGGATGTTACTGAGAAAATGAAGCCTTCCTGGATGACCAATCCATCACTAAAAATTATTTCGCCGGGCATGTCTCTGTTTTTATCTAGGAGACGTGTTAAAACCCGCTGGTTAAATCGGCTACTGAAGAAGCTCAGGTGAATTATATTTAATTGACCTCGCAGTTATTAATTCGATGGGAGTTTTAAAATTATAGTATTTCTTGCTTAACGAAGGTGAAGGTTCGAATCATTATACTTGCCTTCGTGGTCATCCTTATGAGCAGGGGCTAGTGTACACTAGTAATTATTCTGAATGAGTCTGAATAGAAAATGTGATTACGGAGATCAAGACTAGGGTAAATGGATAGGGAAATTGAGAAGGCCGACGAAGGAGATGAAAAGAACAGACGAGAGGACTAAATATTTGGTCCAGTCTTTCTCGTTGCAATTTCTTTGCACTAGTGCTCCCTTTGAGAGGGTCAAAAGCAAAATTGATCATGCTAATCCATCCCCAGGGGTTTTTTCAGCAAGAAACCGTTTTAAGTCTCAAGTGGCGATGATCACCGAACGTAAGAGTAATAACGTAATCATCCACATCTACACAAGCCAAAGGAAAATCAACTTGAATTGGTAACAAATGTAAAATTGCCACAAACATATCATTTCAAATTCTCAGAACGCCACGAGCACAGGGCAAGTTAGAGAAATCAAAATTCCTCCTACTAATCAACATCTGTAACAGGGGAGAAAAAAAAAATCAACTCATTAAAACGGGCTAAAAGAAGAGCTAGTGGTCGAGCAGGCAACAGATTTTTAAGAATGAAACTTTGTCCGAACCACTACACTCAAAACATCTTCACAAGCTGGAAAGCCTGGCATGATCGAAATTCTAGCGACGATCATCTCCTAACTTGGCACCATGGTGGGTCTTGAAATTAGAATACTCAAAAATCAAAGGTTAGGAATAGACTGTGTATTGTCGTCGCTTAAGATTCCTGCTCATCTGACGGATTTGTTGGCAAATCAGATGGTTGCTCCCCATCAACATCAGTTTCGGCAGGCTGCTGATCAAGTGAAGGGGATTGTTCTCCGCTTCCACCGTTCTCTGGGTGAAAGTTGATGGGAAATTTGGTGACCCGAGGTTTATCGGAGAGAATGTTTCTCTGGACCTTGTCAATTAGTACCTTTGGGGGTGGTTCCTCTCTCAACTGCTCGTCATCGTAATCATTATTCACATAATAGCCCACACGGACAAATTCTTGACCCAGATAAGAGCAGGTCAGTAGAAGTACAGTCACTCCAATAATATCTTCTTCCCGAATCTTTGATGGATCTGGTGGATCTGCCTGCAAAACATCTGTCATTTCTTAGATTTGTAACCGGTAACACAAGGATATATTACTAAAAGGGGACAAAAGGAATTGTACAAGAAGTTAATCAAGATTGCCTGTAACACAAAACGATAATTCCCAACATTGACTGGTCCAACAAGTACACTCTCTAGCAATTGATCATACGTCTCGTCCTCTGCAGATCCTACATATATAAGCTTCCATTCCAAATCTGCATAGTTATGGAAAAATCAGTATATAGCCAGCTTAACAAATGGGGAAGACAGGAGCTAAGATAAACAAAGAGGACATGTACAAATTTAAACGCCAATTCACCAAGGGAAATTCATCCCATCCTCGACATTGTTTAACCTTGTGCTGGGAGTCAACATGGAACAAACCATATGTTGCAACAAGAGAGCATGGGAGCGAACGGTAGCTCTAATCAAAAAGTGTCCATGTCAATCCCAGATAGCACAAGTAGCACAGGCATTCCCTTTTATCTTACTGTCCATGTCAATCCTTAATTTGAGCTTATTACAAGCATAGGTAATTGAAAAGAACTTAAACTGACAAGGCATTCAGCATGTGAAAGATGTCCAGAATACACATGCTGTGATGCAAATATATAAGAGACGATGATTCCATGGTGTGGTTCAACTTTCCAGCCCTAGATTGTCATCTATTTTTGCTTCTACAACATATAGTGATGCATGAAGAAAGAGGAAGCTTAACAAGAAGTTTTATTATAGTGCCTCCTATAAAAATTGAAGTCGTTGATAAGATAATCTGGGGAAAAAAAAAGGACATGCTTTGACTAGCATCTCGCGAAAATATTTCAGCATGCAGATACCTTTCCGTTATCTATGCATCGACCATATGAACTGACGCAAGGATTGAATTAGTCAACTAAGAGCATAAAGAAGCAACCAAGCTACAATACCCTCCTCTTTCACCTCTTCTCTCATATTCCTAGCCATCCATTCGAAACATCTTCTTGTACCCTGAATGGCACCCAAAAGAAAGAGGAGAAAAAACCCTTCTCAGGATGCACATAATAACCCGATACCATGTCGCGCAAAGTTGCCCATTCGAGCTAAACCCAATCCCAGGAACTTCACCTATAAATCCACAAGAGAAAGCAACAATCTAGCAACACACCCTGAAATTCCTTTTGGCCATTTTCGGTGTCCCACGCAGCCATCCTAATTCCCTACACCTCAAGAAGAAGAGGCAAATAGTACAGCGAGCCTAGCGCCAAGCCAATCCAATCATCCCAAGCAACAGGAACGGTAATCCTCCCCCTAATGAAATCGCAAAACCTAAAGCACAGCCGAGAAACGCAGACTGCGAAGCGCGGAGACCGCGCTGAACGAGGGAGGACGCGACAATTCCGAGGATTTCGAAACAGGAGCGGGGGGGGGAAGTACCGTCTTTGAGAGGGGTGACGCACTCGTAGGAGATCTCGAACTGGAAGGGAGTGAGGAAGGAGGCGGGGTTGTCCAGCACCGTCACGTTCGTGATGTTCACAGCGCTCATCGCTCTTCGGAAATCTGGAAGCGGCGCCGCCCCCCCTCCGCGCGCATGAAACGGGGCCGACGGCGACTGCGACGGCGACGGCGACGGCGACGGAGACGGAGACGGAGACGGATCGGGGAGCGAAACCCTAGAAGCGGAGCCCCTTCATGGAGCTCGAAACAGCGCGCGAATACAGAGAGAGAGAGAAAGAGAAGAGAGAGAAGCGAAAAATGTTACAGGAATCGAAAAGAGAAAACCTGGTGATTTTACGAGGGACAACGAAAGACGGAATTTGATGTTTTTCTATTTTTTATTTTTATTTTTATTACTTTTTATTATTTTTGTTTTTGGGTGAAAGGAGGGGCTGGAGGGAAGCGCGAAGGCTGACCGGCGGTAGCCGGTTGAAAATATTTGGCGGGAGATTGGTGGAGGGCTTTTTTGGGGGAGAAAAAAAATACCTGGAGGAGACCAGGAAAAGGAGGCAAGCAAAGACGATAAAGGGAAGTAATAATAAAAGATGGAAAAGAAAATAGTAAATACTATGTAACAAAAAAGGAAAAAAAGAATTGTTGGGATTTTCCAAGGCCAAAATGGCTGCGGACTCATTTAATTTAGGCTAATACCACAAAAAAACCTCCCCACACTAATATATTCATGCTATACTTATCTGAAGTTGATTTTTCCATCACAAAAACTATCGAACTATACACTCGTGCTACATTTACTTTAGTTAATTTTTGTGTCACAAAAGTCTCAACTAACACACTCGTGTCACATTTACTCTAAATTAATATATTCATACCACATAGATCGCAAACTAATATACATGTGATACATTTAGATTATTGGAGGTAAATGTGGTACAATTGGACTAATTTGGGTAAATGCGGCATGGGTGCATCAATTTGAAATTTTTTGTGACATAAAAATTAGTTTGGATATATGTGGCACATATGCTATAGTTTGGGATAACACACGGTATACATGTTGTGATATAAAAATTAATTTGAGTTAAATATGATATAGGATTTTTCGTGGTATCAACCTTTTATTTTAAAAGTTGAAAGTAACCAATTTGATTACTAACTTTTTATAGAAAAGTAAAGTACTATAAATAATCATAAAGCAACCTTTGGATTCCTATTGAGTATGTCTCATACTGAAAAATTAAGATTTTACTCATTTCCAAGTTTCAATGAACAATTATCACAGATTATCAAATCTTTATGTGACTACCAACTTTATATACGAAAAAATAAGTCAGAACATACTAATTGACTTTGGTTAGGAGCTCTTCATATAAAAAAGTAAGTTTCCGCGTATCAATAGTCACAATTCTTAGATGAACGCGTTGATCAGTCAAATATCCCTTCGAAGTGACAGCAAGAAAATAAATAATATGGAAGATAAATAAGAGCAACGATCTTTAAAAAACAAAAACTCAGGACCACCTATCGCATGACCGTTCGTCCTCCATTGCTGGTCATCGCAGACCCTTCGCATTTAAACTTCAAAGAACAGAGTAGAGAGTGTAAGGAAGGAATTCTCACATATCCTAGTGATTATCCCTCGTTTTCCTCTCTAAATCCTCACTTCTCTCGTCGTTGACTGTCGCCGATGCAGGATCGCTTCTCAAATATTACCTATTCAGTCGCGCAAAGAAGACGCTCTATTTGCTCCTATATTCCGACCAGCATCTTCGAGGTACGCAAAGTTCATTCGATCCTCCCTCCTTCACCGGCTCCGATCATCAGCATTGCCGCTTCCACGGCCTCTTCTCCAAAAGTTTTGCGTCGTGGTTGTTTATTATCATCGTCGGGGTTCTTGTCAATCCCTTTATCTTTTTCATCCAAACTAGCATTAGCCTTCTCACTAACAAGATGCCTTTATCTAGTTGAGGAACCAAGAGAATTCCTTTTCCATAGCTTCCAAATGTCTGCGCGGTGAAGAAAGTTTATTAGAGCCGTTCAAACCATAGAAAACAGACTATAAATATGCCCCAATTCTTAAATTTAGGGTTAGGGGGTAATAAAGTTTTCAAAAAAAGCCGCGATTTGTTCATTTGGGCAAACAAATGGCCAAAATGGGGAAAAGTATCAAAAAAGTCTTAAACATATTTCATTAGTACCAATTCAATCATAAACTTTTCAATTGAATCAATTCACTCCTAAATTTTTTAATATTGGTACCAATTCAGTCCATCCAAGGCAATTTTTTTGGTCGACACCGACATGGCAATTTTTATTATTTTTTACTTTTATTTTTCCTTTTCTTTTCTCCCTTCTTCCTTTGTTTCGGCGGTGGCCGGCGAGCCTCCGGTGAGGCTCGTGGCTAGAGGCTTGCCGGCCACTAACAAGGCCCTTGCCTGCCGTTGGCGAGGGTCGCAGCCCTCGCCCAACGTCTCCCAGGGCCGCCGGCGAGGCGGCTTCGCCGGATCTGGGCGAGGGTATGGTGGCCATCGCCAGGACGGAGGGGAGGGCCGCGGGCGAGGCGGCTTAGCCCAGATCTGGGCAAGGCTGGCCTTGCCGTGAGCAAAGGTGGCCTCACCTGTGGCGGCGAGGCGGCCTCGCCACGGGCGAAGGCGGCCTCACCCATGACTGGCGAGGCCATGGCGACCATCGCCAGGGCGGAGGCGAGGGTCGCTAAGCCCTCGCGGAGTCGATAGTGAGGGTCGTGGCCCTCGCTCGACCTTGCCCAAGGCCACGGGCCAGGCGGCAAGGCCCAGCGAGGGCTGCAACCCTCGTCGACGGCTGGCGAGGACTTGGCGGCCCTTGCCTCCGCCCTGGCGATGGCCGCCATGACCTCGCCAGCCACGAGCGAGGCTGCCCTCGCCCGCGGCAAGGCTAGGGCGAGGTTGGCCTCAACTAGATTCGGGCGAAGCCACCGGCGAGAGGCCAGGCAAGGGCTACAACTCGCCGACCGACGGGCAAGGGCTTTGCGGCCCTCACCCAATGGCCGGCGAGCCTCGGCCACGAGCCCCACCAAAGGCTCGCCGGCCACCGCCGAAACAGAGGAAGAAGGAAAAAAATAAAAATTAATAAAATTAATAAATAAATTCGAAAAAATCATTAAAAAAATCATAAAAATTGCCATGTCAGTATCTAACCACCGCCCGACGTCCACGTTAATGCCGATCGGCCAAAATTAGCCAGATGAACTGAATTGGTACCACTATTAAAAGGTTTATAACCGAATTGATCCAATTGAAAAGTTTATATATAAATTGATACCAATACAATAAGTTTATGACTTTTTTGATACTTTTCCCGGTCAAAATGACATCATTCCATTCTTTTTTTTGCCGACTTCATCTCGCCGGTGAGTCATGTTGGGCAATCTATATTAAAATATTGGCACGCAACATTTTCCAACGTCGAGATTGCACTTCAATTATTATTATTTTTTCAAAAGTGTCACCGGCAATCGCTAAAAAAAATTTGTCACTTAAATGAGCACCGTATAAAAATACTTCTCATATCCATGTCCCTATAAAATCAAAGTAAACTCTTTTTTAAAAATTCAGTCAATACGCTTCTCGAATTGAAAAGATACATTTACTTGATAAGATATATGTACTGTGACCAGTAATTAATTCCAATCATTCAGCAACAATTCTTCTCAAAACGGCGAGGACCAATATTTTAGCACTTTCTCACAAGAAGATGCTACAAATCACCCCACAAAATTACGAAGGGTGTAGTACTTTTGGAGGGAAAACAAAACATGATGTCCTTTACAAAAAAAAAAATATTTGGATCAAGAAAGCCGAGGGAGATCACAACCAAAAAAAAAACAGAGAGGGAGAGAAAGAGGAACACTGCTACCTATAAGAGCGTGTGAGAAGAAAAATGCACTTCAGATAAGTGAGTCTAATTTGCAACGAAAAGATCTATTGAGGAGGTGACACGTCCATGGAGAATCAAACACAAACTATAGAAGGAATGAAAGAGAAAGCTATGGCCTAGAAGCAAGGGGAAAGTACAAATTTTCCATGACAAAAGAGGTCAAATTGAGATTTCATCTTTAGTCCTCATGTCTCACATTGACAATGGCCGAACACGCAATGAATGTTCTATATGAATGGAACCCATAGCACACCAAAGTCAAGTCAAAGTGAAGCTGATTTTAAGGGAAATCTTGGGATCTTTATCGTTAAGTTTGGCCAATACACAACTTGGGAAGTAAGAAATGTCATCAGTTATGAAGTAAGAGAGAGCAGGTCCAGAGGAGTATGTAGACAGAGCTCTCGCCATTAGACACGACCAAAATGGATAAAGTAGAGGAATGCATCTTGTATACCCAGTGGTACGCCTATACATCCATGGTTACAACCTCTCCAGGACACCAATCTGTACCAAATTTCTGCCATCACGACCTATCCATTTACCTAACTACTGCTTATATGTAAAAAGAAAGAGCCAAATGTAACACACTCGGCATTACAAAGAGCCAAATGTAACACACTCGGCATTACAAAGAGCCAAATGTAACACACTTGGCATTACACTAACAAGCTGTATCCCGCACAAAAGAGGCTGGGATGCTGCTAAAGGCTTGGCCGAAGTACTAATGGAGCACCCAGAAGTTACAAAGATTCCCTGTGACTCGTGAGCATCATATTGAATTAGACACTGCTCACCTCTCCTTATCTTGAAGGGATGAGGTACTTCAGTATAATCTTCCTAAATTTCTTTTTTACAGAAACTATTTACACCATCTGCAAGTGAAATATCAACACACTGCCGCTCAGCTACGACTTTCCGTACTTCCTATCCATGAACAAATGCCACAATAATCAGAAGCCACAAGATAGATGAAACCTATGGTAGCATGAAATAGGCAGCCTATTCCGAAAATAGCCATTAAAAGATGATGAAATGGATGAGGACACAAACACATGTATAATTCCTTACCCTCGAAACTGCAAAATGGTATTTCAGCTTCAAACTGTAGAGCTCATGTCCATCTTCCTACTCTGTGACTGAAACATCTCAGCTATATCAGCTGCTGTGCTGCAATCTTCTGGATTTCTATCTGACACACGCCTAATAAATCTGGGAAATCGCATAGAGATGCCGCGAGAAGGATGAACTAAACCTACAGCGGCCTGGTGGACAGGTGACAGAGTTAAGTCTGCACCTCTAATTTCCCAGACTACTTCTGGAGAGAACCACATATCAGGCACCTCCGCTGTTTTGTAATAAGGTGGCTTCTTGGACAAGATCCTGTCCCCCGAAAAGAACTCTTTCATCTACAACAAGAATAATCAGCATTATAAAAACGGCTAACCTGTCATCCGTCAGCAAGAAACTGGCTATAAACAGACAGGAAAAAGAAACCTATCTCACCAAACATTCCTATTCTTCCTTGACCAATTTATAATTATTTCATTGAAAAAAGTGCAAAATAAATAGATCTCAGTGCAACACTTCCCAATTAGGAGTTATTGGACAAACACATTTTTCAAATATATTAACATAATGGCATTCGTACAGAACAGTGGCCAGCCAGCCCTTCACTACTGATCCGGTCATTCAAAATTCTCCCTCCATTGATAGTTGTCCGCTACTAATTCAAATTCGATGCATGAATAAAATTTGGATCTTATGAAGCCTATTACACGAAGCACTCAACTATAAGCAGCAAACAAGACTGAGGAAGAACTTGAGAATTATCCTCATTATGGAGTCTCTGTGGCCAAATCCACCCTACTTGCAACTGAACTTGGCAAGGAAGATGGGCATCACAGTTAGCTTGTATCGTACCAATGTGGTGTTCTCTAAAACTATTGTGCCTGCATTTTGCAGGATAGCCTTTGTGCAGGTTTTTGGGAAAACATAGTGCTAGATTCCCAAGCATGTGCAGTCACCAAGCAAAAGCAAAGTTGAGTTCATTTTTCTTTTTGTCCTCAATAACAATGGTGTAAAAAGATAACCATAAAAAGATCAAAGCAAATACGCTTCTAATTTACCTCAATGTAAAATGAATCAGAAAATCCAGAGATTACATGACATACAAAATACCATAAAAAGATCAAAGTGAATACACTTCTCATTTACCTCAATGTAAAATGAATCAGAAAACCCAGACATTACACGACATACACTTTGAAACTCCTCTGTGTCAGGATTGTAACATGACATCAGGAATGGACTGTACCTGATAACACAATGTCAAATGTCAGCAAAGGAGATGCAATGCCACTTGGAAGTCAAATGCTAGTGATTAACAAACAAATCAGAAACCAAGGCTTGTCCAAAAGCTACTTTTTGTTTGCCGATACTGGGCATTCCAATCTAAATAGCTAATCATTAAATGAAGATCTCTATGACAGTCATAGGACACTAAGACTTCAGATCATCCATGATGAAGTATAAAATGTAATAAGATTCGGTCAAAACAGTTAGTCTGATGAAGAGTAACTACATTTTAAATCTTAAGCTGACCACTACCAACCTAGACCAAGTGCTTTGATTACAATATTTGTGAGGTAAAACAATGAGTCCCACAACAAAGAATAAATGTTTAGGCTCACACTGAAAGCTTCCTAAGCAACAAATCTATGGTTTCTTAAGCATCACACCTAACAGAAGAATTTAAACACACAATTCCAAAAGCAAAGAACTGCAAAATTCAACTAATTCAGCCCAAAAAAAGAAACTCAAACGAAAAGAAAGAATAACAACCACCTAAACAGACTCTCCAAAAGTTCTACTGGCAGTCGCAATAGAAAACTCTAAGCAAGAAACATGATAGAAGAAGGAAACTTAATATAATCATAACAAGATCAAATCCTAAAAGATGTGTTGCTACTACTTTTCCATGGAAATATATCTTAATCCTCTAGCATGCTTATTTATGGTGATTTGGTGCAATGAAATCTTCGCCACATATAGGTAGAAATGTTAACATTGGAACCAATATCATCTTGCATGATTTTGTCAGCTGCACCAATTTGTTGAGTGATCATCAACTTAAGAGACGATACTCTTATATTCATCCAGAAAATAATGAGACCAACGGTAACTCTGAGATGGGCATTAGTGCAAGTTTGCAAATTAAGATGTCCATCTATTGGTGACAGTGATATAAGATTTACTACTATGTGCCATACATACCTATCAGGAAGAGGATTAATAATTATGAGAAGTAACAATAGGGAGCAAGAAATGATAATTACCATCCTGCTTTCCTCCCATTACCATGCCAAGCCCCAATTGGGACTAAATCTAGAGAGTCACCCAATCCGTCTACATAGTCCCGTTTTACCTATAAAGAGAATAGTACTATCAGTGAGAACAGTCTTTTCTCAGTTTCTTTAAATGAAATAAAGGAGTTCATAGAAAGGGCATCTCATAAGACCTTCAACCATGTTTCAGCACGTTTTGATGGAGAATATCCAGCATCAATGTCCAATGATTTTACCATAATTCCTTCACATGAAGAACGGAGAGCATCCTCAAGAAACAAGTTCATCCTAGTCAATGTATCTTCTCTATCCAAATGAGAATCCTCAGCATCCACCTACATTGGGATATCATGTTCAACTGATCTATGTAAATGCCTGGAAAATTCAATCAAACATGAAACTTACAGTCATTTCCTTAACACATTCAAAAAAGCCCTTCTTCTCATCATTGAAAAGCTCCCGCAAGACTGTTAAATGTTATGCAGATTTGCAGTACGTCAGAAACAAATGAATTCAGAGCATCTAAATCAGGATAACATTTCATGACTTAAGTTTCATGGCATGCTTAGAAGATTGGAAAGGGCAGACCTTTACGTCTTTCACGGAGGGGGAAACCCAGTACCCTGCAAAAGAGGATGAGTTCTGTTCAAAATTGAAGGACCTAATTCATATTTGCTTCCCTTTGCCATTTGAAATTGATAATAGTTCAAATGCACCTTCAGTTTGCAGCAAATTAACAGACTGAAAGTTAGCACTACATCCCCAATTTGCATCAAATTAACAGACTTAAAATTAGCTTGCATCATGCCATTAATATCCATTGCACTTGCACATTCCTGGGTTAACTAAGATGGACATGAGACGGTTCATCCTAACTTCCTAGAACTGAAAATGAAATCTTGGTAGAACTTAAAAGTATAGAGGTACGGGAGTGCGTAAATTTGCCGATACTTACTGCTCTCCATTTGCAAACATAACGTCAAAGACAAATATGCAGATATCAACCTGCACAAGGAGAAAAAAACATGAGCATCATGCAAAAACCAATACTCATAAGCTGAACTTTAATTAAAAGGGAGGGTCAATACATCAATATACAATGACAGAACTTTTGCGTGGCAAAGGAGGAACTTGATCCACCCTTTCTGAAATTACTTTAGTACAACCAACAAAGTCGCTTCTCCTCAGAAGAACATCTAAACATGGTTTTCAAACTCTTGTAAACATACATACATATCCTCTGACATTTCACATAAAATTCGATAAATTGCTAAAAACACTTTTTCCTATATACAATGATTTTTGAGTAATAAGTGGACAGGATACACAATATGGTCACTCGGAAAAAATGCTCTTCCAAAACTGCCAAAGAATAAGCTTTGTAGTCAGGACATCATTAGAAAGCTAAGGCTAAATAGAAGGTACATCTAATCTCAGAAGCCAAAAAGAGAACTACATTCCTTATGTGTGAAGCTAATAATCACATCCATAACGTGACTAAGACAGGAACATTTAGCAACGCAACTAGGCGAATGTTGAATTTTCAGCTGTACATACCTTAATGCTATCCAATGAAACCAAAGAATCTCTACCTCCTCTCTCTCGTGAAGATAGTTCCTGAAAAGACATGAGCTTGCATCCTCTCTTCCGGTCAACAGCAACTACCTATATGACACCGAATCAAAGATAAGGTAGCAGAGCCCAGTCATATGATATAAGTGATTCTTCAACCATATAAGTAATGCAATAACATGATTGACACAACAGTATAATCTTACCTCAGCATCCAATATGAAAGTCACAGCAGAAGGCTTACACGATTCATTAACTATGGCAATCAGATCTGGAAATCTAGAAGTTGTCTCATCTCCATTTCTTGAAAAAATTCGTATAGATCCATCAGCTAGCTTGTGAATCTGAGCACGTTGACCATCATATCTGACATTCAATCAAGGAGACAAGTTCAAGCCATATCATACGAAAGCATGAAACTTCAGAATACTAAATACAGGCAACTGCTTAAGAAAAAGTTGTCAATGCATTTCTCACCGGAAAATGCCACCACACAAGTGTTTCTTCAAAAAAAAAAAAAAAAAAAAAAAAACCCAAAAACGACATCAAAATTAGTGCAACCAGCAATGTAAATTCTTACTCATCTGCAAACAAATATAGAACTCCTAAAAGAATAGAACAACCAATTTTTGCAGTATATTATCAAAGCAGAGCCTTAAGCACCACATAACATACTGATTCATCCATTCAGCTTTTTGAGTCTACCCCATTTACAATGCTACAGTCCTATTTCAGTTTTCTCTATGACTAATTGAAAGGTTTCTGTCAAGATTCAAGAGTGGATATTCATTATTAATGATGGTGCAGTTTCAGATCAGATAATTTCCAAGAGCAGTGATCATCATCCAAGGTCTGAGATTTATTAAAATGACAAGTACGTGTTCAGAATGTATAGTTCCCTTTTTATGGCTGTTCAGAATAAACTGTTTGGATGTTATTGTTTCTGGTTCCTGTTTTTCCATGCTTTAAACAAGAAAGAACCAAGGAACAATACTCACAATTTTATGACCATTACGATGATGCGAGCAGATTTAGTTAAACAAATAGCTAAAAAAGAGCCTTTCTAATATCAATTAATGTAAGCATTGAAATACAACAAGATGAAACAAAATTAGAAGAAAAAAAGGAGAAAAGATACAGAGTGGTACTTACTTATATTCACACGTGAAGGCCCTACTTTCAAAGAGTTTCAATACTGATGGACATCCATTGGTAATTCTGTCGCCAATTAGAAAAAGAAATGTAAATCAATTGAATCACAAGAAATTTCAAAGTGATAAAAGGCCAAATGAGAAGCTCAAGAAATGAGTCTATACTTAGCAAGCATTGGCTTTATAGGCAATCCAGGGATCATTGACAAATGCGATGAAGAAAATTCAATTCCTTCCTTCATTAAAGAAGGTATAATCAAATCCTGCCCACAAAACTCACAGGCTCAAGTTAATCATTTGCCAAAACATAATCTTCCTAGAAATTACCCAAAAGATTGATGGAAAGAAGTTAATGCCTATTATAAACGAAAGGTAGTAATTTCTTTTCATATGCTCATAACTCGGTCTCTAATTACTGTGTAAATTAACTTGATCAGGGATATCTAAACTGAAAACTTTGTGAATGCTCCGGAGAAACAGAGCTCAGCTCATTATGATACTTTTAGGGGACAATGCTAAATGGCCTCTCCAACTTTTGTCCATGTACCCCTTCGTATTCCCTACCTTAATATATCCAACTTTTCACCTTCAAATTTTGTTACTAGACTGCAAATTGGACCAACTTGCCAATTTTCTACCAAGAAAAATGTCCTTACTGTTTTTAACTTCAACACTAAATTTTGTTCGTTACATGAATGCTACTTGGTCTTTTAGGATAGTCTAAGATGAAACTGGTATTTCTAGAGCTAAAGGATGTGAAGTGGCATGAGGAGTGGATGCAATGTAAAGCGAGAATTTAGAATGTTCCCTTATGTTTTTGTAAACAAGGAAAGAAAATGGTGTCTGATCAGATATGACTTAAAGATATTACTTATAAAAAAAAATAAAAATCTACAAGAATTGCATTTTCCCCGATAAACTTAAGTATACTATGCATAAATTGCCAGAAAGCAGTAGAATGACATCAGAACCTAAAATTACTGCCACTTGAATGAAAGACTTACCAAACTAGGAAGTACATTATATGCTTCAAGTATGGAGGCAGATAGGCTCTGCCAAGCAACAAAGAACATCAATTAAGAAAAACTGAGATAAGCAATCAACTGTTTGCAAGTGCATATTCCCATTGCAAGTCCATTGCTCTTCCCTTGAGGACTATTCTAACAACTAATAACTCGACAATCACAGTGAAACTTCTTACCAGGGTAAAAGACAACAGTGACTAATCAATATGCCCCAAAAAAAAAAAAGTGCGTGCTTCGCATAGCTGTGACTTTTAACCAAGGTAAGACTTCTGTCATTTGGAATCAGATTTTTGTTTATAATTCCATGACTAATCTACTATTAATTAAAGAGTTCATAACAATTTTTTCATGAAACTTGTCCATATTAGTCCAAAACCTACGTTTTTTTTTGGAACTGCAATGAAAGGTAGATAATCCTTTTCTGCTGGACATTGTTGGATTTTAAGCTGGTAATATTATCCCAGAGTCCTAGTTGTTTCTCCTGCAATTACTTCCCACTACTTTCATTTTTCCTGTTTTCACAGTACACACACTCTGCTCTACATCATTAAAACTACATAAATATTTGCACTTATTTTTTAATAACTGTATTAAATTAATTTTTTTTTTTAATTAAAGGACATAAACAATAAAATTGGGGCCAAAAACCCACGAGCACCTATTAATCATCCCACTTAACAAAGATAAAGTTGAGAATTGCAGAATTCATTTTGACCTGAATTTTCTCTGACTTTTGCGATGTGTCTTCTAGAGATGAGTTCATTACAACAGCTTGAGCAAATGCAGGCAGAACAGTTCTCATCATGGCTCCAATCCTTAGATTCCTAACCTGTAATGCAAATGTGGCAAGTATAACTTAGAAATTTTTTCGAAAAAAAAAAGGCATAACTACTTCTGCCAAATTATATGCGACAGCAATACGTGGTATTGAAGGAAGTACTTCACAATCAATCAGGAGAGCTTGTAATTAGTGACATGCACATGCACTTCCTCATCCCAAAGTTTTCGACCAATCAAAAGTCCCACCCTCCTGTACTTCAGAATCAAACAGAAAAGCTTGCAATTCGTGACATGCACGTGCACTTCCTCATCCCAAAGCTTTTGACCCAGTCAAAATTCCCTCCCTCCCTCTTGTGGTTGAGTACCTCAATGCATCTATTGGTAGGACTTAACCAATTACCATGAAAAATGAAACTCTCTCTCTCTCTCTCTCTCTCTCTCTCTCTCTCTCTCTCTTTCCCTCTCTCCCTCTCTCTCTCAAAAGTGAGAGGGTGCCTGTATTATTAAAAGTAAAACAATTATTAATAAGGATCCATTACTCTTAGAGTACAATGATCTCTTACCAAGGTTCTTACAATAAATTTCATCTCCATCTCCCTACAGGATCGCATGAGACTCACAATAAGGCTCTTTTTGCGGGCATTGCTTCCACTCCCTGTTTGGAAACTGTTAAACTTCACTTAAGAAAGAAGACAAAGAATCTACCGAGTGGCCAAACTGAAATATCACTCATCAGATATAATTTAAAAAAAAAAAAAAGGAGCTACAAAATTACCTCATTTATGAATTAATTAACAACATTAAAAATAATTATAGAGGAATATCAAAACTCTCCCATGAGGACAATTTTGTGATAATGTGTGAAAAATGAGAATCTCTCATAAC
Organism: Eucalyptus sp. ANBG9806169; assembly: GCA_014182395.1. Lineage (NCBI taxonomy): Eukaryota > Viridiplantae > Streptophyta > Magnoliopsida > Myrtales > Myrtaceae > Eucalyptus > Eucalyptus sp. ANBG9806169. Next base: position 34,060,252 of record CM024578.1, read on the forward strand.
TTAACCATGCTTTCTCTCTTACGATTTAAGCTGCCGAATTAAGATAAGAAGATAGAATATCTCATACCTTATTTTTTTTAGCACAGAGAATACATCTTTAATCAGCAGGACCGGAGGAGGGGCAAGAAAAGTTTGTGTTTGTCGGCATTCTTGGGCGACATCACCTGAAACATTCTAAACTTATTTAATAGGACAAAAAAACACACATACACAGAAATAGAGGGTGGAGAAAGATTGCAACATGTCAAACCAAGAATTACATTCTGAAAATAAACAAACCATTGATTTTTGCCATACCAAGATCACCCAATCTGTTGTACATATCCCTTATTTTAGACCTTTTCACACCACAGACATCTTCAATGGCTGCTGCAACCAGGCTTCCACCAATATTTAGCTCCTGCAGGATCATCACAAAAAATGGGAAAAACATGCTTTCAGTTTGCTATTTCCGTATACACAATAAATAAGTTGCAAACAGGATTACATTTCTTAATCTTACCTCAATAAAAATAATTTATTTCCGAGCTAAAGTTGAATAAAGTAACAAACAAAAAAGTACCATGTACTAGGTTCATTGATGCTAGAAGCTAAACAATCTGGATTTATTGACAATCTAACGGAAGCTATTAATTTCACACCATATATCTAACTCGTCTTTCCAGTGATATTAAGTGATTCTCGCAAGTAAGACAATAACTCAACCCTATCCGTCCTAATTCCCAAAGCCTCAGGAGGGTTAAATGCACATTTGGTCAGACACATTGCACAATTTAACATTATTGGAATGTCAGTACTAAGAAAAAGCCTTTTACAGACTACTTATCATCCATATTCACAATTTCCAAAACAAATTTGTGGAAGTATAGAGTTCACAAGGCTCAAAGACACATCAACATCCTCCACGACCAAAGAAGATGACACGTTAAATAAGATAGTAAACTAACCATATTTTCGTGGTCAGGAGCAATCTTGTTTGTGCAGAGATACATGGCAGGTAAAACATCCTCAGGTGACAAAGCCAACAAACTGTGCGTCAAGAAAATAGAATAGATATTACACCTGCCTCTGATAGCTAGCAAGAGTAACTCCATAAAAAGAAAGGGGAAAAAATGAAGAATCTGGATTTATAATAGCTTCAGCACACCTTCTGAACATGTTGCAAAGCATGGATGTAACTTTTATCTTGCCTTTTTCCCTTTCAACAAGGTCAAAAGTCCGCGCAAGATGTATATAAGGAGTGGGATCTCCAAGTCTCCAGGAAGCTGCAAAAGTTCGAATGTCATCATATGTTTGGTTTCAGGATCCCATGAAAAGAAAAGGCCAAATAGGAGTGTGCAGTGAGTTCGTTAAAAAAAAAAAGAAAAAACACGATTGACAAAAATAAAATGCCAACCATGCTCAGCAGGATTATACTTTTCAAGTGGAACTGACACGAAATCTGTGCATATTTCAGCTAATGGACGCTCCACTGAAATAGCTGCCACACTTCCTGATTTCTTTGACAGCGTGATGTGGCCAGTGGTGAATTTACCGGCACTAGCGGTGACAGATTGACCTGATGCCAGAGACACAAATGAAATGTCATTATTGTCTACAGGTCTACTCTCTGTATCGCTATAATATACATCCAGAGCCTTGTCGATGTCTCCTTTTGTTTTTTCCAAGATGCTGGCAGCATAGCTTCTTAAGGAATCGTCACCATTTACAATTTGAACAAATTGATCTATTTTATCGTTATATGGGCTTGAAAACTTATCATCTTTAAAGCACGGCTGGAAGTTGGCTTCAAGTCCACCATCTTGAGCACTGTTGGCCACACTTTTAGTGAAAAACCTTGTTATTCTAGATTGTCCTGACCCACTTGACTCCAGTTTTTTGGGTGCGCTCTTCTGCTTCTTTTTAGGGCTATTACTAACATTTCTCTTCTTTTTTCCAGGAGACTTGCTGGTCATGGTTAATTGCACGGTGGGCAACTTGTATTCTTTGCTAAACATACTTCTTGTTCCAGAGGCACTGCCCTTTACAGAATCTGGTGCTGAAGGTGATGAATGGACATCACTTGAACTCATAAAGGATGCCTGCAAAGAAGAAAGAAGCAGAAGCAGAAGCAGAAACTTGTTGGTAGAATTCAGTCTCCTTTTCATAGAAATTGGAAACTGCATCAACCAAATTCCTCCCTGAGCTGTTAATTAGGCCTGTCATCTGATCTCGAGTAACCCATGCAGGAAGACAATCCTGGAGGGCCTGTAAGATTTCTTTCTCACGCTCTTCTGAACCAAATCTAACTCTTCAAAATCTCCTTTTTTAAGATCAGTTGTTTCACCTAAAAAAGTTTTTGGATCCAAAGTTTCACTGTGATCTTCCTTCGATAACTTCTCCTCTTTTTCTTGCATCAAAGCATCATTTGAAGCAGTAGCAACTACTCCTCCAACTATGTTCTCTTTTTCAGAAGACCTTGGGAGGAAATTCATCAAGAACTCTTTCTTATTGGCTGTCTCATCGAGCAATCCTGCGAAAAGCTTTTGCACTCTATGAAAATGCTTGCCGTCGAGCTTCTCAATGTCCGAGCCAACTGTAGGAATAACACGCTTTGGTTTTAAGAACTTGACAAACTCCCTTAGCTCATTGTAGTTCGAATGCTCACTATAAGGTACGAGATGAATCTCGAATGAATCTTTCTTCCTGATAGCAAACTTGTCTCGCTTCACTTCATAAGTCCACCCAGTGGGCACAAAGCCCACAACCTTATTATATCCTTTCCCTACCATAAACTCCTTCATCTGAACAAAATTAGGTCGAAAATATGGCCATGTCTCCCCCAACACATTCCACCCGACAACATGAACAGCAGTTTCACTTTCGTCCTCTGTAAATGCGCCACTCTCGCTGTACCCCAAAGCACGCAAAATCGCCATCTTCCTACCATCCACGTACACCTTACAACTACACCGCCTCGCTACCTCAAGCAAAATCCGCTCTTTCCCGATGACATAAGTCGCCACGAGAAACAAAATGTTCTTCGCCGAATCCCTATTTTCAACTCCAACTCTCTCTATGACACTAGCTACGTAATCAATACTCTCTTCCTGAGGCGGGAACACAAATTTAGGATTGCAATACGTGGTATCCAAGAAAATCGCGTCGCAAGCCACGAACTCTCCCAACCCGGGCTCTGATCTCATCGAATCCCGAAACCGAAAATCGCCCGTGTGCACATACCTCCGGAACTCGCCGCCGCCGCCGCCTCCCGGGACTTTGAACAGGAACATAACCGCGCCGGGGCAATGGTTGGCGTCCACGAGCCTGACCTCGCAGCCATCGATCGAGAGCGCGTCTCCGACGGGCAAGCTCACGACGAGCCGCGCGGGCACGCCGAGGACGTCGATCAGGAGGCGGGAGGTGGTGGGGGAGCAGAAGACGACGCCCCTGGACCAGGCCGGGGAGAGGCCGGTGTAGTGGTCGGAGTGGAAGTGGGAAAGGAAGTAGGAGACGGAGTGGTCGCCGGCGAAGCGGAAGGCGTCGACGAGGAAGCGGGTGCCGGGGATGAGCTTCGAGGCGGGGAGGTCGGAGGGCGGCGGCGGAGGGAGGGGGAGGGAGGGCGTGCCGGTGGCGGCGAGGAAGAGGCGAGCGGAGTCGAAGGAGAAGGACGGGGTGGCGGTTTCAGAGGAGGCCATGGAGGGAAGCGGAAGGTCGAGGAGAGAGAGAGAGCGAAGGCGAGAGCATTCCTACTGCGGAGGAGAGAGAAGAGACGGTTCGGGTCCTCGTTCGGCGGTTACGCGGCGGCGTGGGGGCCGGAGAAAACGGGGGGCAAAATGGAAAGAAGGCGCCGGTGTACGATCACTCCGAGCGGGATGGTCGCGGGGAGGGCGAGGAGTGGTTGTCGGGAATCCGAGGCCAAGAGCCAGACTCCGGCAGAGCACAGGGGTGATAAATGAAGTTAATTTCAATAAATTCCAATGTTGAGAAAATTATCTATAAAATTTTAAAGTTATTCTATTTTTATAAATTTAATCATAAAACATTTAACTATATCAATTAAGTAGTGAATTTTTTTATATATATTTTATCAATTAAATCTATCCCGTCAATGTTAGCCGAATATTGCCGATGTCAACGCTTTATTTGGAAAATAGTATTGACGTAAATAAATTTTAATAATATTTTAATTTTTTTTTATTTTTCATTAATTTTATATTTTTTTCTTCTTTTTTATTATACTTTTTCTATTTGTCCTTGTTATCTAATTTTTTTCTTTTTCCCTTCACTAGCCATCAACGAGACCCTTGCCCGATCTAGTGAGGGCAGCCCTTGCCTAAATGTTGAGGCCAACAGAGGTCATCAACCATCACTAGGCCTTACAGTTGGCTCACAAAGGGAAAAAAGAAAAATGAAGATAAGAGGAAAAGAAGGAAAATATAAGTAAATAATGAAATTAAAATGTTATTGAAAATTATCTATGTTAACGTCGATCGTATCATTTAGTTAACTAGCATCCACGTCGATGATTTTATTGGTTGAACATAGACCTCAATAGTTGTAAGTAAATCTATGTAAATAGCGATTAGTTATTTACTTTTAGAGATAGTAAACTCTATTTGTTTTGCATAATATAGGGTATTTTTGGAAATTCCTTCTTTGGAAAAAATAAGAATATTTTTTCAATGTTTGGCTAAACTAAAAAAATACTTTTCATTTGGCAAGGTGATTTTCCTAAATAGAAATACACCATATGAGTGTTTTGCATAATAGCCAAGAAACTCATCCTTGGCATCGAGGTTTTAGGCTCAAATCCCCGACTCCTAAGGGCTACCCGTTTGGTTCGAACTTTTAAGGAATGCATTTGCGAAATGCAAATACCTTTGGGTGAATGGGGTTTTCAGAAATGCAAATATCGTTTGGTAAAATTTGCATTGAGAAACAACTTTTGGCCAAAATACCGTTTGATAAAATTTGCATTTGTAATTAACTTTTATTAAATTAAAAAAGCAAAAATATGTTTATATTTTTTTTTTTTTTTAAGTCCGGCCATCGGACCACCGAATCGCGGCCGAACGGACTGAATAAAAAATATAAAAATATAAACATAAAATATATTTAGTAAACATAAAATATATATAAAAATAGATATGTTTATATAAATATATATTTATATAAAAACAATCGGAGAAAAAAATAGATATGTTTATATTTATAAATATATATTTATTTATTAAACATAAAAATATATAAATATATATTATATATTTTTATAAATATATATTTATTAAACAGAAAATATAAAAAAATAAATATGTTTATATTTTTATATAAAAATATAAACATATTTATTTTTATTCGGGCGGCCGATCGGCTTCTCCACTAGAGAGATGAACAATATCGGAAGTTGCATTCCGAATATGCAACTTTCCAAAGGACCTCAAGAGCTGCATTGTGCTAAAGGCCCCTAGAGCCACTTGGAGATGCAATTGCATCTCGCCAAAGTCACGCAAAAAAAGAACCAAACACCTTTGCATTTGACCAAGGGACTTTAGAGCCCAAATGAACATTCCAAATGCTGAACCAAACAGGGTCTTAGTGTTGAATCAAACGGACTTAAGGACTCGAGCATGAGTGCTAGGGTTTGGGACTAAGCCTTAATGTTAATGGAATCGGTGTCTCGAGCCTAGCCTCATTAGAACCTTGCACAACAGTCGAGGTGTTGGACATGGCCCAGATTAATTCGGGTGCCAGGGGCATACATGGCCAGGGCTCAGCCTCGTTGCTAAGGGTTGGGAATGAGTGTCGGGGTTCTAGTAACAGAGGGCAAAGTTTTCAATCTAAGCACCAAAAGTCAATCATATTTTGAAAAATGATTTTCAATTTTTTAAAGAGAAATTTATTTTTTGAATTTAAGCTATAGTGGGAAAATATTTTTTGTCGACAAATAAGATATTTTCCATCTCCTTATTTTCCTAAGCAATTCAAGCACCAAAATTCAAGAAAAATATTTTTTACGAAATAAATAAAATTTAAATTATTCTAGGTTCTTGCAAGCTCGAAGGTCTTAACGACGGTACTTCCCTTGGTAAGCAACAAAAAATTATGGCAACCCTCTCTTTCCATATTCTTAGTAAATTTATATAGATGAAACATAACATTTTTATTTTTTCAAGTTCGTAAATCAGCTAAGCCTATCCGTGGATAATAATCTTTAGTCGTATTTTCCTTCTTAATTGTAAAATCTACAATCCTACTTCGCTGAACTTCCTTAAAAGTTAATGGATTATATATTTTCTAGATTGATTAGACAAACGGGATTATTATTATTATTATTATTATTATTTTTTGGCAGTAGCAAGTCATCTCGCTGCTCCATAAAATTACGCATTAAAAAAAAAAGGAAACAACTTCTCTGGCACGAAGTTTCGTACCAGCAGAACGTGATTTATCATCCATTTCTCTTCCGATTGGATCGATCATCTATTTTCGGTAGAAAAGGATCGCCCTTTCTAGTAAGAAATTCGCAAATTCACAGCTACGTGCTAATTTCAGTCTACGACAAGAACGGCAAAGTGGCAACCTCCACGCGTGTGGTATCCCACACGTGCGGTTGGGCCGCACATCATATCTATTATGGCCCATGGGCATTTAAGGGTCTGTTTAGTAACCATTCCAATTCCTTGAGTCCATATTCTAATTTTTGTTTAGAATCAGTTTGGGACGAGAATCGCGTTTGGTAAAATTTTGATTAGGGAAAAATTTGTTCCTAAAATCGGTTTGGGACGAGAATCAAGAATTTAAAAAAAGTTGATTGTTCAGGAACAAAATTGAGAATCAAAACTCTTCTTCTTCTCTCTTCTTCTTCTTCATCGACCGCCATCCCTTGACCGCCGCCCACCGCTCACCGCCGCCGCCGCTTGCCATCGCGCCCACCGCCGTTCGATGTCGTTGGTCGCCGGCGACCGGTCCGACGAGCTCGCCAGGCTAGGGCGAGGTTCGGCGAGCTCGCCGGAGGCAAGCCTAGCCACCGGCCAATCTCACCCAACCCTGCTGGTGGCCAGGCGAGCCTCGCTTAGCTATTGGCGAGGCCGAGCTGATGAGGGCCGGCCTCGCTAAGGGCCGGCAACCACCTGAAGAAGAATTAGAATAGGAGAAAAAGAAAAAAAGAAAAAGGAAAAAAGTAAAAAAAAAAAAAAGGAAAAGAAAAAAAAAGAAAAAGAATGGAAAAAAAAATTAAAAAAATTAAAAAAATTATTTAAAAATATGGTACCAAACGCAATTCTATTTCGGAATCGAAAATTTTGTACGATTCAAACACGTTCTTTTTACTTATAATCGGTTAAGGAACAATGTATAAAAAATAATCATTTTTGATCGAATTTGTTTAGGAAACAGAATCGTTACCAAATGCGCCCTAAGTCAGCTGAAGTTATCAAAATGTAAGTTAAATTTAAATTAAATTAGATTAAAAATTTTAAAAAATGAAACTTAAAAAAAAAAAGGAAGCCGCCCTCTGGTCGGCCATCGCCGTGTGTGTGTTGTTGTTGTTTTTGTTGTCATGATTGCCGTCGTGGTTGTTATGGTTGTCATTATCGTCGCCATGGTCGTGGTTGCCGTCATCGTCATTGTTGTTTTTTTTCTTTTAATTTCTTTTAATTTTTTAATTCTTTTTGTTTTTAAGTAAAAAAAGAAAAAGGAAAGGAAAAATTTAAAATTTAAAATTTTTAAAGCCAAAATTGCTCTTCATATTTAGTGTGTTCAAGCTCTTATTTGAGATTGATATGGGTATTTCAGGTCTTTAAGGTTAACTTCAGATCCTTATTCAAGAAAAGCATGATACTTTAGGTATTTATTTAAAATAATGTCCATTAGGGTAGTTCGAACTTTTATTTGAATTTTTTTAAAGTATATTTTTAGAGAGTGACTTGTGATTATTCAAGAATAAGACTACCTGCTCGGTTAAGAATTTGGAGACAAATTTAAAATTAATAAAGCTCCGCGAGATTTTCAATTTTCCAATCAAAAACCCAAATTCTCGTCCTAGAGAAGCCAAATTAAGAAAAACGGAAAAGAAAAGCCCAAACCCTGAATGTCAACTTATAAAACCCACGCGCCACCCGGCCGGCCGATCCACTTCATCAATTTCTCCGAGCAACGCGCAGACAACGACCACCTCCGGAATGGCGGCATTCACCCTCTCCCTCAACCCCTGCTCAGTTCCTCGGCACTTCCCTCCGTCATCCTCGTCCCCATCTCCATCTCCATCTCCATCTCCGCTCACTCGCCAGCCTCATTTTCGCTTCCCTTGCGAGCGTCCGAAACCAGCCGCCGTCTCCTTCTCCTCTTCCCTGCAAGGTCCGGTTTCGTCGCCGCTTTGCACCTTCAGGATCCGTTATTTACTCTTTCTCTTCTTTGGGTCGCTTGCTTCAATTGCTCTTGCTCCTTTCGTTTAGGGGCGCCTGCCTACCTTCCGGTACAGAAGGGGAGGTCTTCTTCGTTGCCGCGGACGGCTGCGGTTCGGCACGTGGAGGGATCTCTCACCAGAACTGAGGGCCTCCGCTTTGGTGTGGTCAGTTTTACTAATTTTCTTTTTTGACTTCTTCTTTCGATTTGTTTATATTCATTCGGCGTGTATTTTCGCCATGTCGATTTGATCCGAGTGACCATTGAGATTCATCACTGAATGTTCTCATGAAAAAACCAATTTATCTGAAGGTCATTCATGGAATGGATGAATTTGAACGAATTTGCATTGAAGGGTCGTATATTAGATGAAAAAAAATTGAAAGGACTGTTCTGTGAATTTACCTTTGTTATTGGTAGGTGGAAGATAAGTACATCATGTAGTCAGCGTTCTTTTCCCTTTGGTGTTTCATTGGCAATTTCAAAATATTCTGAAGGTTTTGACAAGTTTGGTCGATCACATAAGCTTGATCACCACTATGCCGAAACTTTGCTAGTTTACCATTGTCACGTGGCTTGCTATGTAGATGCTCATGGGTTCTCTTTAAAGCACATATTTGATGGATATTTGCCATATGAAATGTACGTGATGCAGACTAATACCATGTGATATAAGTTGCTACCTGGTGCTTATTGTTATATTAATTTGTCTGGTAGATTGCAATTGCTTGATGTTTACATTAGTATGTAACTATTTCAGGATATTTCCCTTAGTTGATATGATATAAATTGGACTTTTAAATTTGTCTTTCAGTGTGGATTTTATCATTACTGAGAGGTATTACACCTGGGGTTTTGAATAGCCTTTGTAATGCCATGATAAGATTATTCAAGTTTTAATAGTCTTTCTTATATGAAAAAATGTTTTTTTTTTTTTTTTTTTTTTTTTTGGCTTTCACTTGTATGTTCTGATTTAAATATTCTTCATCCAAGCTAGTATGACAAGAATCAACCGATTGGTGAATCTACCTACCCTATTTTATTTTGATGATTCGGTTTTCTCAACCTGAGGTGCATGTTCATAGTTTCTTTTCATTACTTCATTGCAAAGGTTGTAGCACGGTTCAATGAGATTGTGACAAAGCCTTTATTGGAGGGTGCCCTGAACACTTTCAAAAAATATTCAGTACGAGAAGAGGACATAGATGTGAGTAAAACTCTGTAGCTCTTACAATCCTCATGCCCACAGCTCTGGGACTTTACATGTTTCCCGTTTGTAGAGTTGGTAAAGATTATAATTTTCCATTGTCATCAGGTTGTATGGGTTCCTGGCAGTTTTGAAATAGGCGTTGTTGCCGAAAAGCTAGGGAAGTCTGAAAAATATCATGCAATCTTGTGCATTGGGGCTGTGGTATGTTTTCCCTTCCTTCTGGTCATAGGAAATTATGCCAATGGATTCCTCTTGGCCCTGGTCCTTTCATCATGTTTAGCATGTGGATAACTTGCTGTTTAAGGCTAATTCATAGTCTTAAAATGTCAATAGGTAAGGGGCGACACTTCACACTATGATGCTGTTGCTAATTCGGCAGCCTCTGGGGTGCTTTCTGCTGGTCTTAATTCAGGTTGATACATGCTTTATTTCTTTTACTTGCAGGGCTGCTTTCAAGTTTTAGTGTCACAAAATACATGAACTCATGAATTTGTTTATTATATGCAGACCATCATAACGATTCAAATAATAGAGCAGGATATAATTCCTTTATAAGCATTTGATCAACTTGTTACATTTGTTATGATGGCTAGTAAAATGACCCCAGGTAGATATGGTGACGATAACAAAGGGAGGGAGATCACTTTTCTGGAAAATGGCCAATATGGTTTCAACCACCTTAAGTTGTCACAGCTTGTTCTTTTTAAACATACAGCACATAATTTATAAAATACTGCAGATTGGATAAAGTTCTGCTAGTTTTTTCCTTCGCCATGTCATAGTGGCTTCCTTTCGCAATATGCGTCTGTTTCTTCCCCATAAAATGTTGCTACACATTTTGTTCTCAATTGGTGTTACAAAAGCGATTAGTAGTGTTTGTTATTTTGACTGTTTCATGACGATGTTAGTAAGGGCGCTTGCATCAAACTGGAGGTCAAAGCAACTTGATGGTGGGTGTAGGAACCTCATCTATGCAGGACCAATCTTCTTATTTTTATAAAACTGTCTGTATGGGTACACACTTTGGAAATCTTTGAATTGATCTGATATTCTTGAGTGGTCACAAAAGTTTGGCCAAAGCACCTGTAGTTGACGATATTCATTGCTCCTATTCTCATTTAATTGCTGATGTTCCAGTTTGATGTTAGCTTTTCAAAAACAATATGATCTTATGGATGAATTTGTAGGTGTTCCGTGCATCTTTGGGGTCTTGACCTGTGATGACATGGATCAGGTGATCAATCATTCTGGGAATTTGATGGATTTTGGGTTTTGTGCTTGAGATATTGTGTTCTTCAGCATTAGATTCACCTATGAACAACTTTTCTGCAATCTGCAGGCTTTGAACCGAGCTGGTGGAAAATCTGGGAACAAGGGATCTGAGGCTGCTTTAACTGCTGTAATTTGTTGTTAATTATTCTCTTAGTTGAGCGGCCATGTTTGTTTGCATGAAGTGTTGCTTTCTACTCTCTTTTCCGTTCTGACTTTGCTTCTCTTGCTCCTATTATTTACTGTACATTGGTTTTCCCCCCAATTTTTAATACGTGGAAAAAGAATAAAGTGCAAACTGTCCTCTTCATTCCACGATCCTTCGGTTTGGCTGGTTTTGTCTTTGAACATGATAAACTGAGTTCATCAGAAACTGTAGGAGTATTTAATCATGCTGGTACTGCATATAGCATATCCTGCAAAGGCAGGTTGGCATTTTCATGGGCTCCCTCAAACAAAGTTTAAGCTTAATACCTCTGGTCTCTTATACCAACTCTCAGTGTGCCTGAAAGAATGCTAGACAGAGTTTCTTAATATTAGGAAGTAGAGTTCTCCATTCAATTAAGTACATGCTAGTACCCATGGAGATCTCCTTGAACATAAAACTCACACTACCCCTAGACTGACTTTATAGGGAGACATGGCTAAGCAAAGCCCCCTGAACATCTCTATCCAGAAAGTCCAATTATACTTTCAATAAGATCCTGATTTGCTGCAGCCTCCATGGGCTTGAAGATTCCTTGAACATTCTAATTGAATTTGTCCTCGAAGAAGGTGTCCCCAGTGACATTTTGCCCGAGATTTCGAACTTCACTGTCATTAGGGGCTCTATCTTCAATCTTTTCGGGAGATTTCACATCTCTTAATTTGACAGACAATTTACTTAATCTGCACAGATTGTGGCCGTCATCTTTGACTGTGTTCTCTTATTGCCATTGGGCACAACGTTGTATGAGAAATCTTGTGGACTGGTGTTTGATTGTGATTTAATGATGTTCTCCTAGTTCTGGGAAGCTTGAGAAAAACCATCATCTCATGGGTTTTTTTTGTGCGACCACCTTCCTACGGACTGTTAGGGAATTGTCTTGTGCATCAATAACTGTTCAGTATGATCTGCCTGTCTGAAAAAAGGAACTACGAGGAAAGGCAACCATAGCCTAATTTAAACAAACTATTAATAGCTCCATGTATTTTTCACTGGTTAATCTTGCTGTTCTTATTCCTGTACACTGGGTTTATTTATATACACACACGATGCATCTGCGTCATCGCCTGCTAGAGTTGGGTAGTTTGCCCCCTTGTCATGCAAGGGCCGTGCCTCCGTTATCAGTCTTGGGTGAGGGTCGCCCAATCCTGCTTTTCTCTGAGACATAAGGAGGCTGAATGACCCTCACCAATGTGCTGGCCACCCTTTATGGACTTATACGTTAACTTGGTTTCTCCTATGGATGATCCTATGACTTCAGCAACATAAATCTTAGTCTCTGCCTTCGCCCTTTCGAATTTATTTGTTTACCTGCTTTGTGAACTGTTGTCCTTATTTTGCCAGTTTTTAATATATTTATGTGCCTGGCAGATTGAGATGGCATCTCTGTTCCAGCACCACCTGCACTAGCGGTTTGAAGGGCAGAGTTGGGTGTAAACTTTCCGAGTCGGCAGTTGCAGCATGTATTTCATTAACTCGTGCAATTCACCCACGAAGGATTTGAAGGGCTTCTGGATCATGAGTACAATGATGCAGTAGAAAGTGCTTACACGACTTGTTAACATAAATGTTTCTGTGCCTTTCGTCATTAGATCGTTGTAGCCATAAAATGATCTGGTGCCTAAGCAACGCGCTTTGTTTTGCCCAAATGAAGCTCGTCAGCATCAAACTCTGGTTGTGGACTGTAGTGCAATGAATACGTGGGAATAATTCTCTCTTTATTTAGCTGATCTTGCGTTGAAGAAAGCAGTTTTTGCCGTTTGATCCATGTAACTTGAGCAGTTGTTTATTAGGACGAGACAAGATTTGGTTTACTCTATTAATGAATAATTTGATGGACAGTAATATAATGCGCGCATTTTAGTGAATATCTAGTGCTGCATATCGAATCCTCATGCATGCGTGTGTATATATATGGTGTATTTTGACGTCACAGACACAATATACATACATATATATAAGTGTATGTGTGTGCATGAAGGTTTTATTTTGCAATATCTAGATATAATTAGATGAAAGTTATACTCTATGATTTTGGTACTAATTTTTTTCTAAATAATATTTTATGCGTGTGTATATAGATTATATTTTGAACTATCTGCATGGAAATATGGTTAAAACTTGTAATTCATGATTGCCTATATTTTATAAATGAAGATTAGCAAATTAATAATAACTTACTCATTAAAACAAATAGCTTACCAAGGAAAACAATTACTGCAAAAGGTTTACATGACGTGATACTGCACATATCATAGATATATGATGCTAGAGGATCATTTAAATACTTATACAATACGAAAATCTCCATTAGATCAATCAATGATATTAGAGGATCAATGAAAAAAATTCATCATTAGAGAATTATAGCTCATCTTTTTCATGTAAATATCACAAAAACAATGAAATAATTATTGTTAAATAAATGAAAAGTACCCAGCATTATAAAAATTCTATAGTGTGTTTTTAAGGAGTCATATTACGTGATTGTGTATATTTCGTGAATAAATATTACTAAAAGCATAATTAGTGGCAACCCTTATGATCAAACTTCAATTTGGATATATCCATGAACTAAGTTGAAAAGAACAAGGGCTCAGTGATGCTTTTCGAAACAATATTAGGTCTGTGCCCTAAGAAACGGGGTGAATGAGAGAGGGAAAAGAAATTGAAAAAGAAAAAAAATCCAATCACAAGGCACAAGAAACTTTCTATAGGGGCATTACATTGAAAAAATAAAGTGGCTCGGTGTATTCAGACAAAAAGGGGGTTTATTTAACACTAAGACGTTGGCCCTAGACCCCGTTATACATAATTAACACAAGACACACATTAAACTCTCACAAGACCACTACTGCTATTTCCTGGATGATTAGAACTATAAGGACTCGTTTATTTCAGAGAAAATGTTCAACAATTAGAAAATGTTTTTCAAATTGTTATTTTTCAAGAAAATAATAATATTTTCTGATATTTAATTAAAATAGAAAAAAACAATTGAAAAATATTTTTGGTCATTTAAAAAAAAAAGTTTGATTTGATTTTCCTAAATATAAATAACACTATTTAGATTCTAGTAATTTGTGCATAAGCAATCGAGGAATCAAGTATGAGCATTGGTAGTTTGAGTCTAGTGTTGATGGATCTTGATCTAGGTGCTGAGGAATAGGGCATGGGCATTGGTCTTGAGCAAGAGCACAAGCACGAGTCTTGTGTCCACATAAGCCAAAGTTCAAAACTTGATGCTCGTGCATGACTTCCTAGCGCCCCACCTCGAGTCCATAGAAGACAGATTTGAGGCCCCTATATCTGTGCTCGGATCCCACACGGCTAAGCTAGGGTCGATCAAGGCCAACGCCTAAGCACCCATGCTCAGGGTTGTTAAGGCTAAGGTCAAGTCTATTGAGGCCAAGCCCAAGTCCTAGCGATCATGGGCTTGAGCATTGGGGACTCAAGCCTTGCCTTGGTCCCAGGCACAGGCATCGATCTTGGGCCTCAACCTTGATGAATGTGAGCTTGGGCAAAGGGGTTTTGAGCTCAAGTACTAGAGGGTTTTGAGCTCAAGTACTAGAAACCCAAGCACTAGCACCCCAATCCTGGGTTGGCCTTGATGGATTCGAGCATGGGCCTTGTTGTCCTAGGCTTCGGCCTCGGGTGTGGGGCATTTATGCATGGGTAAAGGGGTTGTGAACTCAACCTCGATGAACCCGGGTTAGGCCTTTGTGAACTCGGGCTTGGCCTCAATAGACTCGGATGCGAGTGTTGGAGACCCAAGCATGGGCATCGAGGTCTTAGGCCTCGACCTCAATGAACCTAGGCTCGAGTGTGGGAGATATGAACTAGAGCGCCAAGGACTCGAACATGGCCTTTGCAAACTTAGGCCCAAGTGCTAGAGATCTAGGCATGGTATCGGGGGTCCTACACTCGGCCTTTGTAGAGCTGAGCTCGAGTGCTAGGGCATCAAGCATGGGCAACAGGGCCTTAAGCCCGTCCTCAATTGTCTCGGGTCTTGGCATTGATCTTGCACCCTTTATACATTTTGACCATATGCTTTGAGTTTATCTGGTATAGACATACTCAGTGAGCTTATAGATGCCGATCTAGCCGATTTTTAAGTGTGCATGCTATTACTAATTAATCTCTTTGAGATTGGAGATCACATTGTCAAAAAAAAAAAAAAAAAAAAATCTTAAGGAATTCCTCTCATTACAAAAGGATTGTTAAGATGTATGTGTGAGTTATGTTAGAAAATTCTCATAGTGGATAATTGGTGTGGTATGGAGTAATTAATATATCTAACTTAGTCTATAACTCATTGGCTTAAGTTTTTTTAGTGAAAGTGGGTCTAACCGGATATGTTGATGGGCTTGAACATGGGCTTCGTCTTGGAGATCTCTTAGGATGAAGTATTAGGCTTTCGCTGTGTGTTCTCAACAAAACTGTTGAATTTGAGGGGGGTTCTTATTATGAGTTTGACAAAGGTTGAATTTGAATTAGAGTTTGAGATAACAAGGAAATCTAGGTTAATATTTGAAGAAGGTGGTGGTTAGAATTGCAATAGTTTTTTAATTAGCCAAATCCGACGGAGGTAATGAAGGGATTCCATTGCACCAATTTAATAGATTTTAAGATTTGATACACTTTTTGAAAGTTTTAAGATTTGATTGAACTTTCAAGATAAGTTTTAGAATTGTTAATGCACCTATCCAAAAAAAAAAAAAACATCATGGTCTATATATAGTTAAGCAAAAAAGCAAATGAATTACGAAAAGAAATCTCACCAAATTATATTTTTCAATATAAAATATGACGTGTAGTGAAAGGTTGAAAAACACTATATAGGTATCTATATAAATAACTTAACACAATGGTTGGAGTATCACTAGCCATACTCCCGAATGAACACCAGCTCCTGCTTATTTAGCAATGGCGCATCCTTTGTGCGTGCTGATAGTTACAGGTTATACTTTTAGTTTCTGTGTTTTGTTTTGTAGATCTTTTGGGATTTATTTTGCTTGAAAGCTTTGTATATTCCTCTCATGTTTGATTTTGACAAATGAATGAAATTTACTTTCAATAAATAAATAAAGAAAAAACAATGCCGCATCCTCCACTTTTTACCACCATCCTTTTCTAGGGTCTGAAACCCCATAGCGCGAGTCAAGTTTCTTGCTGAATTAACGAGCAAACTTCCATGAACTGAATCTCTCTATGCGTAGGGGGGAGGGAGAGAGAGAGAGAGAGAGAGAGAGAGAGAGAGAGAGAGAGAGGCGCCAACGTCTCGAGAGGCGCCAACGTCTCGATAGGGGACTCTCGAACTGAGAATTGCTCTGATGTAGAAGGGATAGTGAGAAAATCAAGAGACGTGGCAACGTATTTATATACAAGACGGAAGAGGTCTCTTAAAATTCCTTCCAGGAGTAGGCTTGCTAGGTAGCGAAGGGAAGGACTCTTGTTAGAATTCAGGCATGCTTTGCTTTGAGAAGGTCTTCATCAACAGTGGATATAATAGATTTATTACGTGATATAGGGCATGTCATTGCAATGTACATTCTCCTTAAAATTTTCAAATATATGAAATAGTCTTTTAAGATAATTAATTTAATCACAACCAAAATCACCCATTTTAGATTTTAGAATTGTAAGCTTCATTTTACAGTAAGTTAACACACATGATTTTCCATAAAAAGGAAAAAAAAAAGGTTTCTTGAAAGAGAAAATAGCTATGTGACAGTTTTTAATTTATTGTGAAAATAACGATAAAACCAATAAATTGTTGTAGGGTCAATTCCTTTAAGAATTTATGGTTCATAAGTTGTTATTCTCACAGTAATTCGTTGGATTGTTATGCGAGCAAAACTCTTTTTGAAGGGACTAGAACTTCCCTCCAAGATAAATAAATAAAATTGGTCAAGCACCTTGATTTGTAAAGAATTAGCTATTAACGTGGCATTGGAAAAATCCATGGAACCGTCCTTAATGGCAGCATGCAAACTTTCCATATGAGGTAACTGCCAGGAAAATGATAAAAAAAGTCATAAATTCAGTCATAAACATTTCTTTTAGCCAATTCAGTCTTAAACGTTTTACAATTATGTCATTAGTTCATTCGGTCAAATTTGGCTGGCTAGTGCTAACGTGGAGGTTGGTTGGTCAGTTGAAAATGATGTGGATAACTATTAATAATATTTTATTTTATTTTTCAACTTTTTTATTTTTTTATTTTTCTTTCCTTTTATCTTCTTCATTCTTTTCCCTTTTTCCCCTACAATGGCCAGCGAAGCTCTAGTAAGACTCGTCGGCCATTGGGTGAGGGCGAGTATTGTCGATAGTAGTTGGCGAAAGTAGCGGTCCTTGCTCGGCCTCACCAGATTTGGGCAAGGCCTAGGGGTTGTAGGTGAGGCTAGCCTCGCCATGTGCTAAGGCGATCTCGCTTGCGGCTGGTGAGGAGATGGCCGCCTTCGTGAGGGCTTGGGTGATAGCCCTAATTGCATCTAATGAATAGAAACTTGATGTGATGCCATTTTGATAAGCTGATTTAATTGTATGTTGCCTATTTATGGCTTTATCTTTGGACATTAACATAATGCAATGCCACCTGCTCCTTGTCCTTTACTTGATGGCGGTGTCTCCTTTTGCAGGCAGCTCTCTCTCCGACTGCACCCAATATTTTCGCCCTTTTACATTTATTGTCGATAAATATTTTGTGAGAATAAAATTTATGGGTTTTTTTGGCCATGTTGTCAGTAGGCTTAACCAAATGCCTATTTGGGACTTGAGAGGTGAAATTTCTCGTGTTCATACTCACTCGGAAAGAAAAATCTGGATGGAAACTTAGGGTGCAAGGCGTTCGGACACTAGGACAAAAAATAAGTAACGTAGTTTGACAAGACTCCCGATAAACCAGACTACCTTGGAGGTGGAAACACCTTTGGAAGATAGGATGCTAACAAGGTTAACATTAACCTAACCTTGTTAGCAAATGACTATCAATCAAGATAAATGTTTTGCGCGAATAAAATTTATGGGCTTTTCTGCCATGTCATGAGGAGGCATAATCAAACGCACTGATAATCCAACGATTAATAATTACTGTTAATAAATGACTTACAAGCATTGTCAATAATTCTATATCACCGATAGAGTTCAATAGTTTTTAAAGCTAACTTTTCTGATTTCTTGATTTCTCATCTAACTTTAAAGACTTAGTAGACCTTGGCGTGTGTGACACACCATCATATTTTTTTCTTTTAAAATGACATATGTCCTAAAGTAATATTAAATATCTCCTGAGTTTGAATTAAATTTTTGGGTTGTAAACTTCGAATCTTACGACCATTAGAATTTACCCCAGTATCTACCCTTCCAACATGGAAGGGAGAGGTGGGGGTTCGAATTCCCACATTCTCAAAGGGGATTGGGGTGGGGACGAATTAATATCAGGAGTGGATTTTGAAACTACACAGCGCAAAGGCGGGCGAAAAACGAGAGTAGGACCGATAAAAAAAAAAAAAAAAAAAAGAACTCCGAATCTTATGGAAATTGTTTCCGTGTTGACTTCGTGTTGACGCCGATCAAGATAACAACGACAAACAAAAAGGAAAGTCCTAAGTGAGCTTTCTTCTTTGACTTGGTCAACACGGTGCAAGAAAGAAATAAAAGATATGGATGTCTTCCCCGAGGGAACGTGGTTTGACATTGCCATATTGGTGTCAGACTTGATTTAATGTCTCTGCGCATACGTTGAAATATGGGTCACGGACGCGTTTTCATGCCTTCCAGATCGCGAGCCATTTTGGTCGTAATCCAAGACTTCTTCCATAAATTACATCCCAATGAAACTGAAAAATGTTTTCGCAAAAAAATTATCATAAAATTAGCTAATTCCTTTATGATGTTGAGAGATTATTTTGCAAAAAGTTATGAAGTTAAATATTGCGTGAGTTATTGAATGTGATTGGAGATTGAAAAAGAATGAGAATGTATGAGTGATTCGAGCGTGATTATAATTTTTATTGCATTACTTGATTTTTAATAGAATTCATTGCTACCGACATTACTACGATCGAATCATGTAAATCTAATATCCGATTTTTTTTTTTTTATCTATTATATTATTCAATCATTTGCTTTTGTAATAAGTAGCCCAAAATTTATTAAATCCTTGATTTAAAATCAAATGACTATTTCTCGTGTATATGAGCAATTCCGCAAGTGTTGCACCATATATGATGTTTCCTTAAATAAAAAAGTGAAGGTCTAATGTTCTTATTATTTTAGAACATATTTGGTTTGTGGAAAAGAAAAAAATTATTTAATGAGAATGGAAATATCAGAAATCATATTTTCATTTTAGGCTAAAAAAGAATGAAAAATGAAAAAAAAAATTACACTGTATGAGCTTTAATAAAAGCTTGCTTCTTTATCTTTATTCAGAAATTGTTTGCGATGTGGGTTCTCTTTCTTTTTTCCTTAGACGACAATGACGACGTAAATTTTCACAATTCTTAAGAATTATATATAAACTACCGGCTCAGGTGGTTCCGCTAGGTAGGCTCTACAACATCCTCCTCGGGGAGGTCGGGAGTTCGAAGCCTCTGCAACGCAAGTTGTAGGGAGGCTGGCGGATTATTAGGCGACGTCGGGGTGGTGGTTTCACCCGCTAGCGCCATCGAGGGTTTACGGCAGCGCGTCGGTGCAAGGCAGTTCTCCTCACCCGCCATATATATATATATATATATATATATATATATATATATATATATATATATATATATATATATATATATATATATATATGCTTGATTTTTGTTCTATATACCAAATTTCGCTTGGATGAATATTTATTGGTAACAAAAGAATAGATCTCTACAAGTAAATATTTTGTGAAAGTAAAACGTCCCCATGCCGACAACTCTAAGTCTCTTTCCTTCAAATTCGACATCCAACTTTAATAATTTCTCCTTTTCACATGGATAGGACTTTTTTTTCCCCTTTTTGTCGAAGACTAAGACTTTTTTTGTCCGCAATCGAAGACTAAGACTTAGAAAGTTAGAAAAGCACAGCCTGCGGGTGGCGCACTATGATCCTTTTTTGATCCCCTTTTAAAAATACTATATGTCCCAAAGTAGCCCATAATCCATTAAATTCGTAATTTATAAGTAAGGGACTATTTTTGTATATATATAATTCCGCAAGTGTTGCACTATACAACATTATATTTAGCATTGCCTTCATATATCGATGCAAATCTTTACTTGCTTATCGTAACTTTATGCAACTTCCTTTCAATTAAAAGTTCTCTCTAGTAACTCTTCTTGAGTGGTTGGATAAGATACATGAATTGGAGACGTGAGGAGAGCTTACGGAGCAAGCTCTTTCTACCAACAGTCACTCTGGAGGGGCTTTAATCATCAAGCTCGAGAATATGTTGTTTTTAGGATCATTTAGCTCACAAAGCAAGCTCTTTCTACCCTCAGTCGCTGGAGGGGCTTTAACCATCAAGCCCGAGAATATGTTATTTTTAAGATTAATTCCATAAAAATTCAAAATCGGTAGATTTGTAATTAAATTTTTAACTATGAAAAAACCCCAACTTAAAATACTTGCAAAAAATCTACTTAAAACTATCAAAAAGTCTCAAATCGATACATTTGTAACAAATTTACTCTTTATTAGTTTTCGTTAAATTTGATTGATACTACAAAAAAACCACAAATTAGTATATCAGTTATAAATGGAGAGCAAAATCCTAATTGGTATACTCATCAATTGTCATATGTCATCAAACTCAGTAATTTAATAGGAAAATTTAATGAAATCTAATAAATATTAAATTTATCATGAATGTACAAATTTGAGATTTTTTATAATATTAGCATTTTGCCGCGTCACCTTCCCAAAAAAAGCTTAGTGGAACTACTGAGAGGGAAAACTATAGCCATTGTTTGGTACTCGCCAATCTTGCTATCGTGCATTATCATCTGCTGCTATTCTCGGTTCATTCTCGCTCTCGTCACCTATAAATCGAAACTACTCCTCACTGGACGCTGGTCTAGTTAACTGAGAGTAGTTACTCTTTCCATTCTCTCCCATCCACTCTCAATCTCCACCAACAACCCCCCAATGCACCGCCACCGTCTCCTCCTCTTCACGGCAGCGACCGTCCTCCTCCTCCTCCCGACGGTGTCGTCTCTCTCTGCCGGCGAATCTCTCTCCAACTGCAGCGGAACCTTCAGCTGCGGCGACGTAAACTTCTCCTACCCCTTCACCGGCGGCGACCGCCCTGCCCACTGCGGCCCGCCGGAGTTCCGCCTCAGCTGCAACGGCTCCTACCCCGAGCTCACCGCCGGCTCCCTCACATACAGCGTCCAGGCACTCAACCAGACTCGCCGATCGCTCATTCTCTCAAGAACCGATCTTAACGACAGCAACGGCTGCTTGCGGCAATACGCCAACACCACTCTCAACTCTTCCATCTTCACCTTCGCTAGCGACGGCGTAGACCTCACCTTGTTTTATGAGTGTTCAAACTTGACGAACATCAATCCCGATAATCAGTTCACTTGCAAGATCGATGGGATCGATATGGACAGCTATTACTTGATCGGTGCTGTCCCCACTGACCCGATTCTTAATGGGAGCAAGTGTGAAGTGAGCATCACGGTCCCAATTCAGCCGTCCAGGGTGCAGTTGGTCCCCCGCATGTTCCAGTGGAACCAATGGCTCACACAGGTTCTGATGGAGGGTTTTGAGGTGACTTACACGAATCCGTACGATGTTCAGTGCGTGATGTGTGGTGGGATTGGGGGGGAGTGTGGGTTCGACTCTGATCAGGGGAAGCCCATTTGTATTTGTGGTGACCAAATTTGTCCCGCGTCCCCCGACAAGCACATGCCGACCACAGGTACTTCAATTGACCCACTTTCTGTTCGTTCAAATGAATCGGATGGCATGCTGCGGAATTGCTGATCTGAAACTGAGTCATTTTCTTATCATGCATTCTAGTTTCCCCCTTGCACCTTTTACTTTAGTCAAGGAACAGCAGAGAAGATTTTTGATGAGGCTCGAGGCTAGAACAGATAGCTCCCTTGTTATAGATAGATGGAAAAGGATGTGGCATTCCAATCCAATCGAAGGGCAGAGGAAGTCACTTGAAATAGATCAATATCACTTTATGGACAGTTTATGGATGATTTCCAACACACAAAGGATTTCATGTCTTGAATATGATTTGAAAATGAGGACAAGGTTTTCACTCTTTGGGCGTTTACTATTAGCAATTCCTACACACTTAATTTGCACTGGATTCTTGTTAGGTTGATAAGATAACAGTTTTTGGACTACTTCGCGAGTAATATATATTGTTGTGAGTTATAAATTTTTTAAGGAGTGGATCCCATAATAATTTATAATAATTTATTATTTGATTTTTTGTGATTCAGAACAGGCTGTTATTCTTACAGTAAATTAAAGACTGTCGCTTAATCATTTCTCTTTCAGTAATTGTAGCGTACAAAGGATCCAATAGGAGGAGAAAACTTATCATAGGTAAACATCTCTTTGATATTGCTGGATTTGTATCTCTTGCTTTGGTAGATCACTAATATCTTTTAAGGGATTGAAAATGATAGGTGGAGCGTCTGCTATTGGTGCTTCAATATCTACAATTGCCATCTTTTTCACATGGAAGGGTCTACTCTTCGAGAACAAGAAAGATGGCGAAGTTGAGCAATTGATAGGAATCCTTGGATCTCTTGTTCCAAGAAGATATCGATATACCGATTTGAAGAAAATGACAAAATCATTTTCAGAGAAACTTGGTCAAGGAGGATTCGGTGCAGTGTATAAAGGAAAGACTAGAGATGGTTGTCTTGTGGCAGTGAAAATTCTGACTGAGTTGAAAAGTAGCCCAAAAGAATTTATCAATGAAGTTGTGAGCATTAGTAGAACTTCTCACATTAATGTAATCACTCTCTTAGGTTTTTGTTACGAAGGGAAGAAGAGAGCTCTAATATTCGAGTACATGCCTAATGGTTCGTTGGATAAGTTCATATATTCTGGAAGAGCTTTAAATATGAGTAGTTCCTTGGAATGGAAAATACTATATCAAATTGCAATTGGCATCGCTCGTGGGCTAGAGTATCTGCACCGAGGTTGCAATATCAGAATCTTGCATTTCGATATAAAACCTCAGAACATTTTGCTCGATAGAGATTTTACCCCCAAGATTTCGGATTTCGGCCTTGCTAAACTTTGTCATGGACGAGAGAGTGCTGTATCAACTCTTGGCATGAGAGGAACGGTTGGATTTATTGCACCAGAAGTTGTTTGTCGAAACTTGGGAAAAGTCTCTCACAAGTCTGATGTTTATAGTTATGGAATGTTGGTTCTTGATATGGTAGGCATAAAAAATTCTGACATCAAAGTTTCCAATAGCGATGAAATGTACTTTCCAGAATGGATTTATAGAAATTTAGAGCCCGGCAAAGATATGAAATTGCCGATGAATGTGACAGAGGAGGAGGAAGTGCTGGCGAGGAAGATGATCATTGTGAGTTTGTGGTGCATTCAAACCAATCCATTTGATCGGCCACCAATTGTGAAGGTGATAGAAATGTTGGAAGGAAGCTTTGAATCACTGCAAATGCCGCCGAAGCCCATCATGTATTCTCCATTGCGAGAATTGTCACACCACTGGGAAATGTCGATGTCAAATTCTAATGGGAGCCACGAGGAGGACAGCATAGTGGAGAATTTAGAGGAAAACAACTAATGATAAAGTTGTAGTGCACCATATAACTCCTCAAGGTAATTATCATGCCTTAATTTAGATGGAATATGTTGTTCATAGAATTGTGATGAAAGTAGAGAGGATGGTTTTGTTGTAATTGCCTGGATATCGTATTCTTGCAAACATTCACGTCGAGATCAATATTGAGAATAATATAACAAATATAATTTTATATCCATGCGACTTCGGTGACATCTTGCTAGCTTAACCGTAAATTTAGTGTGAATGGGACCATATTTTCTAGATGTGTGACATGTCAAAAGCATCTAATTCGTAAACAATCAACCAGGGAAGATGATAAGAAGAGATGCATACTCTTATAATTGATAATCCTACAGGGATAATGGGTTCACTAAGAAAATTCCATAATTAAAAGAATCAACCCCCAATAATATTTTCCGAAACAATACTGAGTCTTTGCCATCGGAATTTCTTGAATAATATACCGTCACCTTTTGACAATGCATTTTGGCTTTTTTACAAGCATTAAGCACTTAAAAACATTGCAGCCTGCTGAAAGGGCTACCTACAATAAGAAATTAAGATCTATAGACACAATCAACTATATTTGGCCAAATATGCTGTTCAAAATAGGGAAAATTGTCCAAAAAATCCAAAACCTATTGGCCATTTTAGTCTTAAATCTTTTGATAATTTGCCAATTTAATTCTTTTGGCCAATGTCGGTCGGAAATTACTAACGTGGACGACGCCAGTCCGACATGGCTGGATCTGAATTGGCTTATGGGCCTTGTAGGGTGTTTTATGCCCCTCAATGTTTGTGTCATAAAACAGTATGTTTCATATAAAGTTAAGCAAAAAAAGAAAATAAAGTATGAAAATAAATCTCATCAAATCATATCTTTACATATGCAACATGGCATTCGGTTGAAGATTGAAAAGCATATATATATCCTTCAAATTTTCCCTGTCTGGGAGAGTCTCGGGATGAAAGTACTTTTACCTGCCTTGGAGAATTCCCCGGATCAAACTGGCTATCAGCGTCGGCCAAAGGGGCCAAACCCAACTGGAGTAGACGAAAATGGAAGAACCAATAAACAATTAGCCTTGCAGAGGTTGTTGTTGAAGATATGATTGAAGATTCTGACCTTGGCTCCGATTGTGATTGATTCAGTAGATTTGTAATTGCCTTAGTTAATAGGAAATTATGATTCTTTGTATATTATATCCTGAATTTCTTGTATTCTTACACTATAAGCGAATCATTGTAATTGTTCACAATATACGAATATACAGAAAATTCTCCCACTTTGTGTCAGTTGTTCCACCCTCCTCCTAAATGGTCCTCCATTTGCTGGCCCTGGCAGAGGAAAGCCCAGATTCTCAAAAAGACATTGTCTTCCTCCCGAACAAATTTCGGCTCATGAGATGAAGAGACAATATTGCAGAAGGGAAAAAACCAGAGCAAATGCTCAGGCTCACGGCCACAGCCCCTCTCCTTCGATGATGATTCCAAATCCTATCAAATCATGCTCGAGAGACAATTGCTGTAAGTCCTGGCCAGCAGTCGCTGCCCGGGACTCGGCAAATCCCCTTGAAGAATCGAGCCTGGAAGCTGAGGACGGTTATGAGCAGATGTTCCGGACAGCTCCTCTGAATCCATCATCCTTAACCGTGTTGAGAAATCACTATCGATAAATTTCAGGATGCGTGGTGGTCCGACAGTGATGAAGATACGGGATCCCCAACTTCTAAACCATGTGCAGTAGGGTCAAACAAGAGGCAATCCCATATTTCAACGTCACGAAGGGTATCTTTTATACTCGATGATCTCCCATATCATAAGTGGCCAAAGAGATTGCAAGCGTTCTATGCTTAATTAGCCACCAAAGCCCTTAGCATCAGAGTTCGCCATTATTATATTCTTTCAACAGTTGCCAGTAAATTCACTGGAAGCCGTCGAGATTGGTGGACGTCTCTTTCTAAAGAGGACATGACAGCCTTTCTGGTCCTACAAGAATTCAATCAAGTGATCCAAATTCTCCATCAATTTTTCATCGACAATCCAGAAAATTTGAAAAAAGAAGTAATTTTTTTCCAACAAGAGAAGAAATCTGGACAAACACTCCAAAGAAATGCGGAAGCTTTCAGATGTGAGTCTTAAGTCAGTGTTCCTATCATCCATTCCGCAGTAGATAGCTATATTAGTGAAAGATCTTTTCAAAATTGAATGTGATAAGTATATTGAAAGTTCTAAAACTTATCACGAAAGTGCAATTAAACCCCAAAACTTTCAAAAAGAGCAATTTAGTCCTAATAATGGTCATAAAAGTGTAATTGAGTTCTTATATTTTCAAAAAGTACAATTCACTCATAAATATTATTATGAAAGTACAATTGAGTCCTAAAATTTTCAAAAAGTGCAATAAAGTCTTAAAACTTATGAAGTAGGTGCAATCAAGTCTTTCCATTAACTCCGTCTAATTTGACAAAAAAAAAATGCCAATAAGTTTTAGAACTTGATTACATCAATTTGACTAGTTTCAAGATTTGATCATACCAACTTGACAATATTTAGGACTTGATTGTAATTTTTGAAAATTTTGAGACACAATTGTACTTTCATGAAAAATTTTATGACAAAATTTTAAGACTTAATTGTATTTCATGAAAAATTTTAGGATTTTAAGCGTACTTTTTCCAAATTGAAATAGAAGAGTCGTTGATGCCACACTTGGTAAACTCCAGTTAAGATCCATATTGCAATAGTAGAATTGTGTCTTGGAAGAAAAGCAATGAAGGATTACTTGCATGACAAAAGAGAGAATTCCACAAGGTCCGTTTAAAGCCTGCTCGCTCAACGATTCCTCTTTGACGTGCCGCAGCAAAGTAGAAACGACATTTCTGGAAAGTTTAGTTCTTAAATCTTCCAGATGAAGAGAAGGAAGATATATAGACTCCTTTATGAAAAGATATTCCCCCCAAAAAAAAAAAAAAAAAAAAAAACAAAAGACAGATGTTTCATCTGTGATCGCAAAGGACGCTTTGCAGAAAAAAAAAAATGCCCTCAAGCCAAGAAAAGGGAATGCATATGTTGCAAACCGTTGAGACGAAGACCAGAGTATTTTTCCAAGAAGATGATCTTGAATCAATTTTATACTTCTGGTCAATGATCCTGATCAGATCCAGATGATAGCTTTGCTTCTTTTCCCAAGATCCAAAAACACCAAACATCCAAAGTTTTTGTCAGACCTCTCATGCTCCCAAACCATGCATTCCAATTCATATCTTTCTTTCCAAACATGGCAAGCCCATTTCAGTTACTGTCCCTATAGACACTGGCACAAATTCACATATCTTTGATCTTAAAATTTTTTCATAAGAAATTTGGTAAATCCCAAACTCATCACGAAGTGAGGGAAAAGTAAGTCTTAAACCTCTTATATTTGTGTCGATTTAGTTATAAACCTTTTAATTATAAACCTTTTGATTTAGTGCCAGTTCAGTCTTTTCGACTAACTTTGGCGGGATATTGCTGACATGAACACCGGTTGGCTTACATGACACCGTCGAAACTGATCTGGATAATTTTTAATAATATTTTAAATTTTTTCGATTATTTATTATTTATTCATGTCTTTCTTTTTCCCTTTCGTCTTCCTATTCGGATGCCAACCACTAGTCACAGGTGATGGCCGAGCAGGTTGGCCTTGCCTGGGTGAGTATCAGTACCCACAAGCTACATTCACATAAAGAGATAGCAGCAAAAAATCACTATAATCAGAGAATCGGAGTTACGGTTCTAATATTTCCCACACTTAAGCTCTACTTGTTTAGTGGAAAATAAATAATTTGAAAATCATTTCTCTAAAAATGATCATTTGTATTGTTTATAAAAATTAACCAATAAAAGATATTTGCATTGTCAAGAAAATATTAAACATATATTATTGTCATAAAAATATTTGTCATCGATTAATCATTTAGATTGAAACAAATGATCATTTTCAGGAAAATATTTTCTAAATTCAAATTACATCCAAAACTTAAAGTATTTATAAACAAATAAATCAACTGAATGTAAAACACGCGACACGAATCACATTGTTTAAGCTCCACCCAAAAACTTTTCCACGCGGCCGAACCAAGAAGTCACGCTCTTCTTCTTCTCCAACAAAAAGAAACAAATCCTTTGCCCATTGAGAGAGAGATAAAAAATAAAAATAAAAAACAAATCAGCAACTTCTTTATTTCAAACCACTTCTCACTCTCGATTTGGATTAAGGAAAGGTTCCCTTGAAGGCCTAATTTTTTCTACCGTACGAATCGGTCGACATCCTTCCTTCAATTCTATCCCGAATTCGAGACATATTTTTCCCTTATCTAGTTAGTTACATCCACCCTTACTCCCCAACCGATGCACCGCCACGTGCTCCTCCTCATCACAGCAGCGACCGCCCTCCTCCTCCTCCTCCTCCCGACGGCGTCGTCTTTCTCCACCGGCAACTCTCTCTCCAACTGCAACCGAACCTTCAGCTGCGGCCCCCTCGTAAACGTCTCCTACCCCTTCACCGGCGGTGACCGTCCCTCCCATTGCGGCCCGCCAGAGTTCCACCTCAGCTGCATCGGCGATTACCCCGAGCTCACCATCGGCTCCCTCCAAAACCTCGTCAAGGCACTCGACCAGACTAGCCGATCTCTCACTCTCGCAAGAGACGATATTTACAGCATCAGCAGCTGCTTCGAGCAAAACGCCAACACCACTCTTAACTCCACCATCTTCACCGTCGCTAGCGACAATGAAGTCCTCACCTTGTTTTATGAGTGTTGGAACTTGACGAACATCAGTAGCCATAATCGGTTCATTTGCCCGGAGGACGATGGGGGCTGTACGGTAAACTATTACTTGATCGGCGCTGTCCCCACCGACCCGATTGTTAATGAGAGCAAGTGTGAAGTGAGCGTCACGGTCCCAATTCGGCCGTCCGTGGCGAACAGGTCCACCGCCTTCCAGGCGGAGGAATGGCTCACAGAGGCTCTGGGGGCGGGTTTTAAGGTGAATTACACGAATCCGTACGAGGATCAGTGCGTGATGTGTGGCGGGATTGGGGGGGAGTGTGGGTTCGACTCTGATCAGGGGAAGCCCATTTGTATTTGTGGTGACCAAATTTGTCCCTCGTCCCCCAGCAAGCCCATTCCGACCACAGGTACTTCAATTGACCCACTTTCTGTTCGTTCAAATGAATAGGATGACATGCTGCGGAATTGCTGATCTGAAACTGAGTCATTTTCTTATCACGCAAGCTAGTTTCCCCCTTGCACCTTTTACTTTAGTCAAGGAACAGCAGAGAAGATTTTTGATAAGGCTCGAGGCTAGAACAGATAGCTCCCTTGTTATAGATAGATGGAAAAGGATGTGGCATTCCAATCCAATCGAAGGGGAGAGGAAGTCTCTTGAAATAGATCAATATCACTTTATGGACAGTTTACGGATGACTTCCCACACAGGAAGGATTTCATGTCTTCAATATGATTTGAAAATGAGGAGAAGGTTTTCACTCTTTGGGTGTTTACTATTAGCAATTCCTACATACACTTAATTTGCACCAGATTCTTGTTAGGTTAATAAGATAACAGTTTTTGGGCTACTTTGAGAGTAATATATTGCTGTGAGTTATAAATTTTTGAAGGAGTAAATTCCATAATAATTTATTATTTGATTTTTTGTTATTAAGAATAGACTGTTATTCTCATAGTAAATTAAAGACTGTCACTCAATCATTTCTCTTTCGTAATTATAGAGTACCCTATTTCCC